>JAOTON010001306.1:0-380676 GCA_034440635.1 Lepas anatifera | reverse complement strand
TTTAAATGTTTTCGATGGAGAAGTGGATGGGCAGCCCAACGCCGTTTACCGTTTTTCGCTACCTACCGTGGTTCTCGAGATCTTAGGGGGGCGGGTACCCGCCCCCCCGTCAATGCGAAGGTGGCTCAGACCCCCGTCAATGCGCGTGTTAAGGAAATTGAACTGAAAAGATGTTATCATTAAGTATGCTGGATGGCTCTGTTAAACACATATCCATTTTCTCGCTCTATGGTCCGGTTATTCCATTCAATCCACACGCACACAGCACGGAGGGGGCTCATTGGCCAATTTCCCAGTTAATAAAATCCATCTTCAAGTCACAGCATATCGTTTATGTACAGGATGTCAGTGACGGAGAATGGATTTCGATTGGATTTCACAATTCAGAATACAAAATGGGGGACTAACACTTGGCAAACCTTTCTTTTCACAAATTTATCAATACTGGGCTTCGTTACCGTCAAGACACCGAGAAGTCATGCTTCAGCTCCAGAATGTTCTCCGGTCACCATGGCCTAAAACGTTTGCATTTTTACAAGCGGAACTTGGTTTACTCATGATCGAACAACTGAGTTCACACAGACGGATTTTGGGAACCAGGAACTACCTCATTTAGAGCGCTGCTCGAAAGGATAAGAAAACGACTCGAAATCCTTGTTCAGCAGAGTGCCAGTTCGTATATTCTATACAGTAACGTAATATACCAATCGATGACAAATGTAATGCAGTGCAACTCTGCCCATCTCATGTAGCAACGATATCGCCAATTAACGTACTTTTAAACGTTCCTATGTATTTGTTGTGACTAGGGATGTTTGTACCCATCTTTTTCACTCAACGAAATGGCTGTTATACGTGATTATGTAGGTTGAATAGTGGGATTAGTCCTATTAATTTTCACACCAGCAGCTAGATGTGTATACTTGTCCGCAACCATATACTTCTTCTTGCACTCCTTTTGGATGCAATGATTTAGGATATTTCCAGCTGATATTTCACGGTAACCTATATTGCATGATAATTGTTAAAGAAATACCTTACGTACTCTGATTTAGGCTATGCTTATCCAAAAACCTCACAAAAACCTGTATGACCCGTTTGATGCTGTTTTGTTTTCGAACTGTGTTATTCAGCGCCATTACCCGGCAAGGAGGGCCGTAAAGCCTTTCAAACGTCCTAATAAATCGCATACT
Source organism: Lepas anatifera (assembly GCA_034440635.1). Classification (NCBI taxonomy): domain Eukaryota; kingdom Metazoa; phylum Arthropoda; class Thecostraca; family Lepadidae; genus Lepas; species Lepas anatifera. The sequence continues at coordinate 379,483 of JAOTON010001306.1, read as the reverse complement.
TAAATGGGCTCATAAAAATTATATAATCTAAGTAGCCATGCAGATATGCATCATGGGGGGCTAATTACAAAATCTGAGCCCGTCATCCAGTAGCTAGACTTCAAATTTGCAGTAAAGGAGCAAAAAAAATACAGCGAGGGCAATACTGACACACAATCGCGTTTGTCAGCAGTTTTGAAACAATCAGCAAATTTAAATACACTGCATTGTAGAAAATTATACCGATATCAAAGCTTGCAAATATCGGTAGCTACTGCATCCCAGATTTATCGTTTCACACGCACGGTGGAGAGGGGTCTGATTTCAACGTGCAGTTAAGGGGGTCCAAAAATGACCCCTTCCTTTGAGGTCTTAAAAAACCAAGAAGGTTAAAAAAGGCCCGTTTGGGTATTGTTTGAGTTGTGGGTGATCTACATCATAGCCAAGTTTCATTAACTTGGCCAATACCTTCAAGGTCAAAAGAGGTCGTAAATGTCAAATCTGGGCCGTGCTGGAGACCAATGGGAAGTGCCGTAATTTTTGCTGAAAACATCCGGAAATACACAAAAAGCAATCTAAGCTTATAGAGAGAGGACTCCAGACAATATCCTATGAAATTTTTAGGTCAAGGTCATTCAAGGTCACTGGCCTATGAGATGACATAGCACTATTACATATTCCCAATAATGTACAATATAACTGGCACTATAGCAGTCTTTGGGCGGGGAGTTAGCTTTTGACCTTGAAAACGCATTTGGACTTAACCTGTGACCTTGAACCTGACATTGAGTAGCTTAACTATTAAGTCATAGCATAACACACCCTATACTAAATAATGTTATCTGACCGAAACACTGGGGTCATTGGCCTTGACCTGTGATCTTTGACCTTCATATTGGGTGACCTCGACATATAATCTCGATTATATGACTTCACCACGCCACCAGTCCTTCGACAGTGCGGGCAACCACACAATTGCAATGGTCTCAAAATATAGGTCTGACTTTGAAAGCCAAGGAGTCAAAAAATTATTCGTCAATTTTGAAACTTATTTCACCAATCGACGCCGTCATGAATTATATCAGATGTACCCAAGTAGCGTTTTCCGGCTGCGAGCCGTTCCTGGCCAACTTTAAAAAAAGGCTGGAGCACATTAGGACCCCCGCCACTGCGTTTGTTCATTTATCGTTTTAAAAAAGGCGCAAATCTTAGGTTTGGTAGCTAGTTGGAACGTCTGGCGATGGCTGGGCTAAGTGAGCCCTCTTATGCGGGATGGAGATTTCGATTGAGATTCCCCTATTCCACAGGAGTAGATGCGAAAGCCGATCGATTTGGTTGACCAGTAGGCAACAAACTTTTGAAAAATTGAGCCTTTGTTTTTAGGATTTTTTTAGGGACATTAATTGTCATGATAATGTTTTGAAATTCCAACGTTGCACACAGTGGCAGGAGCTAGGGGGCTCAATACCTCTCCCCGAAATGTCGGGGGGCCTATAGTAAATGCATAGCCGGAGGCTGATTCGAGGTAATGGCTGGGTAGTCCCCAGCCCCTAACCTCCCTCAAATAAAGTTCTGGATTCGCCACAGCGTGTACAACTTTTCCAGGTAGTGTCGCGTATCACTCGCTGATAAAGAGCTTCACATTGAAGAAATCGGCCACTCATATATATCATCAAGTCGCAAGATTGTGTGTTCAACTTGTATTCATATCACATATATTGCCACAGATAAAACAGGAGAATCGATTAAATGCCAGATCACATTCCTCCAATACTTCCCGACGACAGCTTCCTTTCTCGAGTAGGTCCGATAGCACTCAACGCTAGGAAGGAGAATCACTTGACTCGTTTAATTTCCAGACAACCAAAATGGGTAACGCACTGCTGTTTTCTTTCAGTTAACGTATTTCAACACCACGATATAGTGACACCTGATCATAAGGTTTAGATATACTGCTGCTGCTCTGCCCAGAACAGCTCCGGGTGTTCAATCCTCAGCTGCTCATACTCGGGGATCTGAGGGGGCGCCTGAGGCAGGTGGGCGCCCTGAGGCTGGAAGCCGCCCTCGTTAGCCACGTAGCTGATCTGGTACGTGTTGCCATCGTCACCGACAAACTGGAAGTTGCCCTGCTGGGTGATACTGCCCGTCTCTGGCTCCGGACCAGGGTAGCTCTGACCCTGTTCTTCAACCTGGGGAAGAAGGCAGTGTTGGTCACGATGAGTGAGACATGGTGATCTATGCAGACAAAACCGTGCATCAAAAAAGTGATTTTAAAACAAAAACACGGAAAGAAGCTGGCTTATCTTGGCCATTCTCATAACATCGCAGATATAGTATCCGGTACAAAAATAACAAAGGGGTTAGAGGGAGGTAGTGATGCACTGAATTCGAGACCTTTAGAAAAGAGAGAATTCAACATTTACTTGCTCGCTAGCAAAATAATGACTCATACCGCAAATGCTGCCATACGGTCCTCCTCAACAATCATTTTTTGGGCAGCTCACAGCCTGTCCGTTGTTCTGTTCGTAGCTGTAAGCGTAGCTGCCCGCGTCGGGGTCCATGTCAAACCTCTGACTCAGAATGCGAATCTCTGGCTGGTTGGAGCGCTGGTTGAACTGGTCATTGTAGTTCTGAGGAGCGGCTGCCGCCACTGCCACCAAGGCTGACAGAAGGATCTGAGGAAACAGCTTGGTAAATAAAAAAGCAATCAACCGGTCTATAAATGAATAATGTTTCTAGCCGACTGAAAAACAGAATAGCTAGATTGCGTCATCATCCAGCCTTTGGAAGCAATCAAAGCTCCCCTTACAGTAAAGACGTTTTGGCCACAATTACGTAAATTACTCGAAAAGCCTCCTTTGTTTAAGAAACCCAGCGGGCACTGGGGGCCCGTTGTTGGTGGACTAGTTATACATTACAGCTGCCCCACCTCATTGGTAAGTATGGCATCATGTGCCAAAGACACTGACGGCCAGGTAGCGTAACTATTAAAGCTATTGGAAGGTCCGATTCCTAGCAAATATTCCAGACGTTGAGAAACATTTTATGGAGATTATTTCCACGGTTCCTCCTGATAGCTTCTCTTCTTTGAATCCGCTGGCTTTGTAAAAAAACAATTTGCTGTTGGAGTACACACACATAATTTTGCCACCTTGCCAATGTCGTTGTATTCCTGGCCGGTTGGTGCCCGCCTCACACTGCCCCTCACTCACCATATGCATGGTTCCGTTCGGGAGATGGGCGACTGCCACTGGAGCTGATGGTTTGGAAGTTGCGGATGAACTGCCTTCTCCACCACCGGGACCCCATCTTATATTCGCGGCCTTCACCAGCACCTGACGGCAGTCCCACCCCCGCCAGGTCGTGGAAAGCCCCCGGCCCTGGACCACCCCCTCCCCTCGTCACCAGGCTCTGCAAACCCTGCGCTTAGCCCGCCAATCCGCCCGGGGTCGCAGGGGTCAGGCAGCCTTGGGTGCAGACGCTGCTATGGGCTAATTGCAGATGGTTGGTGTGAGACACAGCGTTGGCGCGCGCCGAGTCAGCCCACGCAGCAAGGGCATAGGTGGAGCATCTCACACGCCGTCTAACGCTGATGCAACCGGCCGCCGTCTCGCAGCACAATTACGCGAATTCTCATACATAGTAACGGATGAAACAAAACGGCTCCTGACATAACTCAAACGAATTGAGTGCTTAGGTAAACGCTGCGTTAATAATCATATGAGACTACAATTGGTATTTCCAAATGGAGCTGAAAACGGGTTGACTCTCAGTTTCCTTGGCCTCAAATGATAAAAGTGAAAAGAGACTATGAAATGCTCCTAGCATGGCAACACACCTCCCCAGTCAGGGATATGAATTTGCATCTCTTTGGGGGGGTGCATGAGCATCCCCAATAAGACGGCGAAGTATTATTAACATATCTTTTAAGTTGTCTTGTTTTAAGGATTTTTAATTGGTTTAATGCAAATGAATAGGCATTTGGGAATCCCAAAGTATAGTTTATAGAATAATATCCATAACGTGTTTGATCTTCACTTTTTTCCAATTTGAGTACCCCAATTATTAAAAAAATTATATGTCTCTATCTTCAGTAAAGTTGTGTTTAATATAAAACATGTTTTACGCTATCACCGAAGCATTTCTAAATTTTGCAATTTTTACATCTTGCAAAAATCGGGAGCATGGACGAAAAGTTCATATCACATGAGGATTTCCGGCTCATATATGTAGGCAAATATAGCAGTTTTGTTCATGAACGCAAATTAATGAACTGCATACGCGTATCCAAGGGGCAAGGGATGCAGTCCCCCATCGGCCCTCGGCGCCCCCTTAGAAATGTCGCTTCCCACTCCCCGCCCGGCCCCGGGATGCGAGTACCGGCGCACACCACAATAAAAATTGGCGCCCACCTGATGTTTTGTCGGCCAAAAGCGGCGCTTCACGGTCCAGATAGTGTCCCCTCCTGATCGGAAATCCTGCATCCACCTATTTTGATGAACTGTATACGCTTCTTAGTGTTGGGCAACTTGTGACGTTGCCTACTGCTCATATGTTAACACGGCCACCCCCTCCAAACGGCCCCCCCCACCCCCAATTCAACAAAATAAAGGTAACCGGCAGGCACAGACAGGCAAGACCCACCTCAAAAAGTTAAGATACAAAGCAGGCAGGACACCGATAAACCACACACAAATGGCCCCACAGTTCTCTAAAACATGTTCCGGTATTTTCAATCGAACCTAAGCAGGACACATGACTTCTCCATAAACATGGAAAAATGGTTTTACGGAATAACCAAACGGATAAGAGCATTTTTACTGCATTAGACCGCCTGGGCTTCGGTTCTAAAAGCATTTGTATAATTGCCACCACCAGGCAGGCAAACCTATACCAGCAAGGTCAAATTATATATCATTCGATTGGCTTGCAAGAGGATCATATAGTTTAAGTCGTTTGCTCTATCTTTACTTGTTCAGATTTCATGGCCAAAAACTGAATTTAGATGGTATCCCAGACGGGCATGTTTACCTCCGTGACCTTAAATGTGACCTGACAAAAAAATAATTCAAATGTTTCGATGGGGTGGAGGGCAGCCCAACGCCGTTTACCGTTTTTGCTACCTACCGTGGTTCTCGAGATCTCAGGGGGGCGGGTACCCGCCCCCCCGTCAACCGAGGTGGCTCAGACCCCGTCAATGCGCGTGTTAAACAACAATGTTCAAAGCACCGAAAATCATCGATGTCTGTTCACTGAAATTGGTCGTTTTCTACCGTGATAGAATATCAGAAGCTGAGCCACGCATAAAAGCCTGTCAAACTCACACTAGTGGTCACCTAATAGCTCCGTACGCCCCGACGATTTCCCAAATGTTTCACTGTAAATCAAATTGACAAGGAACAGCCGCGTAGCATGTCACAGTAAAAAACAAAAACAGCGCTTAGTTTGACAAGCCGAAATTTGGTCAACATGACGTATTTTTTCCTGGCACATGCTTGCAACGTTAAGGTTTTGTCGTGCTCTTGTATTTTTTTACCGGATGGCTGCCAACAAGTTAAAGGTTTGTACTAGATTAGCATGACTAGAACATCAGTGGGCTCTAGCTTGTACTGGTATTTTGTTATTAGACCTTAAATTTTCCTTGTTCATAAGTACTGGCTTAAAATCATGAGTGTACACGGCACTTGTAACTAAGATGACTCTTGTCCGCTTTACAAGGATGTTTCCTTGTACTTCTTAAATAGACAAGTAAGTCCGGTCCGCAACGAACCTGTGGAAGGTCTGCAACAGCTCTGTAACGAATTTTGTCAGCAAATAATGGTTTTATCTTCTTTGCAGACAAAATCTGTTGTTGAGCTGTTACAAATAGACTATAGATTTGGTGCCAACCGGTTTGTATATGTATTTGACTCGTATTTCCGTCATCCTCAGCCGGACAGAAACATGTCCCTCCCAAAAGTCACTCAGTTGAAAGATACAGCGTGACAAAACAGCTGTATTAGAATTTGCCAAGTACAAGACCCGGTCGTCACTTTCGATACGCTTTTGCCTCTCTCCAAATGACTTACATACTCAGCTAAGCGCATCGTTCACACAGACACCTTTGTTCGAATAAAGTAAGCAAAAACGCTGCTCGTCGGTATTGAATTCATAACTCTTAGTGCCCTAACTTCGCGAAGGGGGCGTCCCCTCTTCACGATTCTTATATACGTCATATGTTTAATTATGTAGCGAGGTCAGGCAGAATCTATCCAAACGTCCCCACACATTGATAAAACAACTAAGTGGTTTTCAGATTTCTACATCAGAAATCTGAACAAGACACACAAGCTACACACAAGAAACAAAACTATAGCTGACGTAACTCCCCCTACTGTCTGTCAAACAACACATCTCTCAAAGTGATTTTAAAAGGCACATCCTCTCCCGCGTCCAGTCTGTTTAGCACAACTGGCCACCATACGCAAGCCGACGCCGGCCAGCCTCCGTGCGTATTCGCGGCAGGGACAGCTCCGCTGACCGGCACGCTGCGTGATTGCGCATGGTGTTATGTGGAAGGGCTATGGTGTGCACTATCTGCTGTGAAGCGCCAGTGTGTAAGGTTTGGTGTATGGACCATACAGTGCGGCACTGAGGTGTTTGGCGCCCAGCCACTTGAGCCATTCAACGTCGGAAATGTGATCAGGTTTTCGATGTTGGCTGACTTAGCTAGTGGAAGCCAATTGGAAGTGGACTTAGGAAGTGGAAGTTAATTTTATTTAGACTGAATTGACATGCTCTTCGAAGTGGAGATAACGATCAAGCAAGATGCCGATGCTTTTTTGAAATTTAGAGTCGAGGATCGCCGAATTTCCGGCTTTGAGGTTGTCTGGGTCAAGGATTTCGAATCCTCGCTGTTTTCGCCTAAGGCCATCACCTGTGTTTTGGGTGGCCTTTTCTTCATGCTGTTTGCACAAAAACGTTGATAAAGGAATTTAGTACGGCTTTCGTGCATGGAATGAGATGTAGGTCTTGTTTTTTGTCTGTGATGAGAGTGGAAGCGTCGCTGGCGAATTCAGTGGCTGTAACGTAATCTTTAACTGGAGGAGAGGGGTTGATAGTAAAACTGAAGACAGAGTGCGCATTATGAGGGTCCGCCTTGAAAACACACGTTGCTGTTTTTTTACCAAATTTGATGACTGTACCATCGAGGTGATTTCAATTGAACAATATGAGTATGATCTTGCAAATATTTACGAAACCAGAGTGGGTATCAATACCGCATAGTTACATTTTTATGTAAGATTTGGGTAGTTTGTTTTATCATTTTGGCTTCAGTTTTCTGATACAGTTGGTACATCATTAAACCCAAACAATTGTTCTGGATTCCCTTTTTAGGCCATTAAATGTCCTAGGTGGCATGACAAACTAAGAAAGAAACATTCCTGCGGTGTGAAGCTAATGGCCAAACAATTTCCCACCTTAGATGACCTTAAATCAGACGGCTTCTTTGACGTTACTGAGGAAATCTGACAAAAGCACATGTAGAACATGACGCCGCCCGGGAGTGCAAGCTGTTACTGTCAAGACCACCACGTTAGAGTTCAAATTCAAGCTCGCACTCGCGCGCACACGCACTGTTCAAACTCGATGGTAACCAGTGAAGCTTTGTTGCCGCTGCTCTGTCGTTTTCTGGTCCTGTTTTGATGGCGATATTTTCAACAATGGCTGCGTTTGCTGTAGTTTGGGGTTATAAAGCTTTTCAAGTACCTGGTCATTTCGCACCCCACTGTGGTTAAATTATGAACGATTGTCAGTATATGGAATGCCAAACCATAGAAGTATTACTTTGAAGACAGGAAAGTCGATACCGACAAAATATGTATGCCACCAAATGCTTTACGTCACCCAACTCCTGCCGTCAAACATTTCCGGAACGCGCGCCAGGCTTTACGAGCATTCCACTCCGGCGGTGGTCTTCCCATTCGCTCCGGGTATGCAAGACCCTTGGGTGGAAAGCAGTGCATGAATGTTAACACGCGCATTGACGGGGGTCTGAGCCACCTGCGCTTTGACAAGGGGGCGGCTACCCGCCCCCCCACTAAGATCTCAAGAACCATGCTAGGTAGCAAAAAAACGGTAAACGGCGTTGGGTAGTCCATCCACTTTCCCATCGAAAATAATTGTACCATTGTTTTGTCAGGTCACATTTAAGGTCACTAGAGGTCAAATCATGCCGTCATAGGGATAACATGTAAATGAAGTTTCTCGGCCATTTCATCTGAACAAGTAAAGATAGAGCAAAACAAGTTGAACTATATGAATCCTCGCCGCAAGCCGATTCGAATGATAATTAATATGACCTGGCTAGGTCAAAACTTGACCTGACCTGAGGTCAGGTCAAGGTCAAATTAGATATAATGCAAATCATTAAAACCGCGAAGACAAGGCAAATATAATGCAGTTAAAATAAACGCTCTATCAACATCTGTTACTAAGCTATTCAGTTAAAACCATTTTCTCATGTATTTCCATTGGAGAGAAATACATGAGGTCAGGCTCGTACCTGACCTTGGGTCATCGATATCAAAAATACCAGAGCATATTTTAGAAAACTTGGTGGGCTCATCATGTGATATGAGTTTCAATGAAATAAGTTCACCATGTTCCGACTTGTGCTCTCTTAACCCGCGCCCCACCATGGGGTCCGGCGCCACCTTCGCCCCACCGGAGGGGCCATCGATGGCCCCCCTCTAACTCCAAAAGTATGAGGGTTAGCGCAAATCTGCAAAGTGGATTAGAAAGCTCGCGTGAATTCAGTAAGAAATTACTTTCATGTTTTAACGCTCAGGTCAATGGTTTAACGCTCCAGAGGTCAAATTAGGTCCAGATCGGCTATTTTCACTCAAATATGCAATGCTTAAGGAAACTGGGCATAACTATTATGCCGTTAGAGCTATTGAGATGTGGTAAAGTACATTGGATAGGAAAATGCCATACCTTTTCCGTTTTGAGGAACGTAATGACCTCCCGCCAGTGGTTTGACCTCCAGAGGTCACCTCGTGACCTAAGAGGACCTGAGGTCACGAAAGATCAGAAAGTGACCTTGCCGTATATCAAACAAAAGCCAGTGACGAGACATACACTATGGTGTTTACTTCAGTGCTCTAGCTTTATTAGGTCAAAAGTTATTGTCAAAATACTGTTTTTGAACCCTGGTGACCTTGGATGACCTCGGAGAAGTCAAAGGGCAAATATGGCCCCTGGAATCCATAAAAGGGTGTCCAAGAACGCTTTTCTGAGCAAGCCGAGCATTTACAATCGTTTTTGTGACTTTTAGATAATAAGACAGCTTTTCCCCATGCTTTTTCAATGGGAGAGATCACCCCGTGACCTGACCTCAGGTCACGAAATCGAAAAAATCCCGGAAATACACCTTGTAGGCCCTGGACGGGTCATAAAGTGTAGGAAGTTTCAAATCGATCGACTTGGTAATGTAGCTCTTATAGAGCTCTAAAGTTGAAGTGAGGTGACCTTGGTTGACCTCACCTGGTGACCTGACTTTGGGTGACCCGGAGTAAAGAATTTCAGGGATGGTGGGAAAATGATGCAGTGAGAGGTAGAGCTCTCAACCGCGGTGCTGCGCCTCGTCGTTTTTCTGCTATCCCGGAAAAAACCTTAGGGGGGTATCGATGGCCCCCGGTGGGGCGAGGGTTAAACTTGTTTTGAGTCAGGTCACTTGACCTGTACTAGTGACCTGACCTGAGATCCCCTAACCTTAACATTTTGACAAAACTTGTAAAAGGATAAGAGAAAAGGTATGCCAAGTACGGCGGTGCTACGAACCCGAGGGGGCGGGTACCCGCCCCCTGTCAATGCCCGTGTTAAGCCTCTATCCATGTAGGCCTTCCTGGCTCAGGGCCCGGGATGCCTCCCATCACTGGTGGGAGAGGGGCGCGGCACATCCTGCCAGACATGCTGCACGTCTCTGTTACTCTCGGTGGAACCAGAGTGCAGCCTTGGATGCATAAGCTCTTTTTGTACCCTCGTACTAGATCTACTCGACCATTCAGACGTTTTGGCGTTCACAACAAGCGTAATCCCCTGTCACGGACGAAATAATGGACATCATGGAGCAAAGAAGAGCTGCTGTGAACAATAAGCATAGATAGCGTTCCACTATATAACCAATTGGATACCGTGGCAAAGCATACGATAATATAAGCATACAAAAAATACGGCAAAATACGGTAATATTTTAGGAGCAAAATTTCAGACGGCTTAAAAGATAGTAAGTTTTCCGAAGTATTTCGTCTTTTACAAATAGTAATAGCTATCAGACGACGACCGCCTACTCAGGCATCATATTTTACCCATAATTATCTGAAGAGCTGTTTAAACACGCCCACTGGAGGGGGGCCTCGGAGGCCCCCACCTGTTTTTCCGAGGTAGCCGGAGAACCACCCGTAGCCGAAAAACGATACTTAGCTAAATTTAACAGAATTTGATAGCACGCCGATTGGTGAAGACTTTTTGAAAATCGGTCGAAAATTTTTTGACTTATAGGCTTTCAAAGTCAGACCTGCATTTTGAGATCGCCGTAAACGTGCGGTCGGACCAGTTAGCTTGCATTGGATACCGAGTGGTGACGTCATAACGTCATATAAGCGGGATTATATGTCAAGGTCACTTCTCATGAAAGTCAAGGTCAAGGTCAAAGGTCACAGGTCAAGGTCATATCTGCATTTTCAAGGTCACTGACCACTGTGCGTCCGGCCAAATGACGTTACCCGGTCTAACATATATTATGCTATGACGTCATCGGTAGGGTACCCAATACAAAGGTATAGGTCAAAGGTCATTGGGAAAGGTCAATCGTCATTTCCCGCCAAACAGTGGCTACAGTGTTAGTCAAAGTGTAAATTATAAGTAGTATACCATATGGTGACCTTAAAGGTCAATGACCTTGAATGACCCTGACCCAAAAGTTGTGGGGAAGCCTCTTTGAGACCTCTTCTCTATGAACCTTGTCTGCCTTTAGCTTATTCCCTCCATTTTCCCGCATAATTACAGCATTTACCAATCGATCCCCAGCATGGCCAATCTTTGACCTTTATGACCTCGTTTGAACTTGAAGATATTGATCTGGGTCAATGAAAATTGATCATCATGTAGATCACTATATCCCTCACCCACCTACCAAGTGGTGTTTTTCTAACCCTCTTAGTTTCCGAGATCTCGGGGGGCCTACCAGGCCCCCTCCAGTGCGCGTTAGTGCTAGACCCCCTCCAGTGCGGGTGTTAACCTTCGCCCGGGTGGGGGTCTTTTTAGACTCCCCCGGTTTTTTTCCGAAGTGACCAAAAAGCGGCGGTGCGCAGTGCCGCCACACATGGTCTAGCTCTTCCTTCATCATTTTTACATCTTTCCTGAAAATGTTAGCTCAAGTTCATATCAAGTCAGGTCACCAGCCCAGATAAAGTGACCCCACCTCAAAAAATTCTTAGGACTGCATAACTAAAAGGAGGTTTCATCAATCACGTTGAAACTCATACCACATATTGGGCCTACCAGGAGCTACAGCATGTGTTCTGGGATTTTTTATATTGGCGACCTAAGGTCATGTGTAGACCATGACCTCCCCATTGTAAATACATGGGGCAAATCACGAAATGAGCTTTTCGCAGTAAGAATGGATGGAATCAACTTCAAACATCGATTAAAACTTGCTTTTAACCCATTCTGGAAGTTGATACCAAAAATTGTGACTTGTGACCTTTGAAAGGTCACCTTTAGGTCAAATAAGCACTTTTTGGTGTTTTACTCCATAAATTTTGAATAAACAAAGATATAAATTTTTTGTCACCAAAGTGTTTTTATAGTCTCTGCAAGTCAAATAATATACATTATGACTATATCAGGTCAATTTGGGTCAGACCGTTGACCTGGGTCAGGTCAAATTTTCAAATTTGACCTGGCATAGCAATATTATAGGTCATTCGATTGGTACTGACGAGAGGATTGTAATGGTGCATCAACTATGGCTGCATCCTGCTTGGTTTGGAAGTTGTTAGCGAAAAAGAAACGCCTTTGTGCAAGGGTGGCTATGGACATTCCCAATAAAATTTCCAATATTCAGTGACCTGTAGCTCCCTAGGCTTTGACCTGACACAAAAATGAATGCCACTTTATGAAAGAGCAACCCAAGAGCTTTCGAATGGTGTTACAAAATGTTTCTAGCTATCATAGTTTCTGAGATATATGAGGTTTTCTTAGTACACCTCATATTAGCGATTTTGACCTATTTTGACCTCTGGTGACCTTGATGTTGACCTGACGAGAAAAATGACCGAAATATTTTTTAATATCATTTTCGAAGAGCTTTCGATTGCCCTTTTGCTTAATTTTTTATAGCTCTCTTAGTTTTTAAGATCGTGGGGGTCTTTTTCAGCCCCCCCACCAGGGCGAAGGTGGCTCCTACCCGCCACCGGGGCAAGGGTTAACCCTCGCCCCACCGGGGGCCATTGATGGCCCCCTAAGTTTTTTCGAGATAGCAGAAAAAAACTACGAGGTGCAGCACCGCGGTTGAGGGCTCTTTCTCTCACCCCATCATTTTCCCACCATCCCTAAATTTTTTTACCCCAGGTCACTCAAGGTCAGGTCAGCAGGCGAGGTCAACCCAAGGTCACCTCACTTCAAATTTTGAGCTCTATAAGAGCTACATTTCTCAGTCGATTGATTTGAAACTTCTTACACTTTATGACCCTCCCAGGGACTACATCACGTATATCCCGAATTTTTTCGATTTCGTGACCTGAGGTCAGTTCACGAGGTGACCTCTCCTATTGAAAAAGCATGGGGAAAAGTTATCTTATGATCTAAAAGTCACAAAAACGATTGGAAATTCTCAGTTTGCTCAGAAAAACGTTCTTGGACACTCTTACAATGATCCCAGGAGCCATATTTGCTCTTTGTTCTCTCCAAGGTCATCCAAGGTCACCAGAGGTCAAAAACAGTATTTTGACAATAACTTTTGAACTGATCAAGCTAGAGTGCTTAATCAAACATCATCGCCTATGTCGTGTCACTGGCTTTCGTTTCATATAGGGCAAGGTCACTTTCTGACCTTTCGTGACTTCAGGTCATATTAGGTCACGAGGTGTCCTCTGGAGGTCAAACCACTGTAGGGAGGTCATTATGTTTCATATAGAGGAAAAAGGTCTGACATTTTTCTATCAAATAATGCTACGTAATCGAGTAATGCTACGTTTTCTTAAGCATTGCATATTTGAATAAAAATGGCTAATCGTTATCTAGCTTGACCTCTGGAGGTCAAACCATTTACCTGAGTGCTTAAACATGCAAATTAATTTCTTACTGAATTCACACGAACTGTCTAATGCACTTTGCAGATTTGCGCTAACCCACATATTTTCGGAGTTAGAGGGTGGGCCATCGATGGACCCGGTGGGGCGAAGGTGGCGCCGGACCCCGGTGGGGAGCGGGTTAACGCACGCATTGACAGGAGTCTGAGCCACCTTTGCTTTGACAGGGGGTGGCGGGTACCCGCCCCCCTAAGATCTCGAGAACCACGCTAGGTAGCGAAAAACGGTAAACAGCGTTGGGCTAGCCCATTCACTTCTCCATCGAAGATATTTAATCATTTTTGTCAGGTCACATTTAACACGCGGGTTGACGGGGGGCACCCACCCCCTGGCTTTCGAAGGTAGCATAAAAATGGCGTGGCGTAGCGCTGCCGTACTTGGCATACCTTTTTCTCATTATTTTTGCATATTTTGTCAAATTTTAAGGTTAGGTCATCTCAGGTCAGGTCACCAGTACAAGTCAAGTGACCTGACCTAAAAAATTTAAGATAGCATAAGTCGGAACAGGGTGAACTTATCCGATTGAAACTCGTATCATATAATGGGTACTTCGAGTTATCTATCTTATGTTCCAGTATTTTTGATATCAATAGCCTAAGGTCATGTACGAGCCATGACCTCTCCTTTGGAAATAAATGGTAAAAATGGTCTTAACTTAATAACTTAGTAGCGGATGGCGATAGAGCGTTCATTTTAACTTCATTAGATTTTCCTTGTCTTTGCGGTTCTAATGACATGCATTTTGTCTAATTTGAGCTTGAACTGACCTCAGGTCAGATCAAATCTTTGATTTGACCTAGCAAGATCATATTATATATCATTCGATTCGGCTTGCTGCGAGAATTCATACAGTGCAAGTCGTTTTGCTCTATCTTTATTTCTTCAGATGTGAGAGTCGGGAATGGAAGCCACTATACCATCACCGCGGTACTATTTGTTCAGATGTAATTACCGAAAACCTTCATTTACATGTTATCCCTAGGGCGGTATGTTTTGATCTCTAGTGACCTTAAATATGACCTGACAAAAGAATGGTCCAAATGTTTTCGATGCAAAAGTAGATGGGCTACCCATAGCCGTTTACCGTTTTTCGCTACCTACCGTGGTTCTCGAGATCTTAGGGGGAGGGCGTGTACCCGCCACCCCCCGTCAAAGCGAAGGTGGCCCAGACCCCCGTCAATGCGCGTGTTAAGGTTACTAAAGGTTAAAGCATACCGTCATAGGGATAACATGTAAATGAAGGTTTTTGGTCATTTCATCTGAACAAGTAAAGATAGAGCAAAGCAACTGGAACTATATGAACCCTTACAACAAGCCGAATCGAATGATATATAATATGACCTTGCTAGGTCAAATCAAGGGTTTGACCTGACCTGAGGTCAGGTCAAGGTCAAATTAGATAAAATGCATATCATATGACCCGCAGAGACAAGGCAAATCTGATGCGGCTAAAATAAACGCTCTATCACCATCCGTTACTAAGTTATTCAGTTAAAGCTATTTTCCAGTGCATTTCCAATGGAGAGGTCATGGCTCGTAACTGACCTAAGGACATCGATATAAAAAAATACCGGAAATTTGTTTAGAGAACACGGTGGGCCCATTATTTGATATGAGTTTCAATCGGATAAGCTCATTCTGTTCCGACAAATGCTATCTTAAACTTTTTTGAGGTCAGGTCACTTGACCTGTTCTGGTGACCTGACCTGAGATGACCTGACCTTAAAATTTTCAAAGAAAAAGTTGTAAAATGATGAGAGAAAAGGTATACTAAGTACGGCAGCTCTACGCGCCGCCGTTTTCATGCTGTTTCCGAAAATCCCGAGGGGGAAGGGTACCCGCCCCCGTCAATGCGCGTGTTAAAACAATAGCCACTGACACGCGAGAACAGGTCATTTTTGATAGCAAAGACCGGGACAAGCCCTGCTTCAGATTTGTCTACCACGTGTCAATGCGGGAGTTTTCCAAATCATTCCTGCTACCCTGCACGGATTATGAAAAAGTAGTGTTCCTGTGTGTAAAAAAACTTAATGCATACAAGACGACCTGCTGGTCAAAACTCTGAAGAACTTCCAGCAGCATTGGACATATTCTATTGAAAATTATAAGACCAGCCTTGTATCCGAAAGCGTACCCGGAAGCTGGAAAAGTGCAGCGGTAATTCCAAATCATAAACGGAGAGATCCTTCTGTGTCAGTCAATTTTAGACCCGTGGCCACAGTTTCATCCACCAGCAAAACGGTTGATAAATTGTTACGTACGCATTTGACGACGTACCTGACCAACCAGAATCTCTTCAGGGAGAAACAGCATGGTTTTATGGAAAACACTCAACATGCACTGCGCTTTTAACACCCGCACTGGAGAGGGGTCTGGCACTAACATGCACTGGAGGGGGACTGTTAGGCCCCTAAGATCTCAAAAACAAAGAGGCGAAGAAAACCGCCAGTTAGGGGTGGGTAGGGGCTTTGGTGATCTACATATATTCATTTTTCATTGACTTAGGTCTATATCTTCAAGGTCAAACAAGATCATAAAGGTCAAATATTGTCCGTGCTGGAGACCTATTGGAATACACCGTGATTATGCAGGAAAAGACGAAAATTAAGTAAAGTTAAACCAGGTTCATACAGAGAGGGCCAAAGTATCTTTCATACAATTTTGGGGTCAAGGCCATTCAAGGTCATTGGCCTATGAGGTCACAATATGGTATACTACCTATAATGTCCACTATAACTAGCACTATAGCAATTGCTTGGGGGCGGGAAAATGAGGATTGACCTTTACCCATGACCCTTGACCTTGACCTTGAGGTACCTTAACTTTAATACTATAGCATATTATACGTCAGACCGGGTAGCGCCATTTGACCGGAAGCACTGGGGTCAATGACCTTGAAAGTGCAGATATGATCCTGATCTGTGACCTTTGGCCTTGGCTTTGACCTTCATATGAGGAGACCTTGACATTTAATCCCGGTTATATGGGGATATGCCGTCACCACTTGGTTTCTAATGCAAGCGAACCGGTCTGACCGCGCGATCGTGACGATCTCAAAATGCAGATCTGACTTTGAAAGCCTAAAAGTAAAAACAAATGCAACCGATCTTCAAAACTTCTTTACCAACCGACGTGCCATTAAATTCTCTCAGACGTGGCTAAGTATCGTTTTTGGCTACGAGCGGGTCTCCGGTCTCCTCGGAAAAATAGGTGGGGGCCTCCGAGGCCCCCTCCAGTGCGCATGTTAACACACGCCCCGCTGGGGTCCCTGGCATGACGCGCCCCGCCGGGGAAGGGCGTTTTTCGTCCCCACATCCGTATCTCATTTTCTAGGACAGTTAAAGGAAAATTAAGGAAAGCGTTCGAAGGTTCTTGACAAAACAAAGAGAAACTATATGAAGTATTTTTATGTCAGGTCAATATTGAGGTCAGCAAAGGTCAAAGAAGGTCCCATAGGTTTACAACAGTGTGGTGTACGCTTACCCCTCTAGATTTTTACTCAGTGGAGCTAAAGAAACTATTTATGCATCATTGGATTTCTCTCATCGTGTCAAATCGAAACGATGTATAGTATGACCTTCCTAGGTCAAATTTTGAAAATGGCCTCCCATCGAGCTAGGTCAAGGTCACATGGTGATCTGGTATGGTCATGCTACACACCAATCGACTCCCCGTGACAATAGGGACCTTTATCTTACTTCAGTGAAAAGTTATTGGTAAAACAATCACTGTATGTTTCTATGACCTGACATGACCTTTAAGAGGTCAGATGGTCAAAAATTCACCTTTATGGTCAAGATTGTGGCAAGAATACACAGTTTGAAAATGTTCAGCTTTATATATCAATTTTTTACTGAAAACGAGTCCTTTCTGTTTTTCACGATAGACTTATAAATGGGGTGACCAAAAATTGACAACACCTTAGGTCAAAGGTAGCAAAATTCCGAGATAGCAGATTTGTAGACCCTAATAATCTTATCATATGGTGAAAGTTTAAAACTGATCGGTTGACACATGTTCCTTAGGCACTGCTTCAAACTCGTTATTTTAGGTTTTGAGGTCAGTTCACTTGACCTTGAATAGCTCCTTGACCTGACATGACCTGACCTAAAATATTTGGTAAGATGCGTAAATTCAACAGCAATAAGGTACTGTAAGTTTCGTTGTTCTGCACATCTTTGTTGTTGCGTTATCTGGGAAAAACTAGGAGGTGACGAATTTTGCCCCCCCCAGCGGGGAGTATGTTAAGTGCCCGAGCGAGTTTTAAATGACCTGGACTATTCTCAAGTATCAAAGATTGTCCTCATCTATTCAGCTCACTGCTTCGGTGCAATTGACGTCGAAATTTTCTTAAAAACTGAAACTATTACAAATTTCCACTGGTTGGTTCAACAACTATTTACAGGATCATGTTCAACGTGTCAAGGTTGAAGAAAACGCATCTGAACCTGCAAAAAATTCATAGGAACATTTCAGGGTACATTTTTAGGACCGTTATTGAGCAGCATTGCCACTAATGACCTCTCTTGTTATGCTCCCAGCGAAATCGATGGTTTCAAATTTACAATAGAACACTACCTTGACGATTGCCAGCTGGGGTCAAGAGACTGCTCAAACAGTCTGGAATCTGTTGAGAAATTATGAGTCGAGAGTTTCAGTACCTTGGCATGCTAGTGAATGCAGCGAAAGCTGAATTTATTGTGGGCGGCGATCGACATCAGTTGGTCTGCATTGACCAACTCCCTCTATTACGTACCTGGGTCAACATTAGGGAAAAACTTAGGGAAAAAAGAAATAAGCTCCAAGACCAATGTGTTTGAGGACAAAGACACATAAATGTTCCCAGACGCTTCGGAAACAATTACACCGCCATTTAACTTGCACCCCGCTGGGCTCCCTGGCATGACGCGCCCCGCTAAAGGGGAGGGGTGTATTTTGCCCCCCTTGAGCATGAAGGTTCCAGGAAATTGCAAATCACGCACTCTGTGTAAACATTTATGCTGTTAGTTTCCCCTTGTAACAGTTGTTGGGGTTTAGCGACACACCAACTGCCAAGGTTAATCGGCGTCGCCAACTCTCACCATATTGGGAGGGATTTGGGGATCAGATCAACTGATTCAAAGACTACGCCAGGATCTGAACCCGAAACCGGTGGCTTAGAGGATTATTACACCATCTACTAATTACATAAATATAAAGGACTTCTCCACTAGTGAAAATGAAAAACGTTCGGAGCTTTCGGCTATATTTTATCAGCCTTCGTCAGCGAGTGGTCGGATCGATCCGGTGGATCGGAAGACAAGACTTGTCTTCCGATGTCCGTAGTCTTGTCTTCCGATGTCCACCGATCGATCCGACCACTCGCTGACGAAGGCTGATAAAATATAACCGAAAGCTTCAAACGTTTTTCATTTTCACTAGTGGAGAAGTCCTTTATATTTATGTAATTCATTCACAACCACTTATCATGTCATTTCGATCATATACTAAGCCAGCCATTCTCCTCATTTCTTCTTGTGGGGACTTCTGTTTGCTGACGCGATCTTCTGATCTCACCGACGGGATGCACATGGTGTCGCAGAGAAACACAAGGCACATGACCTGGAGAGGCTGTGGCTTTGAGTTCCAGTCCGGCCCAACCGCGAAACCGCCTTCAAGGAGGTTAGACTAAACGACGCCACATGTGACCTGTGGCGTCGGCGTGCCACAGAACCTGGCGCCACCAGCAGCGCTCCGCTCATACCTGGGTCAATCACGAACCAGCATCCGTATTCACTGCGAGTTTTCATTCCATCTGATATGCCACCTTTTATATATTCCACCATATTGTACTTGCAATGTATCCACAGTACAGCAAACGGATGACCCCATCAAATGACGAATCTAAAAAGCTAAAACACCACATTAGAATAATCAAAACCAGTCACACTGCAAGACACAGCATGATATACACCGCAATATCCCCATCGTTTTATAATATAGTGTTCTTGCTGGGACACTGTTAAGATCATCCACAACAACAAATTGTATTCATCTGTAAAAACATTATGCCAGCACAAACAAACACTACTGATCTCTGCACTCGGCAAAGAAAAACAATGGTTGATTCTTCGTGTCCAATGCTCCATGTGCCCCCTGTTCCCCCCGACTCGCCACTCGCCATATACCTCTAGCGTCCACCTGCAGGCAGCAGCAATCGGCGGAGCCATGGGAAGATGGCAGGCAACCCCTGACCTGTGAAACAGTCGACTTCCTGTGGCCTGCACGAGCTCACGTGCCATTGCACACTCCCCTTGTGGTAACGTCGCTCCTCGTCTTGCTGCCGACCCAACCTTGAACCCCTTACGACCTCTTACGGTGCAGTGCTCTAAAACGTTTCGTAATGTCGTGAGGTCTGGCAGAAACAACAGAAGAAACGCTTCATTCACAGGCAATATCCGAGGCTAGGCCAGGTAACAAAATGCATGGACTTGTTAATGAATGACACCCTAACGTTCTAAATAGACCACCCTGCGTGACAAAATGTACCCATAGACGTGAGGGATTCAGGTGAGGTCGAAACACATCAAAGGTCGGATAGCATCAAGGCGGACATTTGAATACCCACCGCCGAAGGACAGGAAACTGCACATGTCCAGCAGAGGGTCGGCGGGCTCTCATCGGCGCCGACGGCGGACCCCCTTTCAACTCCACCCTGCATGGTGTATTCCCTTTCCTCGGCAACGACATTGGTCCCCGCTCCGACTGCACCCTGCATGGTGTATTCCCTTTCCTCGGCAACGACATTGGTCCCCGCTCCGACTGAACCCTGCATGGTGTACTCCCTTTCCTCGGCAACGATATTGGTCCCCGCTCCGACTGCACCCTGCATGGTGTATTCCTTTTCCTCGGCAACGACATTCGTCCCTGCTCCGACTCCGCCCTGCATGGTGTATTCACTTTCCTCGGCAACGACATTGGTCCCCGCTCCGACTGCACCCTGCATGGTGTGTTTACTTTAACACGCGCATTGACGGGGGTCTGAGCCACCTTCGCTTTGACGGGGGGTGGCGGGTACCCGCCCCCCTAAGATCTCGAGAATCACGCTAGGTAGCGAAAAACGGTAAACGGCAATGGGTAGCCCATCCACTTCTCCATCGTAAATATTTGAACCATTTTTGTGTCAGGTCACATTTAAGGTCACTAGAGGTCAAAAAATGCCGTCATAGGGATAACATGTAAATGAAGGATTTCGGTCATTTTATCTGAACAAGTAAAGCTAGAGCAAAACAACTTCAATTATATGAATCCTCGCAGCAAGCCAAATCGAATGATATATAATATGACCTTGCTAGGTCGAATCAAGG
Organism: Lepas anatifera; assembly: GCA_034440635.1. Classification (NCBI taxonomy): domain Eukaryota; kingdom Metazoa; phylum Arthropoda; class Thecostraca; family Lepadidae; genus Lepas; species Lepas anatifera. Next base: position 358,797 of record JAOTON010001306.1, on the reverse strand, counting down.
ATTTGACCTGACCTGAGGTCAGGTCAAGGCCAAATTAGATAAAATGCCTATCATTAGAACTGCAGAGACAAGGCAAATTTAATGCAGCTAAAATAAACTCTCTATCACCATCCGTTACTAAGTCATTCAGTTAAAACCATTTTTTCTCATGTATTTCCAATGGAGAAGTCATGGCTCGTACCTGACCTTTGATCATCGATATCAAAAATACCGGAACAAATTTTAGAGAGCTCGGTGAGCCCATTATGCGATATGAGTTTCAATCGGATAAGTTCACCTTGTTCCGACTTATGCTATCTTAAACTTTTTTGAGGTCAGGTCACTGGACCTGTACTGATGACCTGACCTGAGATGACCTGACTTTAACATTTTGAAAAAAGTTCTAAAAATGATGAAAGAAAAAGTATACCAAGTACAGCGGCGCTACGCGCCGCCGTTTTTATGCTGTCTTCGAAAACCCCGAAGGGGCGGGTACCCACCCCCGTCAATGTGCGTGTTAATCGACACATGTTAATCCCGCTTCAACTCCAGCCTGATATATATATATATATATATATATATATATATGTATATATATATATATATATATATATATATATATATATATATATATATATATATATATATATATATATATATCAGTGTATTTGGGGAGCAGCTTCTCTTTGATGCACTGGGTATTGAATATGATTGGTTGCTGTTCCACGGAAAGTTCCTTAGATGTAGATTCAAGTTTTCTTATCAGTTTATTTTCGGAATGTTTATGGAGAACAGAGGCAAAGGACATGTGTTATAATAAGATATAATAGATATAACACAGATAGATAAGATAGATATAATAATAATAACATAGATATAATAAGATATAACACAAAGTCATAAGATATAATATTTCGCCTACCTTTAAGCATGATCACATACGGTGTGGCATTGGCACTCGGTAACACTTCAAATTACAGTCTTGTTTTTTAATCTCAACAGCGAGCACACACATAATATAGTTCTAAACCTTAGTTGCGACAAAACGTAGTCTCAGTATACTAAAGGCAAGTCAACACAACACCTATCACAAAAACACATAAGTAAGCACACTAAAACAGGATACTTCTATCATAGAGCGGGAGCTGTGTGAGCTGTTTGGTTGGTGTGTATGTTGATTACAGGCGATGTGTCCCTAATGAATAGTGTTTCTAGTGTTTGCAGTCTGCAATGATCGTTGCACTGTGTGAGAACTGTTGTGTTTTCTGTTAGCATTTTCGTGTGATATCTGTGTCATGGTGTTCTTTCATATGCCGCTTGGGGGATCCTTCTTGAAGGTGCATCGTGAGGCGTCTGTTTAGTGTTGTGGTGGTGAGACCAATGTAGCATATCTTACGGGTTGCACAGTCCCCGGTTTTACATTGGAACTGATACACTATATTGGTCTGCTTGAGTGGTGAAGATTTCTTGGAGATGTTGTTGCTCATGGCCAGATTAAATGTTTTGGGACTTTTGTAGTAGATTTTTCGCTTGAGTCTGTTGCTGGAGTCTGTTGTCGTCGTGTTTTTGTGTACTATGTCTTTGATGACTTTCTCGTCTTGTTTCCAGGCTGGTGTGAGTGAGTTTCTATGGTGTAGGTCAATGGTTTTAGGAGCGGTGGAATGCTCTTCTCTATGGCCTCTGTTCTCCATAAACATTCCGAAAATAATCGAAAACTGATAAGAAAACTTGAATCTACATCTAAGAAACTTTCCGCGGCACAGCAACCAACCATATTTAATACCCAGTGCCTATATATATATATATATATATATATATATATATATATATATATATATATATATATATATATATATATATGTTTATCTTTGTAATGCACTGCCAGACGAACGAAAACTGATACCGGCTTTTAACACTCACCCCTGTGGGCCTCCGAGCCACCTTCGCCTTGGTGGGGGGTGTTCAAACAATCCCTCTCGAACTCGTCTCCTATGAGGGGTGGCGAAAAAAAACCAAAGGCTGTTGGATAGCTCATAGAACTTCGTGAAGACTACATCAGTCACTTTGGCTCAGGTCAATATTGAGGTCATGACAGGTCAAAGAAGGCTGCATGCTAGAGTAGAGTTTTTGGGCTCTACCGTCTGACAGAATTGAGTTACAATCATTTTTAGGCACCATTCGCTTCCTGTCGGCAGGCAAATCGAATGATGTATAATATGACCATACTAGGTCAAAGCACAAAAATGACCTGACCTCAGATCAGGTCAAGGTCACTATTCAACCAAACATGCCAATATGCATATCAATCGATTGCAACAGCAATACAAACGTAATGACATCAAAATAATAGCTTTATTATAATTTCCTGCACAGTTATTGATCTGCGTTTAAAAACTGCTAAGTAGCCCCAAATGACCTCTCAGAGATCCCAGGTCACAAATTGTAACATGAGCCTGGAAAGAGAACCAGAATACCACGATCTGGATAATAAAAAGGTATTATTAGCTGTATCTACCCAGATACATCCCAATTCCTATTTTCCCAGGCGTTTTCAGTGGAGAGGTCATGATCTGTACCTGACCCTAGGTCATCGATATGGAAAGTCCCGATATATTTTGTAGCACTCGGTGAGCCCATTTTGTAGTTTTACGATAGATTCACCCATTTCCTACTAGTGCCACCTTAAAGAATTGAAGGTGAGGTAACTTGACCTGCATTTGTGACCTGACCTGAGATAACTAAAAATGTTGGGGAAAGTTGCGGAATTAATAAAGGATAAGGTGCGCCAAGTACTGAAGCGCTTCGCGCCGCCCAGGGTTGTAGATTTCATGCAAATTGAGACAGATGACCTTGTTAAATAAATCCAAGAATGCATCTATGTATGTATGTATGTGTGTATTTCAAGAATCACCAGCAGGCATGGGCACCTACTGACAGGTAAAGTCAAAAGGTTCAAAACAATAAATATCAATACAGAAACAGGCCCAGCCGATCTTCATTATCTCCTGTGACGTAAATATAAAACAACGCGTTTCTTGAATTCAGTGACACTTTGATACCACACATCAACATCGCGGTTTGCATTTAAAAAGGTGTTGCACGCCTTCGGTATTCGGCAAAATAAACCGTTTCGGACGGTATTTATCCGGGCGTAAATGACATGAAATGTAGCTCTGGTGCGGAGCTGCCGGGTGGGCATAGCCAATGGGAAGCTTAGAAAGAAGGAATGGAGGGTCTACTTTGTGGCGATGGACATCTCTAATAAACATCAAATCCATCTGCTCCCGTCGGGCCGCTAAAGAGCTCGTTCCACAAATATCCATCAACTCCTTATATTGGAGTGAGGGCACTACCACTCCATATCGAGCACACAACCACATCACAAATTTATGCTGGACACGTTCAATCCGTTTCATGTGTACGTCAGCTGCTCCACCCCACACTACGCTGCAAAATTTCTAAATTGATCGAACATTGGCACAGTATGTGCTTATCACACTCTGGTAAAATATAAAATCGCAGCTTTATTAACACGCGCATTGCCGGGGGTGGCGGTTACCCGCCCCCTCGGGTTTTTTCAGAGACAGCAGAAAAACGGCGGCGCGTAGCGCCTCCGTACTTGCCATACCTTTTTCCTCATCATTTGTACAACTTTTGTCAAAATTTTAAGGTTAGGTCATCTCAGGTCAGGTCACCAGTACAGGTCAAGTGACCTGACCTTCAAAAAAGTTTAAGATAGCATAAGTCGGAACAGGGTAAATTTATCTGATTGAAACTCATATCACATAATGGCTCCACCGAGTTCTCTAAGATATGTTCCGTTATTTTTGATGTCAAAGACCTAAGGTCAGGTACGAGCCATGACCTCTCCATTGAAAATACATGGGAAAAATGGGTTTTTACTGAATAACTCAGTAACGGATGGTGGTAGAGCATTTATTTTAGATGCATTAGACTCGCCTTGTCTTTGCAGTTATAATGATATGTATTTTACATAATTAGACCTTGACCTGACCTCATGTCAGGTCAAATCTTTGATTTGACCTAGCACGGTCAAATTATATATCATTCGATTCGGCTTGCTGCGAGGAATCATGTAGTTCAAGTCGTTTTGCTCTATCATTATTCATTTAGATGTAATGACCAAAAACCTTAATTTACATGTTATCCCTATTGCGGCATGTCTTGACCTCTCGTGACCTCAAATGTGACCTGACAAAAAATGGTACAAATATATTTCCATGGAGAAGTGGGTGGGCTACCCAACGCCGTTTTCCGTTTTTCGCTACCTACCGTGGTTCTCGAGATCTTAGGAGGGGGCGGGTACCGCCCCCCATCAAAGCGAAGGTGGCTCAGACCCCCGTTAATGCGCATGTTAACACGCACCCCAATGGGGCACCTGGCATGACGCGACCCGCTGATGGGCGTATTTTGCCCCCTCCTTCCCTATATAATTTTTAGGAAACCTAAAGAAAAATTCCGGACGGCATTCGAAAGCTCTGGACGAGAGGAAGAGAAATTATAGAAGTATTTTTATGTGAGGTCAATATTGAGGTCAGCATAGGTCAAATAGGTTTCTATAGGCTTACAACAGGGCAGTGTGGCTTTCCTCCCATAGATTTTTAATCAGCGGGAGCTAGAGCAAATATTTATGCATCAATGAATTCCCCTTATCGTGGCGAATCCAATTATATATAATATGACCCTGCTAGGTCAAATTGTGAAAATGACCTGACATCAAGCTAGGTCAGTATCACAGGGTGACCTGGTATGGTCATGTTGCACTCAATCGACTCCCTGTGACAATATAAGCACAATGCAAGCAAAATAGGAACTTTATCTCGACTCAGTGAGAAGTTAATGGCAAAATAATCACTGTATGCTCTTGGGACCTTACATGATGTTTGAGAGGTCAGATGGTCAAACAATCAACTTTACGGTCAAGATCATGGTACGAATACACGGTTTGAGGATTTGCAACTCTATCTATTCAATATCTACCGCAAACGAGTCCTTTTTATTTTTCTCAATAGGCTTATAATGATTTGACCAACAAATTGACCCCACCTTAGGTCAACAATATCGAAATTCCGAGATAGTAGATTTGTAGAACCTGCTTACCTCATCATATTGTCAAAGTTTCAAAGTGATCGGTTGGCTGATGTTCCTTAAGCGCCGCTTCAAACTCGTGATGTTTGGTTTTGAGGTCGGGTCGCTTGACCTTGGATAGCTCTTTGACCTGACATGACCTGACTTAATAAATTTGATCAGATGCGTAAAATTTGCCAGGGATAAGGTACTGTAAGTTTCATCGTTTTTCGTTTCTTTGTGCGTTATTTGGGTAAAGCCAGGAGGGGGCGAATTTCGCCCCCCAGCGGGGCGCGTGTTAACATATGGCAACAGTGTTGCACTCCATTTTATAACCACAAATACTTAATAAAATGAATACTGCTGCTGTGAGAAACATGGTTAAAAATTGCGTTATCTGCGGGGTTGTGGTTTTATATCGGCTTAGGGGTGCCCGGGACTTCCAATGAAAAGTTGAAGTAGTGCTAAAATATCTTAGAATTTTTACATTTTTGTTTAAGTTCTTTAAATTGGTCTTATGGAGTTCAACATGCCTGTGAGAAGGCTAAAACACAACACACTACCAGACTGGTGAACGAGAACCTATACCTACTGGCTTTTAAATCTCTATTGTATTATAAGCTTTCAAAATCATAGTTTCTTAAATTTTTCAAATTCCCATACCCCTATCAGTTTCCATAATCAGAAACCCCTGGTTTTTTTACACGTTTCTGCCGATCAAAATTTGAAAATTCGTCGATAAATGATTAAATATGTGTGCAAAGTCTTCCTTCAGAGTCTTTACATGAAAATTGTTATATCGAATCAAAAGAACTTGGCTAAAACTTTTTTCTGGAAAAAATACGCTCATATATACCACCGTGCTGCAATGACTGCAATATATGAAATGGAGCCAACCAAATGGAGATGTAACCTGGCGTTAATAATTATTGCCAGTCTCATATTGTCTGGTTAATCATGTTGAAATCATACAAAGGTGGCCGCTCCACTACTTTAGGTCCGCTACTCCGCTACTTGCAGACTCTCAAAATGGAAGCGGAGTATTGGTAGTGGATTCTACACCCCAAAAATAGTAGAGAAGCGGACAAAAAAGCAAAAGCGCTACCGCTACCAACAGCTAGTAAAAGGCCCAACAATCTTCCCCGCAAAAAAGAAATGTGAGATGGAAATTAATATTTTTTAAAGATAAGAAACACATTGGATGTTTGCTTTTGTTGTGTGATTTTGTTTGCATATCTTACGATAAAACTGCTTTTATATGTAATATAAAATAAGCTTATTTATAAGATAAGTAAAACATTTATTACTGCACAAAGTCTAGCCTGAGTATAATACCCGACCAGGCTCTACTCAGGCTAGGCTTTGTGCAGTAATAAATGTTCTACTTATCTTGTTAATAACCAAAGTCATGAACAGTACCAATTAGCTGATTTATATTCACCGTACCGTAAGCTTATGGCCTTATGGTTATAAGCAGTAGCTCTCCTAAAAAATGTGTTGAAAAAAATAAAAATGTTTTCGGCAGCGCTTTTGAAGCCCTTTATAATAAAAAGCAGCGATAGTGGAGTAGCGGGATGCGGTTCCGCAATTTTGAAAAACAGCGCTAGTAGCGGTTGCGGTTTCAGCTAGCCAAGCTAGCGGAATTAGTAGTGGCGGTTTCACAAATTTGGTAACGGTGCTCACCTCAGAAAATATGTTTGGGACAGTTACATTTTGCATGTTTCCTTCGTCATTTTCTGTTTTGTTTCACTTTACATGCTACTAAGATGAGAGTGTTGGAGAGTTTTCTATATTTGCGAAGTATTTCCCAAATTTTCGTGTTGTGGCTCAAACAAAAAGTAGTCGGAGTCAGTGTCTGTTGGAGACAAAAGGGCCTGTAAATTTATTTGTTTTAGCTCTATCCACTAACGTCTATCCGAGAGCCTATTTGATATAACTGGGTGTTCTGAACTCGAACAGACAGCCAACAGACAGTTCGTGGGTCCACTGAAAGAAGCCTACTTACCAGCCTGTCGACGTCTAACTGGCCTCCTGAGAGAAGAAGACAAGGAAAGAAGGAAAGAAGAAGACAGAAGAAAGCAGCTTTGCAATACTTGACCCGGAATTGGAAGATGATCTTTGCCCCGGGGATATGTACCCGTCGACAAGATCACCGACAAGATCATTAGCCAGCAGACTCTAAGCTGACCAAGACTTATTCACAGATCTCTGAAGATGGTGTGCTCGTATCGATATCCCGCAAATATAGATTTTTTAACCGATTTTTCCCACGTAGCATCACTGATTGTCGATGAGGATAACAAGCAGTGTTTTCATCCGTCTGCCAGGGTTAGCCTTCCTTCCTGTCAAATACCTGACTCGGAGACGGACAGTTTGCCACATTGAAACCACACGTTTCCACCGTTGCTGATATAGTGACTGCCCCCAAGGCCATCGGAGAGCTCCCTCCCACGGCTTGGTTCACAGCATAGTCGACCCTATGAGAGAACTGACTGTGAGGACTTCGAACCGATGTATGCAGGTGTCAAAAATGTGTGGGCATTGCTCATCCGCACGCCACTACTCGTTATGGTCATGGACTGATACAATTGCAAAAGACCAGTGAAATTAAGTTTACGCTTCGCCGATTTTTCTTGAGACACTCGTGGTCAGTGTCAATGCTGAAACTATTCTGTGCACTTCGTCCCCACATAACAAAAGCCGTCGCCTGGAATTAATTTCCAGAGCCAACATCCTGGTTACCCCGCTTATGGGAGCTTTTGGTGCTAGTGACGAAAACGACATGACGAATCACCGTTCATCAATGTCATTTTACATTGGACTAACTGTCTGTCACACTGTTGTGTCTGTGTGTGATGTTCCTTTTTATTTAAACCTGCATCCAATAACAACTGGAGATAGAGAGAACCTGTTAGCACCAGCTCATCTTTCTTTTGTCGTTAAGTCTATAGCCAGAATTATCCTAGCCGCAGTGAGGCGCTCGGCCGAGACAGACCGGACCTGGAGTCACCGATCGCATTTCATGTGCATGCTGACACATGGCTGGAATCGGGAATACTTCCAACGTCTGCAGGCCTGGAACGTTTCACAAAAACGCTGTCCAAACCGGATTACTCGAGTCGGCGAGATTTTACTTCTCACAGCAGGGCCCCGCGAAGGCTGGCCCCCAGCCAAGGTGGTACGCTTGCTTCCTGGAGCTCATGGCTGTGCCCGCGCAGCGGAAATTCGTGTCGGCGGCATCGCGACCTGAAGGGCTATCAACAAGCTATATAGACATTGAGGTGTTTCTTTATATGTAAATCAGAGGCGTCGCCACGGATTTATTTCTATGAGAGCCAGGATCGAAGTTGGCCTCCTGTCCCTGGTCCAGAGGAGGGCCTCTTATGCTTTTGGGAGCCTCCATTTTGTAAGTCATTTACGGGTTTCCTTTATAAGTAAGGTGCCCCCTATTTTGACCGTTTAGGGTCTCTTTTATAAGGAAAAGCGCCTTCACGTATGTCATTTAGTGATATTCCTTGTTTAGTAAGGGGCCTCCTGGATAGGCTGTTTAGAAAACTTTCTTTGTATGTGAAGGGCCACCCATTTGGGCTGTTTAGGGGACCTCATTTTTAAGAGGTTTTTAGGTAGGCTATTATGGGTCCTCCTTTATTAATGGGGTCTCTTCGATAGGCCAATTAGAAGGCCTCCTTTATAAGCAGGGAGGCTAGGTTCTTTGATACTCAAGGGGCTATCAAAGAACCTGAGTATCTCCAAGTATCAAAGGGAGCCTGATGAGTCAGGTGGAGGTCCTAAGAAATACATGGGGTCATTGCCCCCATGGTGGCGACGCTCCTGTTGTGAAGTGTCTCTGTCTTATTGCCTTCGCCTGCGTGCATGTAAAGCTTCAAGGTTGCCACATTTCGTCCGCCACAGCTTGACCTGACCTTTGGTTGCGTCGCCTGTCAGCGGAACAGTGGTGACATCACCTCTGTACCCGTCGCGCTGCAGCGCATATCCGGACGGAAGAAATATCAGCGTAACGTCATTCAGCTTTCACTTTTTTCCGAAAGTCATGAAAAATACAAGGAAAACGGTTAAAAACCACCGATAAAGAATGTTGCCGCTCGATTTCAATATGCTCAGCCGTCGTCTCTGGCTTCTTTCGAATGCAGCACCATTTAGATTAAACTAACAATTGTGGCGGGTAGTGAATATAAACGGATCCACGAGTTCCGATGTGGACGGCAGGGGGCACTTGGTCGCAGGGGGCACCATTTAGACCAGTGGGGTGCTATTTCTTAACACCCAGCCCAACAGGGGGTGCCGCTACTTACACCCAACGGTCGGCGAGGAACGTGAGAGGTGGCGTTTTAGGGGGTGCCAGGAAAGTTTCGAGGTTTGGCGCAACTGGGGCAACTGCCAGGCCGCGAGGTTCGGGGCAACTGGGGCAACTGCCTCCTTTGTCTCCTCTGAATCGGCTCCTTGTCATATACTTTAATTTGGTTAGATGCGACGGCTTCTGACTGGTTAGTAAAAATTCTGCCCGTTTCTAAGTACGTACCTACGACTTCTAAAGACAGCCAGACATGGAGGAAATCAATGAAGTGAACCGACTGTGTGTGCAATTAGAGTTCACAACGGAGGTAAAATGCATACTAACCTGAATTTTCAAGACGATCACGTTGCGGCCAGGCGTGATGGAAGAGAATTTTTCACGCTTAATAGTCGTTTAATGGTTCAAAGGTTACTAAACACTTCGGCTTTTCGGAGCGCCAGTCTTAGCGAACCGATGGTGACACGCATGACGCGTCATTGTAAGACAGCTGGGATGAATCTAGGGGCAAGACGTTCCCCTATACAGACAGTCCTGCAGACCCCTAATTAGTGCCTTATACAAATGCCCTCTGGCAATGCAAAAACCAAGGTTCATGAAGGATATCCTGAAACGTGAGAGCTCCACGGACATTCCCAAATAGCTCTCCGCCTTGAATTTCAAGGCTGCGCTCCCCGTATAAGCCCTGAAATCTGTACATCACGTCGCGCGCGGTGCCGGCGGCAGTCCAACGCTCAAGTATCATGGCCACTTCATATGTCCGAAGCACCAACCCCGGCCGCGGTGAGAGCCAGGTCCTCCGTTCCCAGACACCCGTGAACGACGGCGTGCCCGCGGGCGCCGACAGGGGGCAAGGGTGAACAGTGATTACAGTCAGCCGCGGCCGCATGTCTGATCCCGTAGCACATCAGCAGCTTTTCCGAAAGCCGAACCACTTTAAGATCCGTCACCCTTACACAGATTCTCTCTCTCTCTCTCTCCTCCTCTCTCTCTCTCTCTCTCTCTCTCTCTCTCTCTCTCTCTCTCTCTCTCTCTCTCTCTCCCCTCCTCTCTCGTGCAAATGAAGTATTTTCTATAGGTCGGTTATCACCGCGCACTTACTTCCGGACGTCGGAAGATTGCAAGGTAGCAGATGGGTCAATTGGTATACACCGACACGATCACTGCACTGGAGTAGGCAATTGCACGCTGCAAACTCGATCATGCTACCACCCGAATTCTACCGCAATGATTTATGAGCACAATGGCAAATTCTAACAATTTGCCACAGAGCTTCGAAGGACGAGCGCAAGCATATGTCCTTACATGGCATTTGAATTTGCCAAAGTCAAAATACGTGGCAAAACGAGTGGTACACATATAATCATATGTATAATCCATTTGTACTTTTCCGAACAGCTGAAAAGTGGAAAGTGAAAACGTCTCGATGCGTTTATGAACGTCAGCACGTTAAGGCCTCTTACCAAACAAATTGGGTCCGCATCTGACTGCAAGCTGCGTGCCAGCTGGGCGACACGAGCTGTTGAGAGCGGCCCGCGTCGCTCGGAGCACTCCTGGTGGAGCAGGCCCGCGTCGCTCGGAGCACTCCTGGCGGAGCATGCACGTGCTGCCGGCTACAAAGCTGGGCGAGACTTGACAACTCGTACAGCTGCCGAATGATTAACATTTTGTACTGCTCTTTTTATAAATGTTTTCCATGGCTGTATTAGAAAAAATACACAAAGCCGATTTTGTCTGCGTTTAGTCTTTAAAAGATAACAGGTGTAATGGTGGTGAAAAAATGGTGTAAATAAATGGTGGCTTCCTAAGTATGATAACAATATAATGTTTCTAAATCGCTCTTTGAACTGTTAAGTACTATTAAGTGTCATAGCAGATACCGATAAAAGACACAAAACTACGTAATTTTCATCAGAAATGCAGCAGTGTATAAAATGATTCAAAAAATTATAAAGCGCAGCTATTTCGATTATTCAATGACTATATTGGAAATGCAGTCCAACTGTTCGGCCGTTAATGAAAACGACGCGCTTCGTTTGATATATTTTGGAAAAACACAAGTTTATTAGTTCACATAAAATATTACGAAATGCTGCGATTTCGATTATTCAATGATTATATCGAAACATTGAGTCGAAACATTATATCGAAGCAGGGGCTTAAACAGCGGTAAAACCATGCATGTATTAGTCAATTTTTTAATCGGTGAAAAATTATATCTAGCGTCTCTATTGCTTTGTTTCGGAGCGGTCCGCTCTTGCTGACCTTGCATCGGCCACCCGGAACCTTTTTCACAGGAGTCGGAGCATGGGCTGCAACATATGCCATTGTTTCGAAACATGTCGTTTCGTGAGCACCTGCTGAGCTCCCATCACTTAATTGTTCAAACACACTGGGTACTCGAACTTGTGTGTCCCAAGAGTTTTACTTGCACTTATGGGCCTTCCTACTTGACCTGCTGTTTCGCTCTACTGTAATTGTTGGCGAGAAACACCATTATCGTATAGCAAATAATAAAAAGATGCTGCATGACGACTAACAAGACCGTTTGTGATGGATGGAGTGAGGGTGAACTAGAGTGACAGTTGTTGTGCTTTCATCCTGCTACTCTGACAATTCGCCGTGCAACCACAAGGGAAGACAGCCATGAACCCGATAGCATTCCTGCCCTCTTACAAACCCGCACGAGAACACGTGCCTGAAAAAGCAGTATCACCTCAGCTTAAAAGCTCACATTACCACGTGAGTGTGGGTCATCTGAATGCTGTTTCAGCAGCCACTTTTCATGGCAAGTGGCCTTGAGCCTCTTATGACCACGATGCACAAGACGCTCAGGTTGTCTGCGTCGCCCCCTGATTCCCTTGAGCCGTTGCGTGCACCTCGATGCACCTTCTCGTCAGAGCGGCTCATGCTGGGGTAGAATTACTGCACGAACGCGCATTCGCTCTGCAGTGTAAACGTATATTTAGACTCCTCATACCTTTCAGACATATCTCGTGGCGTGCAGAGTGGAAACAAGGGTCCACATTACTGCTTGACTCATTAGATAAATTATTTCAAACAATGCGGAAAGGACTTGAACGTCATGTTAAATTGAGCGGAAATAGATACGAAAATTTCATGTATTATTTCTCTTCCCTATTGTGTACAAATGCAGTGCAATCTGGTGTCATAACGCATCAAGTATCAAATATAGGTACATATATATTTAATATGTATATATATATATATATATATATATATATATATATATATATATATATATATACATTATCGGATGCCCAAATTCCAATAGCCATAGAGCACGTGGTAGAAGTTAATCGACCAATCAGATGTGGTGCTACTGGCGCTCCCTTACTGAAGCAATGGGATAAACTTATCTCGCACATTGAGGGGGTGGGTATCTGCCCCCCCTCGGTTTTTCGCCGCCGAGCATAGGACAACTTTCATTTGATTATTTTTACAACTTTTGTCAGAATTTTTGGTTCAGATCATTTCAGATCCGGTCACCATTGCAGGCACCATTGACCACCATTGTAAGAATCTGGGTCTGAAATTCAAATCATATAGTGGTAGACTACTGGGTACTACAAACTATTTACGGATGTTTTTATATCGATGTCCTAAGTTCAGGTACAAGCCATGAACTAAATATTGGAAATACATGCGGCAAATGGCTTAAACTGAATAACTTAGGAATGGATAGCGGTAAAACGTTTATTCTATTGGCGTTGGATTTGTCCTATCCTTGCAGTTCTAATGATATGCTTTTGGACCTAATTTGACCTTGACCTGAAACGAGGTCAAATCAAATATGAAAGTTGACCTAGCAATGTCATATGATATTCCATTTGAATCCTCGCTTGCTATGGTGATTCCAAGTGTCTAAATCTGGTGACTCAATCGCTACTGTTTCAGATGTAATGACGAAAAACATTAAATTACATTTTCAATATCGATAACCTGGTGCCCAATAGAGATCATGATCTCTCCATTGGAAATGCAAGATAAAAACAGGAACGGGGCTGTATTTGTGTATATATAGCTGATAACACCTTCACATTCTCCAAATTGTAGTATCCTGGGCCATTTTCCAGGTTCATGTTGCAATTGACCTGTGACCTCTGGAAGGTGATCTGGGACTACTTAAGCAGTTTTGAGACTTAGGTCAATAACTCTGCATAAAATGATGATAAAGCTTTTATTTTGATATAATTGCGTTTGGATTGCTATTGCGAGTCTATGATATGCAGATTGACTCTGCTGGGCTAAAAAGTAACCTTCAACCTGACCTGAGGCCAGGTTATTTTTGTGCTTTGACCAAGTAGTGGTCATATTACACATCATTCGATTCCCCGTGACAAGAGGAAACAAATTGTGCCTAAATAGATGCTAACATGCAGCCTTCTTTGGCCTGTCATGACCTCAATATTACCCGCGCCCCGGTGGGCCTCCGAGGCACCTTCGCCCTGGTGAGGGGTGTTTGAACAACCCCCTCGAACTCGGCCTCTATGTGGGATAGCGAATAAACGCGAACGCTGGTGGATAGTTCATACACATTTGTAGATGTCTATGTCTATGTCTACCATTTATTGGCCACAATCATGTTGCTGATTATTTTGCCAATTCGGGCGTCTTTAGCGTACAAATCACATTCCACGTTTTAGCAACAAATTTACAATTACACTTAAAAATTTCACTTAACAATTACAATTACAAAATTACAATACAAATTTACGGTGAGCCTATGAAAGATTATCAGGTTTACACAACATATTAATAAACGAGTTTACCGACACTGCTTGGACAGTTTCTTCAGGCAGAGCATTCCAGTCGCTGATTGTTTTTGGAAGAAACGAGTTGAGGTGGTATTCGGTCCTGCATCGATAAACAAAACATAGATAAACAAACACAGGTACATAGATAAATAACCGCAAAACATAGATAAATAACCGCAGGTTTTGCATAGATAAACAAAACACAAAACCTGCGGTTGGTGAGCAAGTATTCTCAACGGATCTTGCATTTCATTCAAAATCCTATGAAGGTGTTGCAATTTCCTGGAGTTATAGGTAAGCCGGCAGTGTCTTCAGAGAAGTATAGTATTTGTTTCACAAACTGACTAATTTTAATAAAGTGTTTCTAGAAAATGATAGCACTGGTATTCGGCACTTCTACCTACTCTTAACACGCGCATTGATGGAGGAGCGGGTACCCGCTCCCCCTTGGGTTTTTCGGAGATAACATAAAAACTGCGGCGTTTAGCGCCACCGCACCAGGCATACCTTTTCCTCATTATTTTGACAACTTTTTTTCAAAATTTTAAGGTTAGGTCATCTCAGGTCAGGTCACCAATACAGGTCAAGTGACCTAGCCTCAAAAAAAAGTTAAAGATAGCATCAGTCAAAACAGAGTTAGTTAACTTATCCGATTGAAACTCATATCATATAATGAGCCCACCGAGTTCTATAAAAATTCTTCCGGTGTTTTTTATATCGATGACCTATGGTCAGATACGAGCCATGACCTCTCCGTTGGAAATACATGAGGAAATGGTTTTAACTGAATAATTTAGTAATAGATAGCGATAAAGCGTTTACTTTAACTGCATTAGATTTGCCTTGTCATTGCAGTTCTAATGATATGCATTTTGCCCAATTTGACCTTGACCTGACCTCAGGTCAGGTCAAGTCCTTGATTTGACCTAGCAAGGTCATATGATATGCCATTTGATACGGCCTGCTGCAAGGATTCCTACGGTTCAAATAGTTTTGCTCTATCTTTACTTGTTCAGATGTAATGACCGAAAACCTTCATTTACATGTTATCCCTATGACGGCATGTGTTGATCGCTAGTGACCTTAAATGTGACCTGACAAAAAACAAGATTCGAATATTTTTGATAGAGAAGTGGATGGGCTACACAACACCGTTTACCATTTCTTGCTACATAGCGCGGTTCTCGAGATCTTAGGGGGTGCTGGTACCCGCCCACCCCCTTTGTCAAAGCGAAAGTGGCTCAGACCCCGTCAATGCGCGTATTAAAAAAGTTAAATATCTAAAACTTATTGAAAAAATAGGTTGATTTCAGTTTTATATTTGCCATTTTTCTTGTAAAGTTAAGCTATTTATTTTCCGTCTCCCCCCAGACTGTTTTTGCAACCTGCTCCTTTGTAGTATTGAATCTGAATCAGTTTAAGGTAGGTGACTCATATTTCACACCGGACAAAGTTATCTGCTCCAAACTGCATGGCTCCTCAACTACATAATTCGTGTAACGCTCATCATTTCTAGTGTTAACGTCCCAGTCACTTTGCATCATGGGTGAGGTTACGCAATGCGATTGGGGATTCTATGAGTAAACAAATATTACCTGAGCAAATCCAACAGAGTGGGTCTGTAGTCAGGATCCGCGAAAAATATTTCGAAGTTTATTTCGAAAGTCCGAACAACGCACCGCTTCACTCCTATCTTAGCCGATTTAACCCTGCCCGTGGCGGGTACGAGCCACCTTCGCCCTGTGGGAGGCAAAAAGACCCCACCACGATCTCAAAAACTAAGGTAGCAGAAAAAGCCAAAACGGCAATCGAAAGCCTTCGAAAATGATATCGAAAATACTTCAGTCATTTTCTTGTTAGGTCAATATCAAGGCACCAGAGGTCAAAATAGGTCAAAATCGCTAATATGAGGTACTAAAAAACCTCATATATCTCAGAAACTATGATAGCTAAACAAATTTTCCAACACCATTCGAAAACCTCTTGAGATGCGCTTTCATTACAGTGGCATTCATTTTCGTGTCAGGTCAAAGCCTAGGGAGCTACAGGTCACTAGATATTGGGCATATTCTTGGGAATGTCCATAGCCACCCATGCATAAGGTCGTTTACTTTTTCGCTAATAGCTTCCCACCCAAACAAGATACAGCCATAGTTGATGCACCATTGCAATCCTCTCGTCAATACGAATCGAATGATATATGATATTCATGCCAGGTCAAATTTAAGAATTTGACCTGACCCAGGTCAACGGTCTGACCCAACTTGACCTGGTATAGTCATGATGTATATCATTTGACTTCCAGTGACTATACAAACACTTTGGTGACAAAATAAAAGCTCTATCTTATTTTATTCAAAATTTATAGAGAAAAACACCAAAAATGCTTATTTGGCCTAAGGTGACTTTTAAAGGTCACAAGTCAAAAATTTTGGCATCAGCTCCAGAAATGGGCTAAGAGCAAGTCCCAACCAATGTTTGAAGTTGATTCCATCCATACTTACTGAGAAAAGCTCATTTCGTGATTTTCCCCATGTATTGACAATGGGGAGGTCATGCTCTGCACATGACCTTAGGTCACCAATATCAAAAATCCCGGAACAAATGTTGTAGCTCCTGGTGGGTCCAATATGGGTATGAGTTTCAACTTGATCGATTAACCCTTCTTTTAGTTATGCGGTCCTAAGTATTTTTGAGGTGAGGTCACTTCACCTGGCCTGGTGACCTGACCTGATATGACCTTGAGCCAAAATTTTCAGGAAAGATGTAAAAATAATGAAGGAACAGCTAGACCAAGTTTGGGGCGCTGCGCGCCGCCGTTTTTGGTCACTTTGGAAAAACCCGAGGGGGTCTAAAAGACCCCCACCCGGGCGAAGGTTAAATGGGCACCTCAATTCCACTGCTACCTGGTCCATTCAACAGGGAGGGTGGGGACACGGCGTCCGAGTGCCCCCCCCCCATTTCAGCGCCTATGGTTTTACCCGTGCTCTCCCCATACGTAAATCATGTGGTTCTGACATGGACGGGCTCAGCGTGCCGCCCCGGGCGACAGCACATATAAGGCGGGGCCGTCTCCACAGCGTTCACTTTAGAGGCGCAAGTGCTTCCAGAACGCCTTATAAAAGCCCTTAACTAACTAACTAACCACAGCGTTCAGTACGTTCTCAGCTTCGAAAGAACAAGCAGCCACCGCTCGCAACGCTCAGAAACATGAAGATGGTGAGCTCCATGACAAAAGCGAGTAGCACTGGATATGTGTGAGAACAATTAAAAAAGGTCAACGAATACGATCAAGGATTAGTTTTATAGTGATATATTTTGGGATAATTACAAGTGCAGGAACAAGCCTTGCGATACTTGTTCATGTAATTCGCCCGAGAGGGTAGAAGTTTTTGAGAGTGATCTGGTTCAACTTTCGATGGCTACACAATATCGCTTGCCTCCATCTTTCTTGTCCACAATAACTACAGGAATAGCCCAAGGGCTCTGACTAGGTTGGTTGTCACCAGTTTTCAGAAGCTCAGTGATGTGCCTCTCTACCAGCAGTGAAGTAAGAACTACCAGGATTTAAGTATTTACAAAGTTGCATACTCAAAACATTATTCAAGACGGTGCGCGAAAGCATCTTCTGCAATGCAAAGAAAAACGATGACTGGTGCAAAGTTTTTCTGTTCCGAATTAACTGTCAACGATTTCCTTTTCAGATATTTCTGACAGCATTGGTAGCCGCGGCAGCGGCTCGCTCCCCAGAACTACAACGACCAGTTCAGCCAGATTCGCATTCTGAGTCAGAGGTTTGACTCGGACCCCGACGCGGGCAGCTACGTGTACAGCTACGAACAAGACAACGGACAGGCGGTAGGTTGCGCGAAATATGTACGTAGAAGAACCTCACGGTGACATTTGCATTCAGCGGTATGAGCTATCCTTTTGCAAGCCAGTGATGGAACAAAGATGAATAGTGAATAGCCAGTGATGACACTTCTAGTTAAAAGGCGTCAAATCGAGTGCATCGCAACTTGCCTGTGACCCATCTGTTAATCCCATGTGGGACACTACATCAGCGGGTCTAAGAGTTGTCACGAGTAGCCAGCTTCTGCCTATACCTTTTTCAAATCGCAGTTTTTGACGCATCGTTTTGTTTGCATGAATATTGCTGCTTTACGGATTATGACCAACAATACCTCTTTTCACAGGCTGAAGAGCAGGGCCAGAGCTACCCTGGTCCGGAGCCAGAGACTGGAAGCCTCACCCAGCAGGGCAGCTTCCAGTTCGTCGGTGACGACGGCAACACCTACCAAGTGTCGTACGTGGCCGACGAGGGCGGCTTCCAGCCTCAGGGAGCCCACCTGCCGGTACCGCCGGCGCAGATTCCCGAGTATGAGCAGCTGAGGATCGAACACCCGGAGCTCTTTTGGGCCGAGCAGCAACAGTATATATAAAGTGGATGGTACGATGCCATTCAATAGCGTTATTGAAATAGAATCACCGGAATTAAACAACTGTACATTGCCCGTTTTATTCTCCCTCAATCCAGATAGTCAAACCACCCTCCCAAACAGCGTTGAACGCTGCCGAACTCGTGGAATTCAGTCATTCCCAGGTGCAGCAAATGAATATTGTCTTTACCGATGCAAAATGACATGGAATTTATTGCATATTCCAATCATATGTGTCAAAATGTTTGTGATATGAATACACACTCCTGAGCAGAGAGCGATTTTGGTTATGAGTGAAACGCTTAAAAATCTGATAAAAAACCGCGCAACATGGGAACTTGAAAGTCTTGTCGAAACTTATGAATTCTTTAATATCCTTCAAAAAAGTACAAGCAAAAGAAAAACTCGATTTTCCAAGAGTTGTTTGGCTGTCATCAATTCCTTCTGATCCGGAAAAATGAAGATTCCTAGGTATTCCGAGGCTCCACTGGTGTGCTTAACTGTCAGCGATTACTGGAAGTCCTATGAAGCTACCAAGGCTTATAATCACACCTTGGCTATTTGACTCAACTATCGACAGTCCTGGAGTGTTCTATTTACCCCACCCCCGCAACTTCTGACAGTAACCAAATTTTCGACGGTATGTGCTATCAAAATCCGTAAAAGCATTAAAGCCTACAAAAACGTGGTCACGCTGTACGTTTGCACTTCCTTTATTTGCTGTTATCGATTTTGCTGTTTTACTTCAAATCTGAAACTCAGGATAACCCAGGTCTGGTATGAATAGTCCAGATCTGGCCATGAAGCTCGGCAATAACGGCAGAATATCCGAATTTAAGGAGGGTGCCATGGTCTTTTCAGCCCATTTCTTTTCTGTCAATGCCATTGGTAAGTGTTAAAATTTTTGATTTCAGGAGGGCACCGTGCTCCAGTGCCCCCTCCCCAGTTCCGCTGCCACTAAAGCTAGGTCAATTTACAGCCTAGATGCATTGCCAATTGCTGGCCTGCATACATTGGATTCATACATTTCATACATTGGATACATTGGATTTTAGATATGAAGCAGCATAGCTCTTTGACTGCTGAAGTGGGGTTACCCTGACGGGAAAGCTGGGCATCACTGATATAAGCAGCCTGCAGCCTCCGCGCCACTTTGCACGGAGGACCTGGCGGCCGCCACGCTGCTCCTCCCCATCAAAACTGACCGCCGGCGGCAGCAGCTGGCTAAATTGACCTCTCACCTTTGTGCCTCGCGGGTACGCACCGCATGCTGAAAGTGGCGTTTGATTGGTCAAAGGGCACTCAAAAACTTGATAAGAAATTCAGCGGAGATTGTTCCATGGAAATAGAAAAGTCGAAAGCAATGCACCAGAAAATTGTCCTAGAATGACCTATTTTCAGAAATTCTCAGCCATTACTTATATGTTTCATGTTTTAGGACCCAAGACTTTTTCAACACAAGGTACTTAAAAACCAACCATTAGGATATTCGCCACATATTTCTGCAGAGTGGGAAAGAACAGGGGAAACCACTAAAGAGGGGGTAAGTGGCCAGCGACCTATGCAACGCATGATTATCTAATAACTGCTCTAAAGAGCGCCACCGAGGAACTTGTGGAATGGCTATCAAATACGGGACTGCGTGGTGCATTCAACAATCATTAACCCAAGGGAAGAAGGGTGAAAGGGACATGTCACCCATGCAGTCACAATAAAAGCAAGTGAGGATGGCCAGGATGTCTTAACACGCGCAGTGGAGGGGGCCTGGCGTCGACGTGCCGTGGAAGGAGGTCCTAGAATGTAACCCACCCCCCTTGAGATCTCAGAAACAAACACCCGCAAAACAAACACCCGTTTTAAGGTGTGGAGGCGATGGCAGTCTACATCAAAGGCAAGTTTCATAGACCTAGGTCAACATCTCCAGGGTCAAACGAGGTCGTAAAGGAGGCGTTTGAGCACAGATCAGCTAGGTCCCTACATAGCATAGTCTCAAATTTCGCTCTATTTCGGTCAGTGGGTTGTCAGGAGCGTGATGAGCATGCTGTGCATGGGCATGGGCTTTACTTAAATCGCATTATAGCACGTTAACACGCGCATTGACGGGGGTCTGAGCCATTTTCGCTTTGACGGGGGAAGCGGCGGCAGGGGAGGAAAAAATGTCAAGACTGTCGCCAAACCAGAATTCATATGACCAAAACTGTCGCACCAGGGATAAGTTGCATGCTGGTACAACACAACATACAAAGCTTGGAAAGTCGGTCGTAGATCTGTCTAAAACTCCCGTTAAGCCAAGTTCCTTAGCATGTTATAGTCACTAAGACTGATATTCTGTTATATTTGTTACACATATGGTTCACTGACATTTGGAAATGTACCGCTACTATCAGGGGTCATACGCGCGCGTGACGGGCGAACGCGAGCGCCGACGGGAACGATTTATGCTAAGTGCGGCGGGCGACGAACAGCGACGGAGGTGTCTGGGTGGGACAGAGCGAGCCACGGACGGCTCGCTCGACGCAGAGACGATGTGTCCCGAGGTGAGGTTACAGGCAGGGTGAGGGCTCTTTATTCCGAGGCATGTTGGCTGGTTTGGATGGGCACACATATGGTAAAGCACACATACGAGCACCGTTCTTTCTGCGTCAGGTGAGAAAAACTGACAAGAGACAAGCTAAGGGTATGCTTAAAACGGTAACAACGGAGGGCTGCTGCAAAGCTTAAGTCAAGATTAGGATTCAGAAGCTAGAGTAGCAAGACTAGCTATGCAATAAAGTACACAGCACATCCAATGCAGGTCTCATAGGAGCCGCTACGAATCCTTCGTCAGACCGAGATCATAGGTGGTGCTGTCAAAATTTCAATATGGCTTCGATACCAGCCGGTTACGTCTGTTCACCACCGCCGAAAATGATCAAATAAACATTCAGACAATTGCTATACAAACGGCCTCTGAAGTGGAGTTTCTGCAAAAGTTTTAGTAGGTCGGGTACAAATTCATATTCTAGGATACGGAAATAGAACACCTAAGCTGCTAACAGGAGCGTCGGAACTATGTTCAAAGTTGGGGGGGCAGCGGGAATTTTCAAGTCATTTCTTTCCAGTCAACGCCGTAGGGTTAATGGGTAAGAATCATGAAAGTTGAGGGGGCAGCTGCCCCCTGCCCCCCCGGCTCCTACGTCCCTGGCTGCTAATTGTTCAAAAAACCTCATTGTGCAAAGGGATACATTTGAGTTACATGCTGGTTTAGAGTGGCACACAAGATACATAGGTACAACAGCTGTGATGGGAGGGAGAACTGGAAAAGCAGAAAGTGAGAGCTTATACACGAAAGGCCCTGCTACTTGCAGCAAATTTACCAGAACAATGTCGAGGTAAGAATTCGAAATAGCTCGATGTTTGGCAAGTATAAGCATGTATCAAACACATGTAGGAAATGTGTATCAAACACATTTTTAAGGAGCAGCTTTGTGAGTTTGAAACAAATATTCAAAGAAAATTCAACCACTGGTTTCATACTTCAAGTGAAGCTTTTCAAAATTTTACAACTTACAGCTAAACCACTACAGCAGCAGCCCATTTTATTTCCTAGTGGCCTGTTGAGTTTCTTTTTCTAAAAGAAGGCAGTTTTCTAAAACTGCCAGGGTTATATAGCATTGATACAACTAATATTTTGTTATATTTTGCTTGAGTTAATTTTCCTCTGTTAGTAAAGAAAAATATCCAAATTATTGTGATATCAAATTGGCCCATGAGCTGGCAATGCTATTTCCCTATTTGATTTGTGCCAATAATGAATATGAATATAAGCAAATGTGTTTAGCTAAAAGAGGTTACCATTAGGAGCCAAAGCAACATATATCATTTCTTCTCTTTTGTTTACAACATTTAAACATATTTTGAGCTTAAACACAGTCAATAAGCAAGTTATATATACCCATGTACAATCAACAGTACCAATAGTATGTTTCACATGTGGGTTTTAAAGATGACCAAAAAAGAAAACTTTGTTCCCTCAGCATGTGTAGCAGGGTTGAGCGTAACATAGGTAACTTGCCTAAGATTGTGTCATAAAGTGTAAACACGACCAAGGAGGACAGGGTCCACAGGAAAAAATTTCTTCATTTTTCTGCAGACAGTAAAACCTTGAACAGATGAAATGGCGATCAAGTGGTATCTTGGCATTTTGTATCACACGACTTTCTCCCATTGTGCTAAGTATGGCATTTTATATGAGATCTTGTTGTTGAGAGTGCCCTTGAAGACAGGAGCGAGTGGTGCAAATTTTACCAACCTAGTGCGAATTTGTGAGACTGGTGCAAGGAAGGTGACACAGAAAACCAAACAAATAATGGCTATATGGTTATAAAGATACAGGAGGGGCCTTATGAAAAGTCCTCAACTAACTAACTAATAAGATAGGTAGCATTGCATCTTGTGGGTAGGAATGGGTGCGTTTTTCTCCCTGGTATATGGAAGGTTGGTGTGAATTTTTGGTTGCTGGCGGTGCGAGAATTTTAGATGGCTGGTGTGACTTGTCTGGCCTGCTGCCATACTTTGCAGACTTGACTTTCTCAGTTCATGTCATATTAGGAAGGTATCATATTCCCTAAACTGGTCTTCAGAGTTCCCACATTTAAGAACAAAGATGGGTCAAGTAACCCATTATCGGGTCAAGTGGTTATTGGGTCTGACTGGCACAATTTCCAGCATGGCAACTCTCCAAGACCAGGAGTGTCAAATGCTGCCCAAACGGGTGCAGGTCCAGCAGGTTGCTTAGGGGAAGCCGAGCCCATGCATGTGAGAATAGATCAAGTATACTTCAGTATACTTTCTACAGAAAGTATTGACTGACAGAGTCAATGGGCCAAATTTGTCTGGTGCAGCCAATAAATTTTTCACTATCAATTATAAATGCCTTGCAAATGGTCAAAAGCAATCAAAATAGTTTTTACTGATGGAAATTTCCCAATTGATTAATTATGAAACACTACTTGGCTAGAAAACAGGCCATAGGAGAGTTTGGACCCTCCCATTGCTTTGGGGTTTATGGCCGAATCGGCATAGCAGGTTTTGACGAGCTCATTCGGGCAGCCTCAGGGAAGAACAACCAGTTTGGGGCAGCTTTTACCCTTTTTAGGGCAGGTAAGGAAACTTGGAATTATCCTCCCATCCATTATATTCCTTCATTTAACAATGTGCGGCCGCAGATTATTGTTGATAGGATATACTTACATGTACGAAGGCGAACATGCCGCATTCTATTTTGAGCTTTTTTTAGCAAGTTCCGTTCAACACTGGGACCCAAAGCGGTACTTTCCAGTCTTCTGCTATTATTGGCATTACGCTAAAACGATTGGCACATGCCAACCTACTCGAGATGAATCACATAGGCATTTACAAACCAAGATACCTTTACAAACGAGATACGGCATAATGCGAAGGAAATTTGACAGACACCGCTGGAGATTGAGGTATGTTCCAGACCCTCGTGGCGAAAATCCAAGAGCTTTTAATGCCAGATGTTTTTCCAAAAATTACCCAAGACAAATGACGCAAGGGATTGTAACATGTGGGTCATAATTTTCATATCAACGAATGAGGCCCATAACTAGGCAATACAATTTATTATTGCATTTATTTATTACATTTATTTATTTATCAATTTATTACAGTTTATTTGTTACATTTCTTGACGTCATTTATCTTGGGAATTTTTCAAGGGGTCAGTAGGTATTTCCTCAAAAAAAGTCTGGCACCAGGAGCTCTCAGATTTTCATAAGAGTCTGGAACATACCTATTATTTCCGACAGTGAACAGCATGGGCGCTAAAAGCGGGGGGACGGGGGAAGTGTCCCCTTGTTGGCCAACCAAGGGGGACGTTCCCCCTCCCAAATTTTTGGATTCATTATTATTAATGCTGCCAGGTATCGAATACGCTTCAAATTTGCTTCCCCTGGTCAGCACCAGCCTGGGTATTTCCCCCTGTACAAATTCCGTGGCGGCGCCCCTGGTGAATAGGGATTTCAATGGTTCAGATTTGCCGTCGGGACTGGCCGGGCCCTGTATATCCGGCAAATCTGGCTGTCGCCCAAGGCCGCTGTTGCCGATTCTCACTGTCCCATGCTCACTGTCTGGGGTCATTGAACTCCGCAGTGATGCAGTAGAAAAACAGCAAAGGAACGTGACTACTAATTAGACAATTGTGATTACTTATTTCCTTCGCCAGAAAGTCTTATCTATTGAATCGTCTAACGTGACATAGGTGGGTCTAGGATTTCCGATTGCGTGAAAAAAGGAGCGTTTAAGCTGAGGCGCCATCGGAACCATGAGGAAGCGTTTTTGTACGGAAAAACCTATTGTGGGGGCGCGGTACCTGCATACTGAGGGGATGGGAGTGGAAGGGGCAGTTTATAGGTGGCGCCATCCACATTTCAGGGGCCCGTGACCATTTCAGATGGAGGCGGGAGTTTATGGGAATGTGGGGGAGAGGGTGTCAAGTGGCCCCTTGCCTCCTGGATCTGTCTGTGTATCGAGGTTTTTAGCGGCGTAAGGACCCGGCCCCCTGGGAACTCCCAGGAAAAAAAGCTAGTTTTTTTGTTTTCTCGGCGGCTGCTGGAGTTCCTATTTGGTAGACGTTATCTGTCGCACAGAATATTTGCACTAGCCAAGTTCTGTCGCAATCCCTGCTTGGCGAATTGGCGGGTTTTTCCACCCCTGAGCGGCGGATACCCCCCCTAAGATCTCGAGAACTACGCTAGGTAGCGAAAAACAGTAAACGGCGTTGGGTAGCCCATCCACTTCACCATCGAAACTTGAACTTGCAGAAAGCCGAATTGAAAGATCTATAATATGACCTTGCTGGGTCAAATCAAGGATTTGGCCTGCCCTGGGGTCAAGTTAAGGTCAAATTAAATAAAATGCATATGATTAGAACTGCAAAGAGAAGGCAAATATAATGCAGTTAATACACACGCTCTATCATCATCCATTACTAAGTTATTTAGTTAAAACCATTTTCCCTTGTATTTCCAATGGAGAGATCATGGCTCGTACCTGACCTTAGGTCATCGATATAAAAAATACCGGAACATGAGTAAGATAACTCGATGGACCCATTATGTGATACGAGTTTCAATCGGATACATTCACACTGTTCCGACTTATGCTATCTTAAATGTATTTTAGGTCAGGTCACTTGACCTGTACTGGTGACCTGACCTGAGATGACCTAACCTTAAAATTTTGACAAAAGTTGTAAAAATAATGAGAGAAAAGGTATGCCAAGTACGGCGACGTTACGCGCTGCTGTTTTTATACTATCTTCGAAAAACCCGAGGGGGGCGGGTACCCGCCTCCCGTCAATGCGCGTGTTAATTACGCCCTTCCCTCATACCATGTTAACCCGCGCCCCACCAGGGGTCCGGCGCGACCTTCACCCCACCGGGGGAGCCATCGATGCCCCCCTCTAACTCCGATAATATTGGGTTTAGCTAAAATCTGCAAAGTGCATTTGAAAGCTCGCGTGAATTCAGAAAGAAATTACTTCCCATGTTAAAACGCTCAGGTCAATGGTTTCAGCTCCAGAGGTCAAATTAGGTCACGATAGGCTATTTTCACTCAAATATGCAATGATTAACACGCGCCCCGCTGGGGGGCGAAATTCGCCCCATTTCCTGGTTTTCCCCAGACTGCTCAAAAACAAAGAGCCGCAGAACAACGAAACTTACAGTATCTTATTCCTAATCAATTTTACACATCTGATCAAATTCTTTAGTTAAGGCCATATCAGGTCAAGGAGCTATTCAAGGTCAAGTGACCCGACATCAAAACCTAAAATCACGAGTTTGAAGCGGCGCCCAGGGAACATCAGCAAACCGATCAGCTTGAAACTTCCACATTATGATAAAGCCATTAGGGTCTACAGATCTGCTGTCTCGGAATTTTGATATTGTTGACCTAAGATAGGGTCAATTTTCTGGTCACCCCATTATAAGTCTATGTTGAAAAATAGAATGGGCTCGTTTTCAGTAAATACTGGATAGATAAAGCTGAAAATCCTCAAACCGTCTATTCTTACCATGATCTTGACCATAAAGCTGAGTTTTTAAGTATCTGATGTCTCAAAGGTCATGTCAGGTCACGGGGGCATGGAGTGATTGTTTTGCCAATAACTTCTCACTGAATTGAGATAAAGCTCCCATTTTGCTTGCATTGTGCTTGTATTTTCACGGGGAATCGACTGATATGCAGCATGACCATAGCTGGTCACTCTGTGACCCTGACCTATTTCGATTTATTGATTGATTATTGGGGCTTAAGGGTGCACCAACCTTTGTGGTTATATGGCGCCCATTGACCTAGTTCGAGGTCAGGTCATTTTCACTATTTGACCTAGCAGGGTCATATTATACATAGTTCGATTCTCTGCGATGAAAAAATCTAATGATGCATGAAGATTTGCTCTGGCTCCCCTGAAGGCAGATCTAGATAGAGAAACGTACACTGCTCTGTTGTAAGCCTACGGAACCTTCTTTGACCTATGCTGACCTCAATATTGACATAAAATAAGAATTATTCGTATAACATATGTTCGTCTTGTCAAGAGCTTTCGAACGCCGCCCATAATTTTCCTTTCGCTTTCGTGGGGAATGAGATACGGAGATGGGGCGGGCGAAAAACGCCCCCACAGCGGGGCGCATCATGCCAGGGACCCCAGCGGGGTGCGTGTTAAGCTGCCCAAAACAAACTGTCACTTGTACCTTTCTCTGTTATAAGTGAGGCGCAATTAGTAAGGGGGCGCAATACACACACTTTTCCTTATATCTCAGTTAAAATCTCATTGTGGAGGTGCCACATTCCCTTTAAGTTTTAGTTTTATGTACGCCTCTCTCCTCCTTCCCTTGGTTACCTTCGAGCCGGGCCCTACTTCTCTCACTAAGCAGAAACCCCATCTCGAGACACTCCTGATTTCAGCGAACGCGGCCACTGGCTCTGCTGACCGTGCCACCGTCTTGTGTGTAGCGGAGAGCATCCTCGGTTGGCGGAGCAGATATTCAATCCAATAGAGGGCAAAGTATGGCTAAGAATTTGTGCAAATGATAATGTTTATACATATCCTAGTTCATGGTTTAAATGTTTATAATTTTCATAGATAGATTTCCGCTGGATTTCTCGCACTACAAGTGAACGCATCTCCACCAATCAGCGGCCGCCATCCGCTAGGTGCCGTTTGCCTGCGGGGCTCAGAGGTGAGAGAGGTGACGCTGAGCGTCGCTGAAGCCGAGTTCAAGCCTCAGTGGGGAGAGGTAGCGTGGCAAATTATAAAACTTACATGCGCGGTGTTGTGAATGGTGGTGGGTGTGTCTGCTGTTAGACTGGGGAAGGGGGTAAGACCGGTACGTGTAGGAGACATTATGTGCACGTTGGGAAATGTATGGGTGAGGTGTTTGTGCAGTGTGCGGTGTCAATAGCACTGGAAAAGCATGTGTATAAGTTCATTAAAAGAGTAGGGTATGTGAGTATGCTTGGCGGGAAGTACTGCAGGCACCGAGTTCGAGTCCTTAGTTTTTTTTACGTCAGGGTACATGATGCAGGTTGGCAAGACTCTTGTAATTGACGCACACATATTGAAAGTGCAACACTCACTGCATATGTGACATGGACACCAAGCTGACATTTCATGCGTATGCAACGCTTGAGGATTAAGATGATTATATGGTCATTTGAGGCGGAGTGGTAATTAGTTGCCCATGTAAACAAGGAGGGCGCATGGAACATCACAGGATGCACGAGGCAGTTAACTAAGCATCTATGTATATTCAACTGCCGCCCCAGTGGGAGAGGGGGTGTTTAAGCAATCGTCTCGGGTTTTTGGGGGGCACCCAAAAACGGCGGCGCGAAGCGCCATGGTACTTACTACACCTTATTTTTGGTCAAATCCGCAACTTTTCAAAAAAATTAAAGGTGGCACAATAATATTTGCTGGGGTTTAACGACGCACCAACTGCTAGGGTCATACGTCCTCGCCAACCCTTGCCCTGTTGGAAGGGAATTTGGGATCAGATCAACTTATTCAGAGGCTCCACCGGGACTTCAACCCGCACCAGTGGCTTAGAATACAAGGGTGCTTTCGTGACCTGAGGTTATGTTAGGTCACGAGGTGACCTCTGGAGGTCAAACCACTGGCGGGAAGTCATTACATTCCACATAGCGGAAAAAGGTCTGGCATTTTCCTATCAAATGTGGTTTACCAGATCTCAGTAGCTCTAATGGCATAAGAGTTATGCCCAGCTTGCTTAAGCATTGCATATTTTAGTGAAAATAGCCCATCGTGGCCTAACTTGACCTCTGGAGGTCAAACCATTGACCTGAGCGTTTAAACATGCCAAGTAATTTGTTACTGAATGCACGCAAGCTTTCCAATGCACTTTGCAGATTTTCGTTAACCCCAATATTTTCGGAGTTAGAGGGGGCTATCGATGGCCCCCGGTAGGGCGAAGATGGCACCGGACCCCCGGTGGGGCGCGGGTTAACACGCGCCCGCCTGAAGTTCCTGGCATGACGCGCCCCGCTGGGGGCGTTTTTCGCCCCCTCCATATATCATTTCCCAGGACAGCTAAAGACAATTACGGACGGTGTTTGAAAGCTCTTAACGAGACAAAGCGAAATTATCGGAAGCATTTTTATGTCAGGTCAATATTGAGGTCAGCATAGGTCAAAGAAGGTTCCATAGGCTTACAAGAGGGCAGTGTACGTTTCAACCTCTAGATATTTACTCAGCAAACCTAGAGCAAATTTTTATGCATCGTTGGATATCTCTCATCGTGGCGAATCGAATAATGTATAGTATGACCATGCTAGGTCAAATTGTGAAAATAACCTGAACTCAACATAGGTCAGCGTCTCTGGGTGATCTGGTATGGTCATGTTTCAAATCAATCGACTCCCCGTGGCAATATAAGCACAATGCAAACAAAATAAGAGCTTGATCTCAATTCAGTGAGAAGTTATTGGCAAAACAATCACTGCATGCTCCTGTGACCTGACATGACCTTTGAGAGGTCAGATGGTCAAAAACTCAACTTTATTGTCACGATCGTGGTAAGAAATCACGATGTGAGGATTTTGGCTTTATCTATCTAGTATTTATTCGAAACGAGCCCTTCCAATTTTTCATCATAGACTTACCTATAATGGGGTGACCAAAAATTGACCCCACCTTAGATCAACAATATCGGAATTCCGAGATAGCAGATTTTTAGACCCCAATGACCTTATAATATTGTGAAAGTTTCAAACTGATCGGTTGGCAGATATTCCTTAGGCGCCGCTTCAAACTCGTGATTTCAGGTTTTGAGGTCGGGCCGCTTGGCCTTGGATAGCTCCTTGACCTGACATAATCTGACCTAAAAAATTTGGTCAGATACGTAAGATCAATCAGGAATAAGGTATGTCAGTTTGGTTGCTCTTTGTTTCTTTGTTTTTTTGCGTTATCTGGCGAAAACTACGAGGGGGCGAATTTCGCACCCCCAGCAGGGCGCGTGGTCCCTCGCCCAATGTTTTTTTAAGGTGTTTTCAGAATAGCAGAAAAGGAAGAGATTTACCACCGAGGTTGAGGGTTTACCTCTCATACCATCTATCATTTTCTCATCATCTCTGATTTTTTTACCCTGGGCCACACTAGTTCAGGTCACCAGGCGAGGTCAAACAAGGTCACCTCACTTTAACTTTTGAGATCTACCATAGATATATTTCTGAGATTATGCATTTTGAAATTTATACACTTGATGACCTCCCTAGGGCTTACAAAATGTACATCGGGATTTTCGATTTGGTGATTTGAGGTCAGTTCATGAGTTGACCTCTCCCATAGAAAAAGCATGGGGAAAAGCTGTCTTATGACCTAAAAATCACAAAGAAATGATTGCAATGCTCAGATTTCTAGAAAACCATTCTTAGCCACCCGTTGACGGGTTCCAGGGCAATGTTTGCCATTTGACCTGCCTGAGGTCATCACAGGTCACCAGGGATCAAAACATTATTTTGACGAAAACTTTTGACAGAATCAAGCTAGAGCGCTGAATTAAACGTCAGCTTGTATGTTTTGATACTGGTTTTCATTCGATATGTGGCAAAGTCACTTTTTGGCCTTTTGTGAACCCAGGTCATGTTAGGTCAAGAGGTGCCCTCTGGAGGTCAAACCACTGGCAAGAGGTGATTATGCTCCACATAGAAGAGCATACATACTCAGATACACAGCATACAGCATACACCCTTACATTTTCGTATCAAATTTACTTTACCATTAAGCATTGCATATTTAGCGGAAATAGCCTAACGTGACCCAGCTTGACCTCTGGAGGTCAAACCATTGAACTGAGTGCTTAAAAATGCAACTAAAATCATATTGAATTTACACGAGCTTTCCAATACACTTTGCAGACTTTTGCTAACCTCATATTTTTGGAGTTAGAGGGGCCCATCGATGGCTCCCTGGTGGGGCGAAGCTGGCACCGGACCCCGGGTGGGGCGCGGATGAAAAAGAAAATAATGCAGCGCCATTCTGTTATTTTACGTTATTTCCCTGTTCAAATCATGCACACGTCAGAGAATCTTGCCAACATCGTGCAATGTTTCGCCCGTGCTCTTCCCACACGTTGGCATGGACGGGCTCGGCATCCCTCCCCGGGTGACAGCACATATAAGGCGGGGCCGTCTCCACAGCATTCAGTACCTTCTCGGCATCGAGAGAACAAGCAGACACCCCTCTCAACGCTCAGAAACATGAAGATGGTGAGCTCCATAGCAAATGCAGGTAGCTGGTAGCGCTGGCTATGTGTGCCGACTATCAAAACATGTCATACAACATGTTGAAGGACTAGTTTTATAGCGACACATTTTTTGATTATCAAAAGTACAGAAACAAGGCATAAAGTTAGGTAACGCTGCATCAAGTTACGAGCTCTCAAACATTCATCGAGGTGCTGCGGAAAATTAATGTATTTTCTGCACTGTAAAGCAAAAACTGATCAAATGTTATTTATGTTTAGAAGTAACGGAAATCTTCTACTTAGATCCTTCTGTCAGCCCTGGTGGCAGTGGCAGCGGCTGCTCCCCAGAACTACAACGACCAGTTCAGCCAGATTCGCATTCTGAGTCAGAGGTTTGACTCGGACCCCGACGCGGGCAGCTACGTGTACAGCTACGAACAGGACAACGGACAGGCGGTGAGCGGCCCGTGATATACGAGAACCTACGGTGTGCGAGAAGCTGACGGTGAAATTTGATTTCGGCGCTATGCTTATTTTACTAAGACGCAATTCTATGATCGAATTATTTTTAGTCGAAAGGATTCAAATTCAGTGCACTGCTACTTCTCTCCGATTCCTCTGTTATTTCGTGCTAAATATTTCATCAGGGATTCCAGCAGTTTCGACCAGTTTCCAGCTTCTTCATAATATTTTTTCAAACCATATTTTGATAATCTGTTTTGTTTTCATAAATCACCATGCTTCAATTATTGCGACCAACACCACCTTCCTCCCCAGGCTGAAGAGCAGGGCCAGAGCTACCCTGGTCCGGAGCCAGAGACTGGAAGCCTCACCCAGCAGGGCAGCTTCCAGTTCGTCGGTGACGACGGCAACACCTACCAAGTGTCGTACGTGGCCGACGAGGGTGGCTTCCAGCCTCAGGGAGCCCACCTACCGGTACCGCCGGCGCAGATTCCCGAGTATGAGCAGCTGAGGATCGAACACCCGGAGCTCTTCTGGGCCGAGCAGCAACAGTATATCTAAAGTGATGATACGATGGCACTGAATAGAGTTATTGAAATACGACAACTAGAATTAAAAGCCAGTGCATTATGCGTTTTATTGTATATAAGTGCAACAAGTCCAATCACCTCCCTAAACCATGTAGAATGCTACCGAGGTCCAGGAATTCAGTCGCCCCAGGTGTAGCAAAATGCATACTGTTATTATTCAGGTAAGATGGTCATCGATTTATTCCAATTTTATGTGTGAAAATATATATGACATCAGCACATCCTTAAGAAGTGAGCGGGTTTAGCTATTGGTGAAACGCGGCACATCCTCATAAAAATGTACAACGTCGCAATTTCTAAGCTTTGTCCAAATAAACGAAATATTTTGTATCATTTAAGAACCTACAGAAAACGGAAGCTCGATTTTCCAGAGGTCCGCTGGCGGTTATCAATAAGGTTCAATCAGCACCTTTTCATTCACTCATAAAATTGAGGTTTTTATTTCTGAACTCTAAAAGGGGAGGTCAAAGTAGACAGCAATCACCCGGCATTCCATGAAGCTACTCCAGCTGAGAATCAGACCATGATTATTTGGGACCATTATGGACAAATCTCGAATGTTCGCCCTCGCCTCCATGTTGTCCTGCTTAACCTTATAACTTTTCAAATCTACCAAATTTTCCACAGTATGAGACATCAAAACCCGTAAATGATTTAAAGCTCCCAAAAACGTAGATGCGATGCACGGTTGCACTTCCCCTTTTCCCCCTCGATGTCGCAGCTTCGTTCTAAATTTCAAGCCAGTGCATTCCAGGTCCAGCCATGGGGTTAGGTCAAGTTTTAGCCTAAATAGCTTGGCACTTGATAGCCCATATCAACTTGAATTCAGTTTTAGAGGTGAAACAGATATGTGGCCATCCATCCGATTGATGAAATCACGGGATTGAATAATTATCTTGTCGGGGGAGCCATGGACATCCCTAGTAAAAAACACAACCAGCCTGCTTATCACTACATACGTACGACCCAAAAACTGCCACGCTACCCCTCCCCTACCGACGCCGGCCTAAGGTGACCTCTCACCTCTGTTGTATTTTTTTCACTAAACGGAGCAAATGGCTCCTTTTCGGCACAGGCTTCTCGACTACCGATTTCACAAAGGTTAGTGGCGTCTACACGGGTTTCCGCTGACTATAAAAGATCGGGCACTGCCTGACAGAAACCGTACAGAAAGATTAACACGCGCATTGACGGGGGGGCGGGTACCCGCCCCCCCTCGGGTTTTTCGGAGATCAATACGGGAACTACTCTGTGTTTAATGGGGAAATATCACGAAATTTAAGCAAGTAGGTATCCAAAAATCTGTGGGAGTTTTGCGACACTTTGCGTGAGACTAAAGCCAAAGCTATATTGTGAGCCTAAGACTTTGGGTTTGCCTTGTTCCGGTTCAAGAACTTAAGAGACGCATTTCCTAGTCCCCTCCTGTTCTAAGCAAGGCAATCGCAGAGTGAGGAAGTTAACTGGCGACAGGCAATAGTATTACAACCACGGAAAGTGGGATAGCCTGCCCAGTTTTTGTCTGAATTACTGGGTTCTTAACCCTCGCCCCGGTGGGGGTGTTTGAACAGCCCCCTCGGGTTTTTTTTCCGGCGGCACGAAAAAAACGGCGGTGCGAAACACCGCCGTACTTGACACACCTTATCCTTGACCAATTCCCCAACTTTACAAAAACTTTGAAGGTTTTGTCGATTCAGGTCAGGTCACCAGTTCAAGTCAAGTGACCTTACTTCCAAAATATTTTAAGGCGGCATAAGTAAGAAATGGGTGAATCTATCGAATTGAAACTTATACCACAAAATGAACTTACCGAGTGCTACAACCTATATTCCGGGATTTTTCATATCGATGAACTAAGGTCCAGTGTAGACCATGACCTCTCCATTGGAAATATATGGGGAAAACAAGAATTTGGCTGTATCTGTGTAGACATAGATACAACTGAGAACACCTTCATATTCTCCAAATCATAGTATCCTGGACCCCTTTCCACGTTTATGTCGCAATTTTGACCTGTGACCTTTGGAAGGTCATCTGAGGCTACTTAAGCAGCTTTCAGACTTGAGTCGATAACTTGACGTTAATGACGACATTCATACAAGGACTGAATTATTTACTTTGGGGTCAGGCTCCGGACTGAAGATCCTGTCGACGCTCCTCAAAGATTTTGGTGGATTTCTAGTCCTTTCTAGGAATGTCCTAAGAAGCTGACACAATTTTCCACAATACATGTGTGCAGCTGGCTTTCTGACGATGCTGATTATAAAAAATCAAGGCTGACACCATGCAGACTAGTAAAATACTTACAGTGCGCACGTAGCGTGGCACACAACTCCGACCTGACCAGTTTAGCAGAAAATGGAAAAATGTCCGTTATCCTTCCTTTCTATTGCGAAAAAACATTTTCCAAAACAAAAGTATGGAGCACGGTATGGCATGAAGATGCTAGTAAATATTTGACCCAATGTTGTTTAATTTCCAATAGCATGGTCACTGACCATGCTATTTGTTAACATTTATCACGTAACATGCGCTGCTAGATAGAACGGGATCCTCCCATTGTTTAAAAAATAAGGAGTAACCCCCAATTTTTAACATTAAAGCGTACGGAAATTTTATGCCGAGAGCTTTGGGTGAAATTCGGTAGTGGTTCTCGACACGCTTTACAAAATTGATATCTCAGTTCAAAACCTATTATAAAAGTAGGACGCTCCCTTTAACTCGCTCATCGACGGGGGTTTGAGCCACCTTCACATTAATGGGGGGTTAGTAACCGCCTCCCCCCTAAGATCTCAAGAGCCACACTAGATAGCGAAAAATGATAAATGGTGTTGGATAGCCCATTCAAACCTCTATGGTTAATAATTAAACCATTTTAGGTCACATTTAAAGTCACTAGTGGTCAAGGCATGTCACCATAGGGACAACATGTAGACGGGAGCTTTCAGTCATTACATCTGAACTAGTAAAGACAGAGCAAAACCATTTAAGCCGTGGGAATTGTCGCAGCAAGCTGAATCGAATGGTCTATAATATGACCTTGCTAGGTCAAATCTAGAATTTGACTTGACCTGTGGTCATTTCAAGGTCAAATTAGGTTTAAATTCATGTCATTAGAACTGCAATGATAAGGCAAGTGTAATTATATTATAATAAAACCTAAAACTTTATTTTCTCTAAAAACTCTAGTTCTCTAACCTCTAAAACCTAAAACATTCCTCCATTTATTTCCAATGGGGAGGTCATGGCTCGTACCTGACTTAAGTCATCAATATTAAAAAGAGGCGCATATTTTAGAGAACTCGGTGAACCCATTATGTGATAGGAGTTTCAATTGGATAGGTTCACCCAGTTCTGTCTTATGCTATCTTAACCCTCGCCCCACCGGGGGCCATCGATGGCCCCCCATAAGGTTTTTCCGGGATAGCAGAAAAACGACGAGGCGCAGCACCGCGGTTGACGGCTCTACCTC
This sequence comes from Lepas anatifera, assembly GCA_034440635.1. Classification (NCBI taxonomy): domain Eukaryota; kingdom Metazoa; phylum Arthropoda; class Thecostraca; family Lepadidae; genus Lepas; species Lepas anatifera. The sequence continues at coordinate 322,910 of JAOTON010001306.1, read as the reverse complement.
TCACTGCATCATTTTCCCATCATCCCTGAAATTTTTTACCCCGGGTCACCCAAGGTCAGGTCACCAGACGAGGTCAACCAAGGTCACCTCACTTCAAGTTTAGAGCTCTGTAAGAGCTACATTTCGAAGTCGATCGATTTCAAACTTCCTACACTTCATGACCCCTCCAGGGTCTACAAGGTGTATATCCGGGATTTTTCGATTTCGTGCCCTGAGGTCAGGTCACGAGGCGACCTCTCCCATTGGAAAAGCATGGGGAAAACCTGTTTCATGATATAAAAGCCACAAAAATGATTGCAAATACTCAGACTGCTCAGAACAGCGTTTTTGGACACCCTTTCACGGATCCCAGGGGTCATATTTACCCTTTGACTTTTCCAAGGTCATCCAAGGTCACCAGAGGTCAAAAACAGTATTTTGACAATAACTTTTGACCTAATTAAGCTAGAGCGGTGAAACAAACACCATCGTGTTTGTCTTGTCACTGGCTTTCATTTGATATACAGCAAGGTCACTTTGTGACCTTTCGTGACCTCAGGTCATATTAGGTCACGAGGTGACCTCTGGAGGTCAAACCACTGGCGGGAGGTCTCTACGTTCCACATAGAGGAAAAAGTACTGGCAATTTGCTATCAAATGTACTTTACCAGGCCTCAATAGCTCTAATGACATAAGAGATATGCCCAGTTTGCTTAATCATTGCATATTTGAGTGGAAATAGCCGATCTTGACCTAATTTGACCTCTGGAGGTCAAACCATTGACCTGAGCACTAGAACATGTGAAGTAATTTCTTACTGAATTCACGCGAGCTTTCTATTGCATTTTGCAGATTTGCGCTAACGCCCATATTTTCGGAGTTAGAGGGGGGCCATCGATGGCCCCCCGGTGGGGCGAAGGTGGCGCCGAACCCCCGGTGGGGCGCGGGTTAACACGTGCATTGACGGGGGTATGAGCCACCTTCGCTTTGACGGGGGCGCGGGTACCCACCCCCCCCTAAGATCTCTAGAACCATGGTTGGTAACGAAAAACGGTAAACGGCGTTGGGTAGGCCATTGACTTTTCCATATAAAATACTAGGACTATTTTTTCTCAGGTTACATTTAAGGTCACAAGAGGTCAAAACCAGCCGTCATAGGGATGACATGTGAATTAAGGTTTTCGGCCATTACATCTGACATCTGAACAAGTAAAGTTAGATCAAAACGACTTAAACTATATGGATCCTCGCAGCAAGCCAAATCGAATGATATATAATTTGACCCTGCTAGGTCATATCAATGATTTGACCTGACCTGAGGTCAGGTCAAGGTCAAATTATATAAAATGCATATCATTAGAACGGCAAAGACAATGCGAGTCTAATGCAGCTAAAATAAATGCTCTATCACCATCCGTTACTGATTTATTCAGCAAAAAACATTTTTCCTTTGTATTTCCAATGGAGAGGTCATGCCTCGTACTTGACCTTAGGACATTGATATAAAAAACCGGAACATATTTTAGAGAACTCGGTGGGCCCATTATGTGATATGAGTTTCAATCGGATAAGTTCACCCTGTTCCGACTTATGCTATCTTAAACTTTTTTGAGGTCAGCTCACTTGACCTGTACTGATGACCAGACCTAAGATGAGCTAGCCTTAAAATTTTCATAAAAGTTGTAAAAGTGATGCGAGAAAAGGTATGCCAAGTACGGCGGTGCTGCGCACGGCCGTTTTTCTGCTATCTCCGAAAAACCTGAGGGGGGGGGGGGTACCCGCCCCCGCCGTCAATGCGCATGTTAAAATGTTATGGTCAGGTCACTTGACCTGCACTGGTGACCTGACTTGAGATGACCCAACCTTAAAATTTTTAGAGAAGTTGCGGAATTTATCAAGGATAAGGTGTGCCAAGTACAGCGGCGTTCCGCTCCGCTGTGTTCGGTTTATCTCCTAAAAACCTGAGGGGGCGGGTACCCGACCTCTGTCAATGTGCGTGTTAGATAACTAGTTCTGCTATAGTATGTTTGGACAGAGGCTTGGTCGTGACTTACCACTCTCAATCAGACATTGGGTGGAAAAGTTTACCTTCCTTGTCAAAATAAAGAACTGCCAATGAACAAAATAGGAATAAAAATCAGAAAACCCCATTTTGTTTTCACCTTCAATCGTTCAAATAAATAATACCGACTCCTTTCTCACTACTCTGAGTTGACCAAAGCATCGCGTGTAATTGCGAAGCTGAGGTGCAGTGGTTCTCGAAACGCTTTACAAAAATGTTATCTCAGTTCAAAACCCAATATAAAAGTGACACACTATCTTTAAGGGAGGAAAGATGAGAGCACCACTTCGTCCTGGCTTGTAGTGGTGAATTTAGAAAACTTTTTTTTCTAAATTACAGTTGTTTTATAAAATCAGAATGTCGGGGAGGGTGATTCTCATCTGAATTAGTTAAACCTGGGGTATACATCAATTCACTCCTGAAAGGAGTATCGGGTTCTGCTCCGACGCCACCGTTATGTCCTCGTGGACATGATGTGTGAATATTAACACGCGCCCCGCTGGGGTCCTTGGCATGACACGGCCCGCTGGAGGGGGTATTTCGCCCCTACCCCCTCCGTATCTCATTTCCCAGGAAAGCTAAAGCAAAATTAGGGACGGTGTTTGAAAGCTCTTGACGAGACAAAAAAAATTATACAAAGTATTTTATATCAGGTCAATATTGAGGTCAGCATAGGTCAAAGAAGGCTCCATAGGTTTAGAACAAGGCAGTGTACGTTTCCCTTCTGGACTCTTACTGAATGGATTAAAAGCAAACATTCATGTATAATTGGACTCCTTTCTTCGTGGTGAATCGAATTATGTATAATATGACCTTGCTAGGTCAAATTGTGAAAATGACTTGACCTCGATATAGGACAGGGTCACGTGATGGCCTGGTATGGTGATGATGCATATCAATAGACTCCCCGTGACAATATAAGCACAATGAAACCAAAATAGGAGCTTTATCTCAACTCAGTGAGAAGTTATTGGCAAAACAATCACTATATGCTCCTGTGACCTGACATGACCTTTGAGAGGTTAGATGGTAAATACTCAACTTTATGGTCAAGATCGTGGTACAAATACACGGTTTGAGGAAATTCAGTTTTATCTATCCAGTATTTACCAAAAAACAAGGTCTTTCCATTTTTCACCGTAAACTTACAGTGGGGTGACCAAAAAATTGACCCCAGCTTAGGTCATCAATATCGAAATTTCGAGATAGCAGCATTTTAGACCCTAATGACCTCAACATATTGTGAAAGTTTCAAAATGAACGGTTGCCTGATGTTCCTTAGGCGCCGCTTCAAACTCGTGATTTTAGGTATTGAGGTTGAGTCGCTTGACCTTGAATAAATCCTTGACATGACATGACCTGACCTCAAAAATTTTCGGATGTGTAACATTAATGAGAGATAAGGTACTGTAAGTTTCATTGCTCTGCATCTCTTCGTTTTTTGCGTTATCTGGGGAAAACAAGGAGAGAGCGAATCCCCCCGGGCGTGTGTTAATTGGTTTTGTCCCAAAGCGCTGGTGTCGGCAAAGAACAATCAGCCGGAAAGCGATATAAAATGGGTAGTTATTTGCAACGACATGTCCACGCTTTCGGAGAAAATGTCCCGGTCTCGAATGTTTGTGGGCACACTCATTGCATTGAAATCATATGTACTCAACAATCCCGAAGCATATATTTACGATTAAATTGATGATAGGTATAAAAAGATCGCAACTCGCTTGCAGAACGACTTCTGACGAATTGGTGTTCATCAGCTTTGGCGTAAGGTAGACAATGGGGTTCGTCGCCTGATTTAGATATACTGCTGCTGTTCGGCCCAGAAGAGCTCCGGGTGTTCGATCCTCAGCTGCTCATACTCGGGAATCTGCGCCGGCGGTACCGGCAGGTGGGCTCCCTGAGGCTGGAAGCCACCCTCGTCGGCCACGTACGACACTTGGTAGGTGTTGCCGTCGTCGCCGACGAACTGGAAGCTGCCCTGCTGGGTGAGGCTTCCAGTCTCTGGCTCCGGACCAGGGTAGCTCTGGCCCTGCTCTTCAACCTTTGGAAGAAGGTGGTGTTGGTCAGAATCCGTAAAGCAGCAATATTCATGCAAACAAAACAGTGCATCAAAGATGTGATTTGAAAACAAATGCTGGAAGAAACTTGCTGCTCATGGCAGCTGCTAGAATCCCGATGCTGCATCCAGCACGAAAATAACGGAAGGGTCAGAGAGAGATAGCAATGCGCTGAATTTGAGCAATTTCAATTGAAGGGAATTCCATCACTGAATTGCTCCTTACAAAAATAATAAATAACACCGATGGAATCAAATTTCACCGTTAGCTTCTTGTATCATCACGTATATCACGGGCGACTCACCGCCTGTCCGTTGTCCTGCTCGTAGCTGTACACGTAGCTGCCCGCGTCGGGGTCCGAGTCAAACCTCTGACTCAGAATGCGAATCTGGCTGAACTGGTCGTTGTAGTTCTGGGGAGCAGCCGCTGCCACTGCCACCAATGCTGACAGAAGGATCTGATTGGAAAGTTTTGATTAGTTTTGAACACAGATAAAATGTTCGCCAGTCATGACCAATTTCTTCTGTCTCTGAGAATAATTGTTCAAACTTGCGCACAGTCTCTAAGAATATTTGAAGCGTGTAACTTTGTGGAAAAAACGTTAAATTCTATTGGATTTAGCTCTACAAGCATGCATTTCGTGCACCTTTCTCCCGAACTTTTTATCAAATTATCTCACTATAAAACTAAACATTCGTCTTGTTGGTTGGCCTACTTCAGGCAGGCATCTCCAGTGCTACCAACTTTTGCTATTGAGCTCACCATCTTCATGTTTCTGAGCGTTGAGAGGGTTGGCTGCTTGTTCTTTCGATGCTGAGAGCGCACTGAATGCTGTGAAGACAGCCCCGCCTTATATGTGCCGTCGCCCGGGGAGGGATGTTGAGCCCGTCCATGTCCATGTGTGGGGGGCACGGGCGAAACATTGCATGATGTTGGCGAGATGCGCTGGTGTATGTATGATTTGGACTAAAAAACAATATGAAACAGGAAAACTGCGTTGCTTTTTTATGTGAACATTAATATTTCACCCCCTGAGGGTCTGATCGAACCTGCCCCTCTTCGGTTTTACGCAAATGATTCTGAGCCGATTTAAATAAGAAAGACGTCACTTTACACACCCCCAGGTTGATCAATGTAACAAATTATGACTGACAATTACCATGAGGACGGGTCACCGAGTCATGACGTCATTTCTAAACCCATGCAGGGCGATTGCGGTCTTCTAAAATAAGGCTGATAAAACAAAGGCGATCCTCGGCTTCTAGAAGTGCTAGATCAAGTTTCTAAATATCATTCGCAAGCTCTTGAAAGGAAAATGTGCATTCCGGTATCTATTTTGAGGTAAAGCCAATACAAGGTCACCACGGGTCATCAAATGTCCCGGTTTTCGAAATGGCTTGTGTCTTTCAGAAATTACTTGCTGAAAATGGTTATCATTCTGTAGATACGGCTTAGAACACGTTTTTCTCCAAATCGAAGCATTTTAGGCCATTCCAGGGCCATACTGCAAGTTTGGAAATGTGACCTTTCAGAGGTCATCTGGGACTAATTGAGGAGTTTTTTTCAGACTTGGATAGATAACTCTCCAGGAAATGATGATAGAGTTTGATTTTGAAGCCATTATATTAGTGCTTTCATTGCAAGTCGATTGATATGCATGCTGATTATGTCAGGGAAGACAGTGACTATGACCTGAGTTTCGGTCAGGTCATTTTATGTTTAACCTAGTATGGCCACATCATACATCATTCGATATACCTTGACGAGAAAAAGCGAATGGTGACTCAAAATTTACTATATCTCAATTCAGTCAGTTTCTAGAGCCAAGCACCCTTCTCGAACGTGTCACGCTCTTTGACCTGTCATGATGTCAATATAAAAAGAAATCATGGAAGACGAGTTAGATGAAGAGATTTCAACCAGCCTGACTTTAAAAATACTCGGTTATAATTCGGGTCAAGATGGAGGTTTTTGTTTGATTTCATTGTCAGCTAATTTTTGGAAGCTTTACAACACTGACTGTCAGCCTTCCCGGCATGATGGTCCCCTTTTTAGCCGTCAGGGGGCTAGAGGAACCCATGCTTCAAAATAAATACAATAATGTGTAATATGCTGACAATGTCCTCATGTCATACCGCCTTATTTAGCCTTTTCTGGAAATTTGTGTAGACAGTGGAAATAAGGAAGGAAAGTGCACAAGTTTTTCTTCAATTTCTTCAACAGTTGGTCAGTTTTGAGCTTTCTTGCCCGCTTTGTCCACACTGAAAATATGTGTATAGGTTCCCTGCAACTCTGGCCTTAGATTTGATGAATGCTATGGCAAGAATGTAAACTTTTACGGATAGGTTGTAGAGATTGGTATCACTTTTTATGACGCTGCTTAACACCCGCCCCAGAGGGCCTCCAAGTCACTTTCGCACCAGTGGAGGGGAAGGGGTTCAAACACCTCTTGATCTCTTCTCCTATGCGGGATATAAAAAACGAATGCCGGTTAAGAGCCCATAAAAACAATGAAGAAGGTATATCGACTACGTTTTGACTCAGGTTGTCTTTGTGTTTTGCAAATAATAATTCCACGGAGGGGACCGACTTTCTAGACAGGGTTGCTACCTCGAGGACCTCAGCAACGGAGCAGGGCCAACAAATCTTACTTTGAGTGAGTGTGACAGCTACAATAAGACGGGAAAAGGGTGCAAGAATCCATGGGGGAGAGGAGAGGGCATGGTGATCTTGTAGTTTATAGCTTGGTTTTTATCCTTCAGATTGATTGTGGTAGTGTCATTGTTAAAATTGACTAACAATATGCTAGCATTTATTCCAGATAAAAAATACACGATGCAGAGAGATTATGAGGCTGCGGCAGTTTTACAAAAGCATAATTTACTATAACCGTGCGAATGGGTTTACGACAGGACATACTACGACTACTAGTATGCTACGACTCAGGGAACTTCTCGCTCATCGATACTCTCTTAACCATGTATCCGTTAAAACGCGCCCCGCTGGGGAGGGGGCGAAATTCGCCCCCCCTCCCGGTTTTCCCCAGATAGCTAAAAACGAAGAGACGCAGATTAACAAAACTTACAGTACCTTATCCCTGATCTATTTTACCATCTGACCAAATTTTTTGGTTAAGGTCATGTCAGGTCAGGGACCTATTCACGGTCAAGTGACCCAGCCTTAAAACCTAAAATCACGAGTTTGAAGCGGCGCCCAGGGAACATCAGCGAACCGACCAGTTTGAAACTTCCACAATATGATAAGGTCATTAGGGTCTAAGAATCTGCTATCTCGGAATTTTGATATTATTTACCTAATGTGGGGTCAATTTTTTGGTCACCCCATTATAAGTCTATGGTCAAAAATAGAATGGGCTCGTTTTCAGTAAATACTGGATAGATAAACCTGCAAATCCTCAAACCGTCTATTCTTACCACGGTTATGACTATAAAGTTGAGTTTTTGAGCATCTGACCTGTCAAAGGTCATGTCAGGTCACGGGAGTAGGTATAGAGTGATTGTTTTGCCAATAACTTCTCATTGAATTGAGATAAAGCTCCCAATTTGCTTGTATTGTGCTTATATTGTCACGGGGAGACGATTTGATATGCAACATGACCATACCAGGTCACTCTGTGACCCTGACCTAGCTCGAGGTTCGGGTCATTTTGACTATTTGACCTTGCAAGTTCATATTATACATCATTTGATTTGCCGCGATGAGAGGAATCCAATGATGCATAAAAATTTTCTCTAGCTTCCCTGAGGACAAATCTAGGGAGAGAAGCTTACACTGCTCTGTTGTAAGCCTATGGAATATTATTTGACCATTGCTGACCTCAATATTGATCTGACATAAAAATTCGTCATATAAAATCTCTTCGTCTTGTCAAGAGCTTTCGAACGCCGCCCGTAATTTTCCTTTAGCTTTCGTGGGGAACGAGATACGGAGGGGGGGCGAAAAACGACCCCCCAGCGGGCCGCGTCATGCCAGGGACCCCAGCGGTGCGCGTGTTAAGTGAGCAAACGGGCCACTTATAAAACCCATGAAATCATCAAGAATTCAACATTTTCTTTCGGCCCATCACATAAGTGGAAATTGCATAGTAATGTATGTGAATACACTTTGGGATATAAAGGTGTGTTCTTCCAAACACGCGACCGAACGGAACAGAACAAATTGGGATTTCATCTGTCTCTCTTCTATATAACGGTCCATCTAGCCATTTCGCATCCATCACTTCCATTTCTTCCACGCGAAGTACCACGATTCTACCAAAAATAGTAATGTCTGCCTACTTGGGGTCGACGAACTGATCTGTGACTCGTCATTCAGCTCGTGGCTGATCCATCTCGTCGTTGTTATTTTCTTTCTTCCATCTTTACTAAAAAATTTTGTATTATCAGGTTAAATAATCGCATTCTCTCAAAGCCCGTTTGCACCTTAATTTTCACCGAAAAAAATATCCTGCATTTTTGCTGTTTTATTCCTCCAATGCCCAAATCATACATACACCAGCGCATCTTGCGAACATCATGCAATGTTTCGCCCGTGCTCCCCACACGTGGACACGGACGGGCTCGGCATTCCTCCCCGGGCGACGGCACATATAAGGCGGGGCCGTCTTCACAGCGTTCAGTACGTTCTCGGCATCGAAAGAACAAGCAGTCACGACTCCCAACGCTCAGAAACATGAAGATGGTGAGCTCCATAGCAAAAGTTGGTAGCACTGGAGATGCCTGCCTGAAGTAGGCCAACCAACAAGACAAATAATTAGTTTTATAGTAAGATAATTTAAGAAAAAAGTCCAGGAGCAAGCTGAACAATAAATGTGCATTAAATACTAAATTCAACAGCATTCAAGTAGTTCACAAAGTTCCACGCTCCAAACGTTCTTAGAGACATTGTGTAAATTTGAGAAATTATTTTCAGGGATAGGAGAAATGCGTCAGGATTGCCGAATATTTTGTCTGTGTTCAAAACCAACCGAAACTTTCCTCTCAGGTCCTTCTGTCAGCATTGGTGGCGGTGGTGGCGGCTGCTCCCCAGAACTACAACGACCAGTTCAGCCAGATTCGCATTCTCAGCCAAAGGTTTGACTCGAATCCCGACACTGGCAGCTACGTTTACAGCTACGAACAGGACAACGGACAGGCGGTGAGCTGACTGAAATATAGAAGAACATTCGGTGTGTGAGAAGCTGACAGTGAAATTTGATTTCTGTGCCATGATCTATCATTTTACTAGGGTGCAACTTCAAGATCAAATTATCTTTAGTCAAAAAGTCTCAAATGCAGTGAATTTCTCTCTTTGATCCCTCTGTTTTTTTTCTTGCTGGTTGCTTCATCGTTGATTCTGGCACTTTTCACTAGCAACCAGGTTCTTTCTATACCTTTTTGTTAACGGACAGGTGGTGGTGAGCTGTCCGAGACATACGCCATGTACCAAAAACTGACGTTGAAATTTGATTTCATCGGTGTTATTTATCATGTTTGTAAGGAGCAGCCCAGTGATGGAATTCCCTTCAATCGAAATTGCTCAAATGCAGTGCATCGCTATCTCTCTCTGGCCCTTCCATTATTTTCGTGCTGGATGCTACATCGGGATTTTAGCAGCTGCCATGAGCAGCCAGTTTCTTCCAGTATTTGTTTTTCTTCAAATCACATATTTGATGCACTGTTTTGTTTGCATAAATACAGATGCTTCAGTTATAGTGACTATCACCACCTTCCTCCCCAGGTTGAAGAGCAGGGCCAGAGCTACCCTGGTCCGGAGCCAGAGACTGGAAGCCTCACCCAGCAGGGCAGCTTCCAGTTCGTCGGTGACGACGGCAACACCTACCAAGTGTCGTACGTGGCCGACGAGGGCGGCTTCCAGCCTCAGGGAGCCCACCTGCCGGTACCGCCAGCGCAGATTCCCGAGTATGAGCAGCTGAGGATCGAACACCCGGAGCTCTTCTGGGCCGAACAGCAGCAGTATATCTAAGCCAGGCGACGACCACCATTGTGTACTTTACACCAAAGCTGATGAGTCACCAATTCATCAGAAGTCATTTAGCAAGCGAATTGTGATCTTTGTATGCCTATAATCAATTTAATCGTAAATACATTATTCGGGATTGTTGAGTACATATGATTTCAATGCAATGGGTGCGCCCTGAAACTTTTGTGATTGGCAAATCATCGCCATACTTTAACTCAAGATACAAGTTACAAAGTATAAAACAAATTCGTTTGGAGAGCCAGACTTCAAGAAAACCCTTAAAGAGATTGTCCCACATTTATAATGGGTTTCGAACTGAGGTAGCAGTTCTGTAGAGCGTGCTGAGAAACCACTATTGGCATATTTAATTTTACCCAAAGTTTTCGATATAAAATTTCCGCCAGCTTTTACACGCGCATTGACGGGGGTCTGAGCCACCTTCGCTTTGACGGGGGGTGGGGGGCGGGTAGCCTCCCCCTAAGATCTCGAGAACCACGCTAGATAGCGAAAAACGGTAAACGGCGTTGGATAGTCCACCTGCTTCTCTATCGAAAATATTTGTACTATGGTTTAATCATGTCACATTTAAGGTCACTAGAGGTCAAGACATGCCATAATAGGTATCACATGTAAATGAAGGTTTTCGGTCATTACATCTGAACAAGTAACGATAGAGAAAAACAATTTAGACCATTTGGATCATCGCAGCATGCCAAATTGAATGATATATAATATGACCTTGCTAGGTTGAATATGGGACTTGACCTGACCTGAGGTCAGGTCAAGGTTACATTTAATAAAATGCATATCATCAAGGCAAACATAATATAGTTAAAATAAACACCCTATCACTAAGTGATCCAGATAAAAACATTTTTCCATGTGTTTCCAAGGGAGAGGTTATGGCTCGTACCTGACCTTAGAACATCGATCTAACAAAATACCGAAACACATTTTAGAGGGCGGGCCATTTATGTAATATGAGTTTCAATCAAGTAAGTTAACCTTGTTCTGACTTATGTTATCTTAAACTTTTTAGGTCAGGTCACCTGACCTGTACTGGTGACCTGGCCTAAGATGATCTAATCTTAAAATGTTGTCGAAAGTTGCAAAGGTGATCAGAAAATAGGTATTCTAAGTACGGCAGCGCAGCGCATCGCTGTTTTTATGCTACCTCAAAAAAACCCGAGGGAGGGTGGCCATCCGCCCCCCTTCAATGCGCGTGTTGAAGTGCAAAGTAAAGGGGCTTATTGCCTTATTTCAAACCCTGAAGAAATACCCTCCATATGATTGCAGCAATCTGATTGGTCTTAACCCGCCCCACGGGGGTCGGCGCCACCTTCGCCCCACCGGGGCCATCGATGGCCCCCTCTAACTCCGAAAATATGGGCGTTAGCGCAAATCGCAAAGTGCAATAGAAAGCTCGCGTGAATTCAGTAAGAAATTACTTCGCATGTTTTAGTGCTCAGGTCAATGGTTTGACCTCCAGAGGTCAAATTAGGTCAAGATCGGCTATTTTCACTCAAATATGCAATGATTAAGCAAACTGGGCATAACTGTTATGCCATTAGAGCTATTGAGGCCTGGTAAAGTACATTTGATAGCAAATTGCCAGTACTTTTCCGCTATGTGGAACGTAAGGACCTCCCGCCAGTGGTTTGACCTCCAGAGGTCACCTCGTGACCTAATATGACCTGAGGTCACGAAAGATCAAAAAGTGACCTTGTCGTATATCAAATGAAAGCCAGTGACAAGACAAACACGATGGTGTTTGTTTCAGCGCTCTAGCTCAATTAGGTCAAAAGTTATTGTCAAAATACTGTTTTTGACCTCTGGTGACCTTGGATGACCTGGAAAAGTCAAAGGCAAATATGACCCCTGAGATCCGTGAAAGGTGTCCAAAAACGTTGTTCTGAGCAGTCTGAGTATTTGCAATCATTTTTGTGGCTTTTATATCATGAAATAGCTTTTCCCCATGCTTTTCCAATGGGAGAGGTCGCCTCGTGACCTGACCTCAGGGCACGAAATCGAAAAATCCCGGATATACACCTGTAGACCCTAGAGGGGTCATGAAGTGTAGGAAGTTTCAAATCGATCGACTTTGAAATGTAGCTCTTACAGAGCTCTAAAGGTGAAGTGAGGTGACCTTGGTTGACCTCGTCTGGTTACCTGACCTTGGGTGACCCGGGGTGAAAAATTTTTAGGGATGATGGGAAAATGATGCAGAAAGAGGTAGAGCCCTCAACCGCGGTGCTGCGCCTCGTCGTTTTTCTGCTATTCCGGAAAAACCTTAGGGGGCCATCGATGGCCCCCGGTGGGGCGAGGGTTAAGCCCTAAGCCTCGCCCATTCGTTGAAAATATCATGCAAGCGAGTGAACCAGCATGCAACTGCCTGCCGACCGAAACCCTCAGGTGAATAGTCATCCTTTGCAGAGCACCATTGGGTCGGAAACCCTTTTCTAACATGCCACCTTCTTTGGCCTGTCGTGACCTCAATAATGACCTGAGCCAAACAGTGACCGATTTAGTTGATGAGTGAATGCTTATGAGCTATTCAATAGCTTTCGCATTTTTTCACTATACCGCAAAAAAGCCGAGTTCGAGGGGTGTTTAACACGCACCCCGCTGGGGGCTAAATTCGCCCCCCCCTCCTGGTTTTTCCAAGGTAACGTAAAAACGAAAAGACGCAGAGCAACGAAACATACAGTACCTTATTCCTTATCAATTTTACACATCTGACCAAATTTTTGAGCTAAGTTCATGTCAGGTCCGGAGGCTATTGAAGGTCAAGTGACCCGACCTCAAAACCTAAAATCACGACTTTGAAGCGGCACCCAGGGAACATCAGCGAACCGATCAGTTTGAAACTTCCACAATATGATGAGATCATTAGGGTCTACAAATCTGCAATCTCAGAATTTTGATATGATTGGCGTAAGGTGGGGTCAATTTTTTGGTCACCCCATTATAAGTCTATGGTCAAAAATAGAATGGGCTCGTTTGTCAGTAAATACTGGATAGATAAAGCTGAAAATCCTCAAACCGTCTATTCTTACCACGATCTTGACCATAAAGTTGAGTTTTTGAGCATCTGACCTCTCAAAGGCCATGTCAGGTCACGGGAGCAAAGAGTGATTGTTTTGTCAATAACTTCGCACTGAATTGAGATAAAGCTCCCGTTTTGCTTGCATTGTGCTTATATTGTCACGGGGAGTCGATCGATATGCAACATGACCATACCAGGTCACTCTGTGACCCTGACCTAGCTCGAGCTTAGGTCATTTTCACTATTTGACCTAGCAAGGCCATATTATACATCATTCGATGCGCCGCGATAAGAGAAATCCAATGATGCATAAAGATCTGCTCTAGCTCCCCTGGGGGCAGATCTAGAGAGAGAAACGTACACTGCTCTGTTGTAAGCCTATGGAACCTTGTTTGACCTATGCTGACCTCAATATTGACCTGACATGAAAATTCTTCGTATAAAATCTCTTTATCTTGTCAAGAGCTTTCGAACGCCACCCATAATTTTCCTTTAGCTTTCGTGGGGAATGAGATACGGAGGGGAGGGGCGAAAAACGCCCCCCCAGCGGGGCGCGTCATGCCAGGGACCCCAGCAGGGCGCGTGTTAAACACCCCATCGAACTCGGCTCCTATACGGGATAGCGAAAAACGCGAACGCTGTTGGATAGCTCATACAAATTCATGAAAAATCTACATTGGTCACTTTTTGTCTCTGGTCAATATTGACACCATGACAGGTCAAATAAAATTGCATGTTAGAGTAGAGTTTTTGGGCTCTAGCGTCTGACAGAGTTGAGTTAGAATCATTTTTTAGTCACCACTCGCTTGCTCTCGTCACGGCATATCGACTGATGTATAAGATGGCTATACTAGATCAGAACATAAAAAACCCCGGTCTGCGACCTGGGCTAACGCCCCACCGGCGCAGGAGAGCCGCATGACAATCTGCTGAAAGCAAACCATATTTCCTTCGCAATGTATGTCTTCATAAGCCTGTAGGTTAGTGTTATCATTCTTTTCTTTGAAAAAAAAACTAATAAAGAGAGCGCAGTCACTCCCGGATTCGAACCCGACATCTCTGATCAATAGACAGTGGATCTAACCACTATCCCAGTACGCCACGCTCTGCACCCTCCCATTAGCCCTACACCTGTGACCCGTTAAGAGGTCACTGGCTGGTATCACTCAACCGAGGATAGCGCCGTGGCGTGGCGCCGGGTGCTGTGTTCGTATAGAAAAGGCACGGTATAAAGCTGTTTCTAGAAGACGAACCAAACATTATGTTGGCCTGGAAATTACTTGTATCGGCGACCCAGGGCAGTAAGCTAGCTTCATGCCATATTTCATCCACTTCCATCTATTTTAAAGACTTGAAACCATGGTGAGAATCAAAGATGGTCTGATAAATTTAGCACCTTGTAATACATTTTCGGACTAATTACTCGAAAGCTTTTGAAGATAAGTGGGTAGTGTAAATGAGTGAAATGACTGCAATTAATTTTCCTATTTATTCATGTCAATTTTGAGCTTGTAAGTGACATGTGCTCGGAACCGAGAAGCTACAAATAAAATGTTTTCTACTAAAATTATATTTATAAATATAAAACAATCAATTTCAATATCACGATATCCATCTCCAAATATTATCAGGCAGAAGCAATTTTCTTTCATTATCTGAAAGGAAAATTCAGGTCGGCGCATTATATCGCGAGATATTAAGATTTGAATGAAAAGAGTAAAAATGTAGCCCTCCGGCAAAAATGGTAAAAACTAGATTAGAATTTGACGTTTTTTACTGGAAACTATGCCTAAGCACAAGAAAATTGACCTAGCTGACTCCAGGTGGCTGTCTTTAAACTAACTGAAGCGTGCCTTCTGACATTTCGAGCTTATAAGTCGGCCGTCAAATTTCAATAGCTTTTTTGCTTGTAACAGAAATACTCCGTTTTTCCGTAATAGATATTGTCGGACGAGTTTGAATTTTTTTCTTAGGTGGCCCCTGCTGCTTATTCAAAAGGAGCAAAATTTCAAATTCGTCACTTAAGAAATAAAAATGAGAAAAATGCAAAATTGAAAACATTTGGTTCAAGATTTCTCTAAAACTATTTTGAATTTAGATTTAGGAGCCTTAGTTTGGGCGTCTGGCGTGAAAGGGCTATCACCCTACACAATTGCAGAGCCCTGGCATCAACTGTCAGAACCGCCAAGCGGCCAGAATAGAGCCTCTTGAGAAATCTCAATCCGCTTCGCTCCATGGATTTTGTCATGCGGCTCTGATGACCTGACTTAAGGTCAGCTCAATGTCACAATTCAACCTAACATAGTCAATATGCATATCAATCGACCTGCAATAGCAATCCAAGCGTCATGGTATCAAAATAAAAGCTGCATCACCATGTCCCGAAAAGATATAAGCCCAAGTCTGAAAACTGCTTAAGAAGCCCCAGATGACCTCTCAAAGGTCAGAAGGCAAACATTGCAACATGAACCTGGAAAGGGGCCCAGGATACTACTATTTGGGGAATAGGTATGAAGATATTCACAGCTTTATCTACACAAATACAGCGCAATTCTTGTTTTCCCCATGCATTTCCAATGCAGAGGTCATGATCCGTACCTGACCCTAGGTCATCCATATGAAAAATCCCAGAATGCATTTTTTAGTACTCGGTGGGCCCATTATGTGGTACAAGTTTTAATCCGATATATTTACTTTTTACTTATGCCACCTTAAACATCTTTGTAGGTGAGGTCACTTAACCTGTACTGGTGACCTGACCTGAGATGACCTAACCGTAACATTTTGGGGAAAGCTGCAAAATTGATCAACAATAATGTTTACCAAGTACGGCGGCGCTCCGTGGCGCCGTTTTTTCGTGCCGCCGGAAAAAACCCGAGAGGGCTGTTCAAACACCCCCCACCGGGGCGAGTGTTATAGTATGTTTGACTGATGCATTTTGTCGTTAATAAGAGAGAGGATCTTGAGAAAATTAACGCTGCTAGGTTTTCATATATGCCCTTTAGGCGCCTTGAATAACAGGGTGCTATAAACCTAGACTCCTAAGATAAAGGTAAAGGAACACACTGACAAGTTGGATATTAAATATATATTCAAAAGCAAGCACACAAAAACAGCAATGAGAACAGCATCGTCTACAAAATTCCATGTCAAAACTGCACAAGATTCTACTACGGGGAGACGTATCGCGGCCTGCAAAAACGAATTTACGAACACAGATCAGACCTTAGAAATCATAAAACCACGAGTTCATTTGTAATACACTCCGAACAATTTGACCACTTACCAAATTGGAAAAATGAAGAAATTCTCCACAGAGGTGTACCAAAAAATAGAAGAAAGTTTTTAGAGTCGGTCCTAATTGAACAAAAAGAAAATCTAAATTCCAAGAGAGAAGATTTCGCAATATCAAAAATATTGGCAAATATTATCCACGTTTAGCCCACGTGAGTTCACAGAAACCTTCATGCGTCAACGGATAATTCTACCCGTCAAACACACGCTGAAGAAGTTACGAAACGCGTCCGTGTGCTTGCTTTTGAATATATATTTAATATCCAACTTGTCAGTATGTTCCTTTACCTTTATCGTTCTGTCAAATGGCTCTTCAACACTCCTAAGATATTTGCTCTCGATAAGCATCGCTGGAATATTTCGAAGAACGAAAAATATGTGTTCCCATTATGTAACTTAGCTTATGCAGTCAATTAGTCGGATTTGAACTCAATCTCCAGGGACAAAAAAGGGCTATTTATCGCTAATAATTAGTTTTAAATACAAAAATTAAAAGAAGCCCATGAGTACAACCAAAAGTATAACAACGCAGAGAGTGGTTACATACATTATTCTTCCCAAACTGTCTGCTTGGAAGAAAAATGGACACATAAATATAACCGTGTATATTTCACATAAAAACAGCAAGGGTTCTTTAAAGAAATTGGGGTCCCTTCTAAGAATTAACTGCAAATGTTTCATTCCATTCCCCCGAACAGAATGCATAAAAACTTCAAATTTTACGTGGCCTTGTTTGATGCTTGATGATACATAAAACACGGAATGAATTAGTTTGTTTATCACGCCCCAGAAACTGGGATTTATGTTTTGTTTAACAAATGATGCCTTAGAACGATTTGTGGTACCTTGGGAAAAAAACCTTATGATGGTCATCCGAAGGCCCATATAGGTAGGGATACGGATTTATGTATTTTTGGGGTGCCCGGACACTCCCAATGAAACGCTAAAGTAGTGCTAAAATAACCGTCTAATCTACGTGGTTTTCATTTCAAGTATTTATAATTGGTTATCTGCTCTTTAACAGACCCGTGAGAAGGCTGAAACATATTTATGTCATGTTATCACCTATTATGGTGGTTGTGGACATTGTTTCAAGTTTGAGCACCCCCGATCATTTTCGAAAATCCATGCCCTGTGTATCTTTCCTTTTTGCATTAGCGTGCCCATTTTGTGTCAGGCGGCCCAGAATTGGAGCGGGACCTAAAACAAATTGGCCATCCTGCGCTTTCGAGCCCACGGTGGGACCCCCCCCCCCCCCACTCTGAAGATAAAGCTTGAGACAAATCACGATGCGATTTGCTCCAGATGCAAGAGCCATTTCAGCACGCTCTATTTACGTACCTACCGCGGACAGATCCCCGATTACATGAGTCAATAAATTATTTTCCAGTTTCATGAGCCGATTATTCAGTTCCCAAATACGCGAGTCGATAAGTCAGTTCCCGTGGTCGGTACCTAAAAAGAGCGTACTGAAACTGCTCATGCATCCGAAGTAGCTGGAGTATGTGCACATAAGCGACGCCATAGAAGCGACTTGTTCGAATATTGACATACGGGTAATTTCTGCGAGAAAAGAAAGATAAGACAAGCCTCCCACAATGCCTAACACCAATGATACTTCTGGAAAGCCCCATTATTTCCTTCAAGTTCAACGAAAACAATCGCATCGTCTCATATCCTTGTAGCGGAGGCTCGGACCTGAGCAAGGATGAAGAACATGGTGCTCTTCTTGACGTTCAACAGGCCAGGTACGATAGTTCAAAGCTTGTGTCCAAATAAGCTGAGCTGTAGCCACATAAATATCTCAAATTTCAAAAACTGGCTGGCTTTGAGTGCCGATTTCAGCACGATAGTTCTTGGGAAAATTATGAGGAAGAAACACTATCTTATTGGGAAACGGATGGGTAGACGGAACCTGGATGTGCCCACTCTCCTGACTTGTTGGGAGCAATGGAAGCCGGCATCCGAAGGTCTCACACATCCCATTTTGTTGGAGCGCTCATTTAGTATTGGTCTAGCCGAAGCATTCTCAGATAGATAGAAATATACCAACCTGAACGTCAGCCTGGCACATCATTGTGCGTAACTGGACATCCTATAAATCCACCACTCCCCCTGAACGTTAACCCATTACGGGGTCGAGCCACCTTCGGATTGACGAGGGGGCGGGTACCCCACCCCTAAGATCTGAGAACCACGGTAGGTAGCAAAACACGGTAAAAGGCGTTGGGTAGCCCATCCGCTTCTCCATCGAAAATATTTGAACCATTTTTGTCAGGTCACATTTAAGGTCACCAGAGGTCAAAAACATGCCGTCACATGCCGTCATAGGGATAACATGTAAATTCAGTTTTTCGTCCATTACATCTGAACAAGTAAAGATAGAGCAAAACGACTTAAACCCTATGAATCCTCGCATCAAGCCAAATCTAATGATATATGACTTGACCTTGCAAGGTCAAATCAAAGATTGACCTGACCTGAGGTCAGGTCAGAGTCAAATTATATAAAATGCATATCATTAGAACCGCAAAGCCAAGGCGAGTCTAATGAGGCTAAAATAAACGCTCTATCACCATCTGTTACTGAGTAATTCAGTAAAAACCATATTTCCCATGTATTACCAATGGAGAGGTCATGCTTCGTACCTGACCTTAGGTCATCAATATCAAAAATACCGGAACTATTTTAGAGAACTCGGTGAGCCCATTATGTGATATAAGTTTCAATTGGATAAGTTCACCCTGCTCCGACTTATGCTATCTTAAACTTTTTTGAGGTCAGTTCACTTGACCTGTACTGGTGACCTGACCTGAGATGACCTATCCGTAAAATTTTCACAGAAGTTGCAAAAATAATGAGGAAAAGGTGTACCAAGTACGACGGCGCTGCGCGCCGCCGTTTTTCTGCTGTCTCCGAAAAACCCGAGGGGGCGGGTACCCGCCCCCGTCAATGCGCGTGTTAACCTGGCACATGATTCGAGGATTCCGAATACCCAAAAGACAAACATCCACACTCTGAACGTTGACCTGGCACATAATTGCGAGTAACCGGACACCCTGAAGATATATAAATCCACACACCTTTGCGCCAGTCTGGCACGTATAACTGCAGAAAACCGGACACTCAAAAGAGATATAAATCCACGCCCCTGCTGTTCCTGTAGCCGTACTGGCCTGCCAGACTACGATATTTTCAGCCGAGATGTTTCGCTGGTTCCGTATCTCGAAGTAAGAAGAGCCAACATACCGGTCGATATCCCCCGCTAATGACTACCTTCCAGCGAGAAAGAAAGAAAAACCTAATGACCGCCGTGGTTAAAGCGATGCCGATGTCGTACCTGATCATTACCTCTGAATTCGTACTTGGCTATCGCCACCGATACGTCGCCTGGTGTTGTGTTACTATCTTTGTTGTGCGTTCGCTCTCCTTAGCAACCACCAAATATAAAAGAAAACGCTGAATCTATTTGAGCACACAACTGAAGGCGAAGTTGGCTTCTTCTGGTCAGGCTGGTAGATCAGCAGCATTATGCGTGAGTTAAGAAACGCGTTTTGGGCGGTATTGTGTAGTAGGGGTCGCACAATTTTCTTGGGATGAGTTCATGTCTGTATTAGAAAATTACATTGATATCTTTATTGATTAAAGAGTTAAAAAGAAAACTGAAGCAGATATAGTATTCCAAAAGCACCGATTTTTCAGCCTAAAATAATGCCTAATCTCAAATTTTCGAGTTGAAAATCAAACCGTTAGAGACATAGCATTCCAAAAATGACATTTTTTGAAACCTTTATCTATTATCACCTTGATTGGCAAGATCGCCTGTAAATTAAACTGAACAATTGAGAGTGGCAGAGTGAAAGCCTCATAATTTGGTAGGTAGTAGTATCCGGCAATATAGTTGGTTTCTTTGGATGTTACGAGCGCGATGTTACCGGAGGCTTTTTCGGCCTTGGCCGCCTCTAACTCCTGGCAACACATCCAGACCTTGCGACCCGGTTTTACTGAAAATCGATGTTTTTTTTTTCCTTTTTAGTATGATAATGGGTAAATTATTTTCAATTTCAATCCCAATATTCATCTACATCTCGCCCAGTGACAGTGATTATGCTGCGCCATTGAGATGTTTAATATATTTTATGCAATTTAAAAACCAAATTGGACTGATATCGTTTTTATAGGATGCCATAGAAGTCAGCATGTGTTCAGTCTGTCGACAAAAAAGCAGCATTACCTAATGACTTTTACGTGCTGAGGCAATGAAATAGATGTCTAGAATCTAATTTAATAAGATGTTCAATGGTCTGCCTCCTCGAATACTGAATGCAGCATGGACCTAATTCATTTATATTATATATTCGGCAACATCCCTTCATCACAAGCCTCACAAAATAATAAGCAAAATCACTAATTATTCGCCCTAGTGTAGCAAGACCTCGAATCTATCGAATTTCTAGAATATACCAAAATCTATAGAAATTATAGAATCCAATGACCGATTCCTACCGACCAATAGCATGTTTGCTATTGGTCAGTAGCGGTTCTGGTCTTCAGCAAGACGGTTTGTTGTAACTTTGCAAATGCGCTATGGTTTCTTATGATCCATATTGTGTGATGCAATTATCCAAGTGATCCATATCGTATCATATTATCATATTTATTTACAGGTGTATTTCAACACGCGCATTGACGGGGGTCTGAGCCACCTTCGCTTTGACGGGGGGGGCGGGTACCCGCCCCCCCTAAGATGTCAAGAACGACGGTAGGTAGCGAAAAACGGTAAACGGCGTTGGGTAGGCCCACATACTTCTCCATCGAAAATACTTGAACCATTTTTTGTCAGGTCACATTTAAGGTCACGAGAGGTAAAAAAACATGCCGTCATAGGGATAACATGTAAATTAAGGTTTTCGGCCATTAAATCTGAACAAGTAAAGATAGAGACAAACGACTTGAAGTGTATGAATCCTCGCAGGAAGCCGAATTGAATGATATATAATTTGACCTTGCTAAGTCAAATCAAAGATTTGACCTGACCTGAGGTCAGGTCAAGGTCAAATTATATAAAATGTATATTATTAGAACTGCAAAAGCAAGGCGAGTCTAATTCAGCTAAAATAAACGCTTTATCACCATTTGTTGCTGATTTATTCAGTAAAACCATTTTTCCCAATTATTTCCAATGGAGCGGTCCTCGTACCTGACCTTAGGTCATCAATATCAAAAATACCGGAACATGTTTTAGAGAACTCGATTGGCCCGTTATGTGATATGAGTTTCAATTGGATAAGTTCACCCTGTTCCGACTTATGCTATCTTAAACTTGTTTTGGATCAGGTCACTTGACCTGTGCTGGTGACCTAACCTGAGATGACCTAACCTTAAAATTTTCACAGAAATTGTAAAAATGATGAGGAAAAAGGAATGCCAAGTACGGCGGCGCTACGTGCCGCCGTTTTTCTGCTATCTCCGAAAAACCGAGGGGGTGGGTACCCGCCCCCCCGTCAATGTGCGTGTTAAACACCTATATAAGACATAATTAAACATCAGAAAAAAACAAAAATATGAAAAAAAAGGCTAAAAACAAAAATATCGCCTGTTTTCTTACTACCATGGGTTGACCTAAGTATCGCGTCTAATAAAAATATGACTGCCTGCTGTGACTTGCAGCATGCAACGTGCGGAGGCAAAAACATTTGTTAACATTTACCACGTGGTTTGCGCCGCCAGATGGAAAGAGATTATTTCTTATTTTGAAAGCCAAATCCACATGTATTTTGAACTTCAAAGTGTGTGGAAATTTGATATAGAAGGCTTTGGGAAAAATAAAATACGCCAAAAGCGGTTTCCCGACACGTTCTACAAAACTGATATCTCAGTTCGAAGCCCATTAAAAAGTGGGACACTTACCTAAAGCCCACTGACCAGAGGTCCGAAGAGCCCTGACCCTGCCAACATAGTTGGAAAAATCTCAGAGAATCAGATGACTGAGCATTTTCAAAGCCCAAGCTTTTACCTATACAAGTGCCAAAGATATTTTCAATATAGTGTGGTATTACAACCTGGTACCTACCCTATTCATTCTGCTCTTTAGGGATAATAGTTTTCCATTCCAAAGATTTCTAAGGTTCTTTTCGCTCGTGGAAACTTCCTTTTCTTTGATGTAAGCATCGTCTCAGTTAGGAAAGTGTTTTTTTCTGAGCTATGGGGCTGGTGTTGATTAATCAAAGCGAAATCAGTTCTGGTAAAATATACTTCATTCAGGTTGATAAATGTTTTACTTCTTCAGTTCCTTACTCCCTATGGGAAATTCCACCTTCATGTAGGCGGCTCGGTTTCTGATTAGTTCAATGGCCTGTCTGGAGCAGAGTGTAGTGTGAGACCTTACGATAATCGAAAGTCACAAATTTATGTCCACTAGATTTCAACAAAACTGAGGTAATTGTTGTCTTAATTAAAATTTGAGGATGAAACTTGCAGGGCATTCTTCAATGCCAGGAGAATACTCTGAAATTCTGAAAGTGTACGAAAGTATGGCTCCCGTATGAAAGCTGACTTGACCAGACCAAAAATTAAATATACATTTTTACCTATTTAGCCTGCTTCAAATGCTATCAAACTTTCCCATGTAATTTATTTCGTCAGTTTTTATACGCGTGTACAAACGAAAAGCAGAGACTTCAACACTTGTTTTTAAATATCTGTGTTTGAAGATGGTAATGTTCTGTGGAGCAGACATGCTCCGGTGCTATTACGGGGGGGTACGGCGCTTCAGCCTCCAGAGCCATATAGCTACTGTTTCTTATTGAGCCTTTTTTGTTTATTTACAATATATCAGCCCGAATTATGGGACCTATTATCTGACAACTGACACCATCCATTTCATATTTTCAGCTCAACGCAAGAACAACGAAACCTACACCAGCTGGAGGAACGCAACATATCATAAGCATTGAAAGTGCAACAGAGACCTGAAAACCTTCGCTGACTACCATTTCAGTCAATTACCTCCAAGTTATTCGAAAAATGGCTGCTTACATTATGCCTATCAGTGCTACCATAGGTGGCTATTTAGGGTGCGTCAGCTCATCGGTGCCCTTAGTCTGCATTGTGTCGAGTCCTCGGCTTCGTAAGCATGCTATGTTCAAAACTATGGCAAATCTCTCCCTCCACGAGTCTTCCTTTCTGCTGGTATGTGGGATTCTCGGAACTATCAACGTCACAGGAACACAGCTGTCACTAGACGGCTGCGCCATTGTGCAGGCCATCGGCTGCGGCATGGGAATCGCCTGTACAATTGCACTGTTCATGCTCTCCGTTGAACGTCTCATTACTGTCCTATACGGAATGCGACCGCTGCTCAGGGGCTGGCGGCTGGTGCTGCTGCTGAGTGTCTCCTGGATGGGTACCATCGGCTCCGTCAGCTACATCACTTTCAGCGCCAGCAATCACTTTCGCCAGACGTACAGGAACACCACCCTCCTCCCACACTGTAAGTTCATACTGGTGATGCCAGTGGAACTACGGTTCTTCATAACATCTGTCATACTCTTGTTCTACATCCTCATCATTATCGTCAATGCCATCACCAGTCGAATCGCCGTGCGTCATATGCGCGTCATCAACCAGCAGCGTCGCAACGTAGGACTAGCACCTGAGTGCGACGACATGTGGGCCTACTGGGGCGTTCTGAAGGTCACCATCATCTACCTGATGGTCCAGCTGCCCAGCAACGTTATCAGCGTCAGCGAGATGATCACCGGAGACACTAAGAAGTTTGGAGCCATGAACAGCGCGGCAACCAGCATCGTCATGCTGTTCTTCGCGATTGACGGCTGGTTTTTCGGGTTTTATAATGACGAGCTGCGTCGCCGATACGCTAAGATATT
The DNA here is from genome assembly GCA_034440635.1 of Lepas anatifera. Lineage (NCBI taxonomy): Eukaryota > Metazoa > Arthropoda > Thecostraca > Lepadidae > Lepas > Lepas anatifera. The sequence continues at coordinate 298,604 of JAOTON010001306.1, read as the reverse complement.
TTGCGGCTGGCGAGACAGATCGAGGCAGACGATTGGTGATGGAAGACATGTTGCAACATCGCGGCGCCACGCTGTAAGCACCGTGTCTGAGGGTTTGCCCTCCGTAGTTCACCCAAGGACAGCCTCTGTCTACTAGCACGGCAAGACAGGAATCAAAATTGGTATTTTCTTACGAGTGCACTTACAATTTTACTCAGCTCAATAGTGCGATAGAAGTTAACACAGAAACATTTCATGCTCCAGAACTCACGTTATAATTTTAAGCAATATAACGTTATATTACTTTCAAATAAAGCGTGAAGTCTGCAAAAATAAACACTTCCCTGCGTTCACCTCAATCACAATAGGCATTTGATAACTCAGTTCAATGGATCTAGAACTGAAGACTCAGATCAGGCTATAAAGTCAGAAACGGAAGGAAACACGTGTGGCGAAAGAAACTAGAATATTAAAGAAACTTAGGAAAGAAACTTAGGACACTCTTTCACAGTTTCCTTTCCCTGTTTTTGCAGTCATAAGGTTACCGTCTGGCGTAGATTTCCTCCGTATGGGTGGCAGTATGGGGGGGGGTGGGGGGCACAGTCCCTCGTAGTGTATGAAGGTAACTGGATACCCCTTATCCCGAAAACAACTTATCGAAGAAGTTTTTTTGTACCTTTGTCGATGTTAAAAATTGTAGTTTGTTAACCCGCCCCCACGGGTCGGCGCACCTTCGCCCCACCGGGGTCGGCGCCACCTTGCACCGGGGGCATCGATGGCCCCCTTCTAACTGAAAATATGGGCGTTAGCGCAAATCTGCAAAGTGCAATAGAAAGCTCGCGTGAATTTAGTAAGAAATTACTTCACATGTTTTAGTGCTCAGGCAATGGTTTGACTAGAGGTCAAATTAGGTCAAGATCGGCTATTTTCACTCAAATATGCAATGATTAAGCAAACTGGGCATAACTCTATGTCATTAGAACTATGAGGCCTGGTAAAGTACATTTGATAGCAAATTGCCGGTACTTTTCCGCTATTGAAACGTAAAGACCTCCCACAAGTGGTTTGACCTCCAGAGGTCACCTCGTGACCTAATATGACCTGAGGTCACGAAAGGTCAAAAACAACCTTGCTGTATATCAAATGAAAGCCAGTGACAAGACAAACACGATGGTATTTGTTTCATTGCTCTAGCTTAATTAGGTCAAAAGTCATTGTCAAAATACTATTTTGACCTCGGACCTCATGACCTTGGAAAAGTCAAAGGGCAAATATGACCCCTGGGATCCGTGAAAGGGTGTCCAAAAACGCTGTTCTGAGCAGGCTGAGTATTTGCAATCATTTTTGTGGCTTTTATATCATGAAACAGCTTTTCCCCATGCTTTCCAATGGGAGAGGTCGCCTCGTGACCTGACCTCAGGGCACGAAATCTAAAAATTTCAGATATACACCTTGTAGACCCTGGAGGGGTCATGAAGTGTAGGAAGTTTCACATCGATCGACTTTGAAATGTAGCTCTTACAGAGCTCTAAAGTTGAAGTGAGGGGACCTTGGTTGACCTCGTCTGGTGACCTGACCTTGGGTGATCCGGGGTAAAAATTTTAGGGATGATGGGAGAATGATGCAGTGAGAGGTAGAGCCCTCAACCGCGGTGCTGCACCTCGTCGTTTTCTGCTATCGCGGTAAAACCTTAGGGGATCGATGGCCCCCGGTGGGGCGAGGGTTAAACAGTGGTTCAAGGAAAACACCTTTGCGCAGCCTCAGAGTGTAGTATCTTTAAGGGCAATATTGACAGAAAATAATGAATTTGGTTTTCTTTCCGCTGAAAATAGCTAATAAGCGCAATGTTTCATTTTATCTAATGCCATTTGTTAGAAGTAACAAACAAGTGTTCAATTCGGTGTGACATCAAATCGGAATGCAACTTGGTAATGTTTCGTGCAGCGATAAACCTTTCCATTCAGGTCACAAATAAATATGATAACAAATAACGCGTAATTAGCTAAAAAAAACTTACGATGGTCAAGAAACCACTTATACATTTTTGTTATTTTTGTTGATATAGGGGAGAGTGGGGTAAGATGCCCAGGGTTTAGGGAAATCCGGATTATGAAATAACCGCGGTAGCAACTGTTTAGATGCAGACAGATCATTGTCCCTAAGAGTCGTAAATTGCTGATAATTATCATATTTTCTAACTATTATGATTTTACTAGAGGCTTGCAAAGGTCGTCTTACCCCATCGGGTGGGTAAGACGCCCCTGGGGCTTGGTAAGATGCCCCACCCCTGGGCATCTTACCCCATTTTGGTCTATCGTTGATGAAGTAGCTTTTTCGTAGTTCTTAGTTTCATTGGTAATCATTTAAGTATTATTCAGGAGTCAGAATGTATTTAGAACCATCCACACACATTGATAAGACATGTAGGTGTTTTTCACGTTTCCACGTCAAATGATAAAACAAAGTTACGTAAAACTAACGATAAAAACCAAGGATAAAACGTACCATAAAAGTAATATAAAATTACACAAACACACAAACAACGAAGTACGAAACGAAGTAGGTAAACTGGTACGAGGTTTCTGAGAACCTCTCCTAAATCCCCTACCTTGTCTTTTCTGTGTTCCCTTTGTTTCCATTCCCCATTTTAAAAGAAATATGGGCCAGAAGTTATTAAGTACAAAAACATTCAACGAAAATGCTCATGCAGAATGTATGTACCTGTTCATACTACAATTCATGGATGTGATGGTGAGCAAATAAATTGTGTGAAAAAAGGTAAAAAAAGCACAAAAACATTCACTTCAGACAGTAAAAATGGCTTGTGGCGACTCGAAGCTTCCTCCCACTAACCATCACAGGCTCCCAGTCTATCATTTATGGCGCACAGCCACCTTAGCCTTCTCGTCAAGGCACACAGGCCCAGCCTTCGCAGGCAGTGCACTCGGTCCATTCTTTGCACGAATGAACAAAACTCACTCCGCAAATGAGATATCTGGTATCGTCATGCCCACTGTCTTTCTTCCCTTAACACGCGCATTGACGGGGGGGCGGGTACCCACCCCCTCGGGTTTTTCCGAGATAGCAGAAAAGCGGCGGCGCGTAGCGCCACCGTACTTAAGATACCTTTTCCCTCATTATTTTTACAACTTCTGTGAAAATTTTAAGGTTAGGTCATCTCAGGTCAGGTCACTAGTACAGGTCAAGCGGCCTGACCTAAAAAAAGTTTAATATAGCATTAGTCGGAGCAGGGTGAACTTATCCGATTGAAACTCATATCACCTAATGGGCCCAGCGAGTTCTCTAAAATATGTTCCGCTATTTTTCATATCGATGACCCAGGGTCAGGTACGAGGCATGACCTCTCCATTGGAAATACATGGGAAAAATTGTTTTTACTGAATAACTCGGTAACGGATGGTGATAGAGCCTTTATTTTAGCTGCATTAGACTTGCCCAGTGTTTGCGGTTCTAATGATATGAATTTTATGTAATTTTACCTTGACCTGACCTCAGGTCAGGTCAAATTCTTGATTTGACCTATGACGGAATGTGTTTGACCTCTCGTGACCTTAAATGTGACCTGACAAAAAAATGGTACAAATATGTTCGATGGAGAAGTTTATGGGCTACCCAACGCCGTTTACCGTTTTTCGCTACCTACCATGGTTTTCGAGATCTTAGGGGGGCGGGTACCCGACCCCCTCGTCAAAGTGAAGGTGGCTCAGACCCCCGTCAATGCGCGTGTTAAACAGCTTTTGCCTGCCTCCTCCACGTCTTTTTAGATACATTTGCTTTTGTATCCCCTTTAACTATTCTGTCTTCCAGAGCCTTTTTAGATGAATGTTGTTGCAAGTTCGGCTTTTGGAGTCGGAGTCTCACTAAGATCATCAATGGACTTGTCGCGGAGACCCCAGCCCCACCATCGGAGCGAGCAACTCCTACAATGAAGAGCTAATTTAAAAGTCAAAGTGACACGTCCCACAAATCACAGGGGCGGCCGCCCCGCTCAGGTCACCCTCTCACCAGTCAGTTGCCAGCCGACCTACGTCGGTTAAACTATTGAGCGCCGGAGGGTCTCAGGAGAACCTATCCCAAGCCTGGACATGCAATGTCACTGCATGTTCCTGAGCAGCTGCCTGGAGCCCAACGCTCTTCCAACTGGGCTACCGGGATGGCAAATGTATGGACGACGTAAGAGATCAGGTATGGAGATTTACAGGATTAACCATGTGGAATATTTCAGGTCTAGCTCATTCATAGGCGAATCCAGGGTATCCAGTCCAGCCATAGCCCCTTCCTAATCGGCCAAAATTTACCGATTTTGACCAATTTTGTTTTAAAATATGTTTTACGGTTTTGTCCATTTTGATTTAATTGCTTTGCGCCTCCACCGCATCAGTTTGATCTGAACCCGCCTTGAGGTCATCTCCGGTTGGGTCATCAGGCCAGGTCCGGAACTCCCAAATAATTGTTTCAAGGTTTTAATGATTGAGCTGGGATTCGCCTTATCGAATAAAACCACCAACCCGAAAATTTTGCTGTTATGGGATTTCTTGCGTTAGTGGCCTGGGTTCAGGTGCGAGGCCTTCGATTGGAAAGATTAGAATCAAAGCGACAGATTGAAGTGTGCTCTTATTTAACCCGCGCGGGGCTGGGGGTACATTTTACCCCCCCCCCGCGAATTTTTGCGATATGTCAAAAACGGCGGCGCGCAGCGCCGCCAAACTTTCGGTACCTTTTTTACATAAATTTTACACATTTCTGCCAAATAAAAATAAAATCGGTTGAAAACTTTTCGGGAAATAAGCAAAAATGTGACGTGACTACAGGCGATTTTTGTACCAAAATCGCGCAATGTTTAAAGAGATGCTGAAGCTACAGTTCTGAACCGATTTCCAATTTTCTTGCATCAAACGATAGGCATTATTGTGGTCTTCAAAATGGCTATCTTGGATTTTCAAAATTTTGGTTTTGGAAATTTTTTTAAATATTTTTTTGGAAAAAGTTACAAAATTTCTAAAATTTTCAAGATTTTTCAAAAACCGGAATTTATTTGGTAAAACACCATACAGTGCATATGCATGACAAATTTTGAGTCTCTAGCTTTATAACTTTAGCCTGGAGAGCTGCAAAAGCTCAGCGACTCACGCTCTAATTTTTAGGGCTGATCAATACTGTCTTTATTTAGTGAATCATAGTGACCCAGGATGACCCAGGATGACCTCGTACACGCTTTACACTACTTTTATAGTGTTCCTGAGACAAAACAGGTCCAAAATTATGTGTCATTTGGCAAAAAGTATGAACTTAAAAAGTTGAACTCTGATGGCCCACCTTGACCCCGGGTGTGCAAGTTGAGACCAGAGTATTTCAGATATGATTCTCTGAACATCATAGCTGAATTCTGCATGCAAAATGGCTCAAAAACATGTATCGCATGACCACATTTAGATACAAAAATATGGTGACCTTTAGTGACCTCATCTTGACCTGACCCGGTCATGCCACCAGCCTAACAGTCTCAAAGCACCTTGCTGCATTTAAGTGAAGGCTTTCCATGAAGTATGAAGCTCATAGCTTCCATTGCCTGATCTCCGTAGCATTGCAACCTCAAAAACCACGCTTTTGACAGCTGACCTCAGTTTGACCTTGACCTTGACCTCAAACTTTAAATTAAGTACATGTTTTTAGTTGTTCGTGATGAGATCTTTCGATTGGCGTTTGAATTTTCCAAATCAGACCATTAGTTCGGGAGATAACAGGGGGTAAAACTTACACCCCCCAGCCCCGCGCGTTCGGGTTGAGACCTCAGCCCCGCGCGGGTTAACACAGTCATGCGCGTCGAAGGCTGAGGACAGGAACGGAAGGACGGACCCCTAACTCGCCAATCTGTGGGGATATCTCCTAACAAATTTTGGGAATCGACCTAGGTTTTTATTGTCTCCCTATTACCTACCTACGTTGACCTACGTAAATTTGTTCATGAGATTCATGGTCATTGGCTTTTTTAAAGAGAGTCAATTTAAAGTTCAGGTCCCCCCGCCATCACCAGTCCAGGGCCCGTAGCCCCCAGTAACAACTCCGTGGCGCTACCCGTGGGTAAGGTTTGGACTAACCCCAAGTTTAACACATAGTTGTTTACTCTAACAAATGGTGTTATATTGCTCTGGGGAAAGTCACCCATGGGGCATCTTTCCCCATTCATTGAGAGGGCATCTTTCCCATCAAAACCCAAACTAGATAAAACCTGAAGAGCAATTTTCATACAATTAATACACTCAAGCGAAATGCTCAGTTAATGAGTCCAATATGCCATCATTCTTAATGGGAAGTCAAACAAAGCACGCATCCAATATTCTTCGAGATATCTGCAACCTATGTGGGCAATTTTTTCTAAGAAAATCATCGAAACAAAGACTTGCCCATCAGCTTCACGCAACTCACAGGAGGGAACTGAATTTTTGCGCAAGAAACAATCAAAGCCTCTGCTTTCGACCAAGAACAATATTATTTACCAGTAGTGGCCCGGATTGCCGGAAGAGGGGATGGGGCGTCTCAACCGATGGGGCATCTTACCCCACTCTCCCCTAAATATCTATAGGTGAAAAGGTACTCTGCCCTGTTGTAAGCCTATGGAACCTTCTGTGACCTATGCTGACCTTAATATTGACCTGACATAAAAATGCTTCGTATAACTTCTCTTCGTCTCGTCAAGAGCTTTCGAACAACGTCCGTAATTTTTATTTAGCTTTTCTGGGAAATGAAATACAGAGGGGGACGGGAAACGCCCCCCCCAGCGGGGCGCGTCATGCCAGGGACCCCAGCGGGGCGCGTGTTAAGTAGAGCGGTGCTGGGCGCCGTCGTTCTCAGATCGTCTACGAAAAACCCGAGGCAAGCGATTACCCGCCCTCCCCGATCAATGCCCGTGCTAATAGCATATTGGTAAGACAAAAATGGTGGACTGTTTATGTGAATGTTTTAACCCGCGCATTAACGAGGGTCAGAGCCACTTTCACTTTGGTGGGGGGAGTTACCCGCCCCTCCCCTAAGATCCCAAGAACCACGCTAGATAGCAAAAAACTGTAAATGGCGTTGAGTAGCCCATCCATTTCTCTATAAAAAATATTTGAACTATTTTTTGCCAGGTCATATCTAAGGTCACTAGGGTTCAAGACATGCCATCATAGGGATAACATGTAAAGGAAGGTTTTCGGTCATTACATCTCATATTACACAACAGGTAAAGACAGCGCAAAACAATTTAGACCATTGGAATCCTCGCAACAAGCCGACTGGAATGATATATTAATATGACCTTGCTAGGTCAATTCAGGTTAAATATGATATTTGATTTAACCTGAGGTCAGATCAAGGCCAAATTAGGCCAAAATGCATATCATTAGAACATCAAAGACAAGACTAATCTAATCCAGTTAAAATAAACGCTCAATCATAGTTCATTACAAAGTTATTTAGTTAAACCATACCCCATGTTTTTCAATGGAGAGGTCATGGCTCGTACCTGACTTTAAAGATATCGGAACATATTTTAGAGGACTAGGTAGGCCCAATATGTAACATGAGTTTCAATCGGATAAGTTAACACGTGCCCCGCTGGGCTATGACGCGCCGGGGGCGTTTTTCGCCCCCCTCCGTATCTCGTTCCCCACGAAAGCTTAAGGAAAATTACGGGTGGTGCTCGAAAGCTCTTGACAAAACGAAGATAATTTATAAAAATAACTTTTATGTCAGGTCAATATTGAGGTCAGCATACGTCAAAGAATGCTCCATAGGCTTACAAAAGAGCAGTGTACGTTTCCCTCTCTAGATCTGCCCTCAGGGGAGATATAGCAAATCTTTATGCATCAATCGATTCCTCTCATCGCGGCAAATCGAATGATGTATAATATGACCTTGTTAGGTCAAATAGTAAAAATGAACTGACCTCGACCTAGGTCAGGGTCACAGGGTGACCTGGTATGGTCATGTTGCATATCAATCGACTCCCCGTGACAATATAAACACAATGCAAGAAAAATGGGAGCTTTATCTCAATTCAGTGAGAAGTTATTGGCAAAACAATCACTCTCTGCTCCCGTGACCTGATATGACCTTTGAGAGGTCAGAAGCTCAAAAACTCAACTTTAAGGTCAAGATTGTGGTAAGAATAGACAGTTTGAGGATTTTCAGCCTTATCTATCCAGTATTTCCTGAAAACAAGTCCATTCTATTTTTCACCATAGACTTATAATGGGTAACCAAAAAATTGACTCCACCTTAGGTCACCAATATCAAAATTCCGAGATAGCAGATTTATAGACCCTAATGACCTTATCATATTGTGGAAGTTGCAAAATGATCGGTTTGCTGATGTTCCCTGAGCGCTGCTTCAAACTCGTAATTTTAGGTTTTGAGTTCGGGTCACTTGACCCTGAATAGCTCCTTGACCTGACATGACCTTAACTCAAAAATTTGGTCAGATGTGTAAAATTAATGAGGAATAAGGTACTGTAAGTTTTGTTGTTCTGTGTCTCTTTGTTTTTAGCTATTTAGGAAAAACCAGGAGGGGGAGAAGTTCGCCCGCCAAGCGGGGCGCGTGTTAACCCTGTTCTGACTTATGCTATCTTTACCGTTTTTTTAGGTCAGGTCACTTGACCTGTACTGGTGACCTGACCTGAGATGGCATAACCTTAAAGTTTGACAAAAGTTGTAAAAATAATCAGAAAATAGGTATCCCACGTACGGTGGCGCTACGTGCCGCCGTTTTTACGCTATGTCCAAAAAACCCGAGGGAGCAGGTAACTGACCCCCGTCAGGGCACGTGTTAACTTGCGATTGAGATTTCCCTTCTTGCATATTTGTCATCTAATATTTTGTACATCTTCCTTTTCAAACCCTCGCATGGCTTCAGTGGTGCACGGCGGCGAATACTATACAATTGTTTCAGTGTGTCGCCCGCTTCAAACAACTTCTTTCGACGAATAAATCTAAAAAATGATACGAGTATGCGTTGTAAGTCACTCAAGGGTTCGGCACGGTGGCAAACAGCTGTTCGCTACGCTTGAACACTATGTTTGTGGTCGCGGTTGCAGCTCGGGAGGTCTTCTCAACCTGCCAAGTTGGAACAAACCACCTTCAACGAATTAGCTGCCTTATGATCAGCTCTCGGGCATACTCTGCCTATTTTATTTCTTCATTGAATTTTAAAAGCGTATATTTATAGCCCACGCCATTCCTTCCGTGAAGCAGACCAAACTCAATCGATGACCGCTTCACCTATTCAACTCTATCACCGTAGCATTGATACTTAACGGTACTCCGAAGTTCCACGCACAATTAGGTAAGCGTTCACCATCATCATTTTGTTGAATGCTGCCACTTTTTAGTTAGGAGGTAAATTTGATATATAGCGGACCCTGATTTGGCCGCGCTGCCGGGCGTCGCTCGAGGCGCATCCGATGCCTACAGGTGTCGTCCCATCGTGTCGGTCGGTGTGCGACTGTACCAGCCTCGACAGGGGAGAGTTGGGGTGCACGACGGCAAGTGAGAGCCAAACACGCAGCTGAGACTCAAACACAAACAAATGGGTAGTGTACACAATTTCCAGGTAGTTGACAAAAAATCAAGGCCCATACTGACCGTGACACACCGATGATAACCACGTGTTAAGATTAGGCACTGATATCAAGAAACATTGTAATTAAAATATTTTGACTAATATATCAAGTCATATTATAAAAGTTATAAAATATATTACATGCATTACAATACAAACTGAAATATTGGGTTTACCGCGTAAAAGTTTAAAGTTTTATACCGTTGAATACACTCAGATTTTATTTCACATTCAAGGGCAATTCCATCAAACGATGGCTATTCTTCGCCCCGAGTCGAGTTAAATCAAAACAAAATGGTGGAAACAAACCAGACACAACTAGACGCTCACCCTTGCATGCACACATTTGCCCAGACAGTTGGTTATGCATAATTCAGCTGCTGCTTCAGTAGATACATTTTCAATCGTGTCTTAAACACAGTGATGTTTGTGGCATCGCGGACATTGGTAGGGAGGTCATTGTAAGATCTCACAGCGTTGTTCAGGAACCTTCGCCTGCCCGACTCCGTCAGAATGACCGGCGTCTGCTGCTGCTGCTTTTGCCGTGAACAGACTGCATAGACGCAATATTGTAAGCCATTATCGCGGGATGTCCAGTTAACAATATTTTTTCAAGGTGGTCAGGCAGTGGTATTCAAAAATGTATTCTGTACGAAGTCTGCGTAGTACATCGCTGATATGGTCAGTTTTACGCCGTCCTGAGATAACTCGTGCGCCAAAATTTATCAGTTTCTGTAAACGTCGGATCTGAGTAATCATACAAGCACCATGTACACTTAACACGCGCCCCGCTGGGGGCGAAATTCGCCCCCTCTCCTGGTTTTTCCCAGATAGCTTAAAAACGAATAGACGCAGAACAACGGAACTTACGGTAACTTATTCCTGATCAATTTTACACGTCTGACCAAATTTTTTAGTTAAGGTCATGTCAGGTCAAGGAGCTATTCAGGGTCAAGTAACCCGACATAAAAACCTAAAATTACGAGTTTGAAGCAGCGCCCAGGGAACATTAGCAAACCGATCAGTTTGAAAATTCTAGAATATAATAAGGTCATTAGGGTTTCTAAATCTGCTATCTCGGAATTTTGGATATTATTGACCTCAGGAAGGGTCAATGTTTTAGTCACCCCATTATAAGTCTTTGGTGAAAAATAGAAGGACTCGTTTTCAGTAAATACTGGATAGATAAGGCTGAGAATCCTCAAACCGTCTATTCTTACCACGATTTTGACCATAAAGTTGAGTTTTTGAGCATCTGACCTTTCAAAGGTCATATCAGGTCACGGGAGCAGAGAGTGATTGTTTTGCCAATAACTTCTCACTTAACACGCGCATTGACGGGGGTCTGAGCCACCTTCGCATTGACGGGGGGACGGGTACCCGCCCCCTAAGATCTCGAGAACCACGGTAGGTAGCGAAAAACGGTAAACGGCGTTGGACTGCCCATTCACTTCTCCATCGAAAACATTTGTGCCATTTTTTGTCACGTCACATTTAAGGTCACGAGAGGTCAAAACATGCCCGTCATAGGGATAACATGTAAAATCAGTTTTTCGGCCATTACATCTGAACAAGTAAAGATAGAGCAAAACGACTGAACTATATGAATCACCTTAGCAAGCCGAATCGAATGATATATAATTTGACCTTGCTAGGTCAAATCAAGGATTTGACCTGACCTGAGGTCAGGTCAGGGTCAAATTATATAAAATGCATATCATTAGAACCGCAAAGCCCAGGCGAGTCTAATGCAGCTAAAATAAATGCCTATCACCATCTGTTACTGAGTTATTCCGTAAAAACCATTTTTCCCATGTATTTCCTATGGAGAGGTCATGCCTCGTACCTGACCTAAGGTCATCGATATCAAAAATACCGGAACATATTTCAGAGAACTCGGTAGGGCCATTATGTGATATATGTTTCAATCGTATAAGTTCACCCTGCTCCGACTTATGCTATCTTAAACTTTTTTGAGGTCGGGTCACTTGACCTGTACTGGTGACCTGACCTGAGATGACCTAACCTTAAAATTTTCACAGAAGTTGTAAAAATGATGAGGAAAAGGTATACCAAGTACGGCGGCGCTACGCGCCGCCGTTTTCTGCTGTCTCCGAAAACCCGAGGGGGCGGGTACCCGCCCCCCGTCAATGCGCGTGTTAATTGAGATAAAGCTCACATTTTGCTTGCGTTATGTTTATATTGTCACGGGGAGTCGATTGATATGCAACATGATCATACCAGGTCACTCTGTGACCATGACCTAGATCGAGGTCAGGTCATTTTGACTATTTTCCCTAGCAAGGTCTTATTATACATCATTCGATTTGCCGCGATAAGAGGAATCAAATGATGCATAAAAATTTGCTTTAGCTCCCCTGAGGGCAGATCTAGAGGGGAAACGTACACTGTTTTGTTGTAAGCCTATGGAGCATTCTTTGATCTATGCTGACCTCAGTATTGACCTGACATAAAAATTATCCTTATCAATTATCTTCGTCTTGTCAAGAACTTTCGAACGCCGCCCGTAATTTTCCCTTAGCTTTCGTGGGGAACGAGATACGGAGAGGGAGGCGAAAAACGCCCCCCCCAGCGGGGCGCGTCATGCAAGGGACCCCAGCGGGGCGCGTGTTAAGCAATAACGCACCACAGACAGTACTAGGCCCTCCACCACTGTTATGATGGTCCTTTCAGGAATGCAGTGACGTAAATTCCCGAGTCCGCATAGCGTTTCGGTGCAGCGCCTAATAACATCATCCACATGACTCGTAAAGGATATACATCGATCGAAAACCACACCAAGGTTCTTGGCATTCTTAGACACCTCTATGCCTGAGTCCATAAACTTGATTGTTGGGTGACGAATGTTACGAATATATTGCTGAGAGCCTAAAATTATGAACTGTGTTTTAGAACCATTAATTTTCGTGTCATTTTGGCTAAACCAGTTGGATAATAGTGACAAATCGTTCTCTAGAGTGCAAACAAGATTTCCTAGATTACTAGGTGGTCCTGAAATACACACAAAACAATCTGACTCCTGTGCCGAACTATCGCGCTTTCTGACTCAACTGAAATCTGCCTTATTAGCGCTGACAGCCTGCGGCCGCATCGCGCCGGGGTCACGGCAAAGGAAACAAAGGTCACCCCACAGTTCGCCCTCGGGTGGTCGGACCGCTGTGTGGGTTGAGGAGAGGGGAGCTCGAACATTCTACGGTCACCTACTGCGGTGCCGAATAGTTCATGGACGATCATGTGGTGAGCTGATGGTGCCTAAGCACAATTTACGAGTCAATAACCAAATATGCATGAGTGCTTTTACAGCATCATTAAGCGTAGCGATTGTCAGCAAGCTGGCTTACGCAACATGTATTTAACGTCTACCCAGGATTTCCTGTTCCGAGGAATGTGAGAATGTTCTTTAAAAAATGGCAACTTTCTTTGAATTGGAGCGAGCAACATCTGCGATTTAACTTGCATCTGGTGAAACACAGCAATGGTCTATAGGCATATTCACAAATAAAAGAGGACAGGTTACCTATACCTGTTGCACCTGTATCAGTTTGAAAATAAGGTCCACGCCCTATTCGCGGAACTGACACTTCACGGTACAGCCGGAAGCAGTCTCGGAGAAGCTTCGGGATAAAACTAGTGGGTTACATACATGCTGAACTGGAACCGTCGGAACACAGGAGACTGCAAAACTTATAGAAGTCGTAGATAACTTGTATATGTAGCTAGCTGCTAGAACTAAGTATGTATGTATCCGCCAAGATGAGGTATGGATCACTACAATTACTGGGTGTCCTAACCAAACGGTCGCCGACGGTCGCCAACCGTCGGCGACCGTCGGCGTCAGTTGCAGAGCGGTAATTTTGGAGATTTGGCCGACAGAGGAAATGTTCACCCTTGGTAGCAATCTGGTAGCTGAAACTGCGCCGAATGTTGTTTACCAACAACCAAATCTTAGCTGGCATCAAGAAGTATTAAAAGAGCGATTTAGGAGAAAAAGGTAATCATGTCCAGTTTCCATAGATTTTTCAGCATGAATTCCAATTTGAATAATTATACTAAAACATGTATTACATTTAATTAATAAATACAAGAACAAATAACACAGATATCGGCTTCTGACGCAGACCGTCGGCGTCAAAAGTTGGACATTGTTCAACTTTTGCTGCGACGCGTTGCAACGCCGTGCGACGCGTTGCGTCAGTGCGTTTTGTGTCCTGACCGAAAATCCCGGTCGTTGCGGCAGATCGACGGCGTGCAACGCCTTGCGACGCATTGCGTCTTGGTTAGGACACCGGATTAAATAAATCAAATTGTTATTCTCATTTTCACACAGTCAAGTGATCTGTGTGAAAACAAAATACTAACCCTCGCCCCCCGGTGGGGGGTGTTTGAACACCCCCCCGGGTTTTCCCGGCCGCACGAAACAAACGGCGGCGCGAAGCGCAGCCGTACTTGGCACACCTCATCCCTGATCAATTGTGCAGGTTGTCCAAAAATTTTAAGGTTGAGCCATCTCAGGTCAGGTCACCAGTGCAGGTCAAGTGACCTCACCTCCAAAATTATTTAAGGTGGTTCAAGTAAGAAATGGGTGAATCTATCTATTAGAATTTTATACCACATAATGGACCTAATCGCGTGCTACAACATATATTCCGGGATTTTTCATGTCGTTGACCTAGGATCAGGTACGGATCATGACCTCCTCCATCGGAAATGCATGGGGATAACAGGAATTTGGCTGCATTTGCGTAGATAGAGCTGAGAATACCTTCGTATTCTCCGAATCGTAACATCCTGGGCCCCTTTCCAGGTTCATGTTGCCATTTTTGACCTGTGACCTCTGAGAGGTCATCTGGAGCTATTTAAGCAGTTTTAAGACTTGGGTCAATAAACCGCGTGTGGTGATCAGCGGAGACTATGCGCTAGAAGTTTATTGCTAGGGAAACATGCATCTACAGAAGCACACGGCCTTGCGGAAATTTTCCTACGGTTGGAGGCAAATTCATAGCTAAAGGGCTATGTTATGACAGTAGTGTCTTGGATTTAGTGGAATTTGGCTCGGTTCACCTAAGGTGAACCGAAGATGTATACATCTCCCGCTCTCATGCGCCCGACCAGGGTATCAGCTGACCTTGCCCCGGGCCAGCCGGGGCTTTGTGAAAAGAATAGTGCGTGTGCGTGGGAATGCACGACCTGAGTGTTTCGAAATAAATTGGTGGTTGATAGCATTGCAGTCGGATGTTCTGACTTAATTGCACCCCCATCTAACAAGTTATCTGCCAATACAACCCCACTCAAACATTTAGCTTATCACATCCCAAAGTCGTATCATCTGTATCCAGTCAGCTCCCTATTGACATGTAACCTTGGAATTCAAGGCGCCTTAAACCCACGATATAAGCCCTGAATTTTTTGGCGTTTTGAGCAACCACAAAAGATAGAGTGCGGCACATACATACACACCAGGCAGAAGAAATTCCCTTTTTCATCGCTGGGCCTTTAACACGCGCATTGACGGGGGGCGGGTACCCACCCCCTCGGGTTTTTTCGGAGATAGCATAAAAACGGCGGCGCGTACCGCCGCCATACTTGGCATACCTTTTCTCTCCAAATTTTTACAACTTTTTAAAGTTTTAAGCTCAGGTCATCTCAGGTCAGGTAACCAGTACAGGTCAAGTGACCTGACCTCAAAAACAGTTTAAGATAGCATAAGTCGGAACAGGGTGAACTTCTTCGATTAACACGCGCATTACGGGGTCTGAGCCACCTCGCATTGACGGGGGCGGGTATCCGCCCCCTAGATCTCGAGAACCACGGTAGGTAGCGAAAAACGGTAAACGGCGTCCGGCTGCCCATCCACTTCTCCATCGAAAACATTTGAACCATTTTTTGTCAGGTCACATTTAAGGTCACGAGAGGTCAAAACATGCCCGTCATAGGGATAACATGTAAAATTCAGTTTTTCGGGGATTACATCGAACAAGTAAAGATAGAGCAAAACGACTTGAACTATATGAATCCTCTTAGCAAGCCGAATCGAATGATATATAATTTGACCTTGCTAGGTCAAATGAAGGATTTGACTTGACCTGAGGTCAGGTCAGGGTCAAATTATATAAAATGCATATCATTAGAACCGCAAAGCCCAGGCAAGTCTAATGCAGCTAAAATAAATGCTCTATCACCATCCGTTACTGAGTTATTCCGTAAAAACCATTTTTCCATGTATTTCCAATGGAGAGGTCATGCCTCGTACCTGACCTAGGTCATCGATATCAAAAATACCGGAACATATGTTAGAGAACTCGGTGGGGCCATTATGTGATATGAGTTTCAATCGGATAAGTTCACCCTGCTCCGACTTATGCTATCTTAAACTTTTTTGAGGTCGGGTCACTGACCTGTACTGGTGACCTGACCTGAGATGACCTAACCTTAAAATTTTCACAGAAGTTGTAAAAATGATGAGGAAAAGGTATACCAAGTACGGCGGCGCTACGCGCCGCCGTTTTCTGCTGTCTCCGAAAAACGAGGGGGCGGTACCCGCCCCGTCAATGCGCGTGTTAAAACTCATCTCACATAATGGGCCTACTGAGTTCTCTATAATATGTTCCGGTATTTTTCATATCGATGACCTAAGGTCAGGTACGAGCCATGGCCTCTCCATCGGAAATACAAAGGAAAAATGGTTTTAGCTGAATAACTTAGTAACGGATGGTGATAAAGCGTTTATTTCAGTTTCATTAGATTCGTCTTGTCTCTGCGGTTCTAATGATATGCATTTTATCTAATTTGACCTTGACCTGACCTCAGGTCATGTCAAATCATTGATTTGACCTAGCAAGGTCATTTTATATATCATTCGATTCGGCTTTCTGCGAGGAGTCATATAGTTAAAGTTGTTTTGGTCTTTCTTTACTTGTTCAGATGTAATGACCGAAAACCTTCATTTACATGTTATCCCTATGACGGCATGTTTTGACCTCTAGTGACCTTAAATGTGGCCTGAAAACAAAATGGTTCAAATATTTTGGATGGAGGAGTGGATGGGATACCAAACGCCTTTTACCGTTTTTCGCTACCTAGCGTGGTTCTCGAGATCTTAGGGGAGGGCGGGTACCCGCCACCCCCTGTCAAAGCGAAGGTGGCTCAGACCCCCGTCAATACACGTGTTAACGCACACTTCGTTAAGCGTTCCATGTCTCCCGAGCAGCGAATGCACTTCGTCACATAGCGATGCGGCTCTTTCTTCATTTCCCCTCCAGTCTTGCGCCCCTATATGCGCAGAACATGACAGCACTCGACGGAGGCCACTATGGACCGGTCATACGGAAGCTGACCAGACAACTGTGGTAAATCGTACAACAAATTGATGTACAGGACACGAAAACACTCGACTTTAAACAAAAAAAACATTCAAATTCACTGTAAGCTGCCAGTCAAACTTATCATTCTTGCGCAACCAGCAAAACGTTGATCGGCGCGGCACAATACTCCCTGCGACGACATGGGTTTTGGTCGTGCATACATACGGCTCACGTCACTGAGAAGCACCAATGACCCATAAAACGGCTCAATTCTGGCATTCGAACGATGCCTGAGACTTAACCGGATAATCCCCCCAAATCACCTTTCTTGCTTTTTGGCTGCGTGAGTGTTATGTGCACTGTCCAAAGTGCTTGGCATTGATGGTGTCGGCGCCGAAGTGGGTCGATCCACCGCAATCCGGCCCCCTGCTGTGGGTTTTAACCCCGACCCGCGTGTGGAAGTGACATGATGCGCTCCGTTCTAGATTTGAAGTGTGGCATCATCTGGGAGACGTCGTTCACCGTTAGACGTCTGAAGTAATTATTCGATGGCGCAGGGAATAAGTAATAAGCCCCATGGTGGATACCGTGCTTGGCGCCACTGTGTTGTCTCATATCATGACCTACGGCATGAGATGTGCTGTGACCTTGTGAACTTGGCAGCGATGGAATCGCGCCGTATCCATGCCGAGAAGATGGTTTCTCAATGTATCCAGCAAGGTGTCAATTATTGACGAATACTCCTCATAAACGGTCCACTCCTCCCATCTCTGGTCCAACATCAGTGTGCTTACGTTATTTTGAAAACTAAAATAGAAGCGTTTGCCAATAGATCTAGGAAAAACGTTACCTACATTTAAAAATATTTATCACGAATTCGGCAACAAAAGATGGGCGGGTTTGCCCGAACAACCCTGTTTGACCGTAAATTCGCACAGGACTTCGGTTAAAAATATTCCTTAGCTTTTCTGGTTTGCTTGAAACACGGAGTACTAAGCGGAATGACTCAGCCTCAAACACACAATACGATGTAAAGGGTAACCCCTGTTAAAAATCCCAAACCGGGAGGAAAATACGAACTTTTACAGACTGTTGACGCAAAACACCGAACGCACCCACTTTTACAGACCTCTTTGGGCCATTAAAAACCTATGTTTACAAATGTTTGTAAATTGTAAGTCTATAATTTGTAAGTTACAAATTGTCTAATCCATCTGAGAACCAATGGAGAATCATTGCATAGAAATATGTGTTGCTGGAACTTTGAATTAGTGATCAGATACCAGAGAAAAATAAAGCCCATATAAAAATTGTCGAATGGCTATAAGGAATGCAGATGGCCATTTTGCTTGGAGACCTACACGTTCCCGTCTCCTCAGTCACTCGCGATATCAGCGAGATCAAAGTTGAACCTTCTAAAAACACTGCAGAAATTGGTGAAAAGTATCCCAAAATGTATTGGCAAAGTGTATGAAAACAAATAACTCCACTGTGCACTTAATCTGTGACCATTATATTTCTTAACAGGAATACAGCATGGCGAATGTCGAATAAATACCTCCAAGCACGATTTGACTGTCCCCAAAAATAAAGCCGTGCTCGAGCCCCCTTCCTTACTCCGTTTTGCTGCGACCCGCCGCCACCTGCGTCACAATCTCCTCCAGCCGATCCCCGAACGCCTCGAAGGAGAAGTGTTCTCGGACGCGGCGGCGGCCGGCCTCCCCATCTGCCGGGCACGGGCCGGGTCGGCCAGCAGCAGCTGCAGAGCGGCGGCGAACTGGTCCGACCGAGGCGGCCGCAGCAGGCCCGTCACGCCCTCCAGCACCGTCTCCAGAGGACCCCCGCTGGCCACCGCCAGCACCGGCGCGCCGCAGCACATCGCCTCCAGCGGCACGATGCCGAAGTGCTCGCGGTCGGGCGTGTACACCAGCACCGAGCAGCCCCGCAGCAGCGCCCTCTTGGCGGCGTCGCTGGGCGACCGCAGGAACGTCACCTGTTCCAGCACGCCGGCCTGCAGCGCCACCTCCTCCAGCTCGCGCAGGTGTTCGGCGTTCTCGACGTTGCACGGGTCGTATCCTCCGGCCAGGACCAGCCGACACCCGGCCGCCAGCTCCGGCGCGCTCTGCCGCAGCTCACACAGCGCGTCTATCGCCAGTCGCAGCTGCTTCTTGCGCTCGAACCGGTTGAGGGAGAGAATGAGGTGCTTTGGCGGCGGCTCCGGCAGCACGTCCATCAGCGTGAGGTCACTCGGCGCCTCAAAGGCAGACATGTCCAGCGACGGGTAGAGTATGTCGGGCGTGCTCCTGAGACTGGGGAACGTCTCGGCGACGACGCCGGCCGTGAACCGACTGTTGACCAGCACCCGATGCGCGGCGCCGGTGGAGCGCTCCTCGAGCCAGTCGAGCGGCGCGCGGTACAGCCGCTTCAGGGTCGAGCGGCGCGTCGTCAGCAGCTGGTCCGGGAAGTGGCAGTAGAAGAGCACGCGCAGGCCGGCCCAACGCAGCAGCGGCACGCACGCCGACACCTGGTCTACTATCACCACGTCCGGCGACGGCCGCAGCAGCAGCACACACAGCGCTGCGTACAGCATGCGCAGGCAGGCGCAGAGCGCGCGCAGGCGGCCACAGACAGTCTCCGGGATCCAGTGGCCGCGCACGGTCACCGGCAGCTGGTGCAGCGTCTCCGGGAAACAGTGGCGCCGGTCGTGGTGTGCGGTGACGAATGTGACGCTATGGCCGCGCCGCTGTAGCGCCAGGCCGGCGTCCACCACCAGCCGCTCAGCCCCGCCGATGCCCAGGTTGGGGTGCAGGAACAGCACGCGCATGACGCCGCCGCTGCCGGGGAGAGCGCCGCGTCAGTGCCTGCCCTGACATGAAGCTGCTCTTGTTGCTGGCTCATAGGATTCAGTGTCAAGGGCTACGCTCCCAGTCGTGGCACAGTGTTTTCCGAACGTGTCTTTCCGTGTTTCCCCACTAATGTCGGCAAAGCTCCAGCCGTGTCGGCAGAAGCAAGCGGCGCAACACCAGACATTTTAGAGCTCTTGTTCGGTTGACGGGTGCTTTCACACTCATCTAAATCATTATAATCATATCTCTTCAGCAGAACACTTAATGCTGACAGTGGGTTTCTGGTTTATTGGCGAGTCACTCATCGTTCAGGTTGTTTTCTAGCTTTACACGGATTGAAATTATTTCAGAAACTAGTTCAAAGTATTGCACACATCACCACCACGGCCACTCTTTTCAGTGCTTGATGATCAACGAAGAAAGAAAATATCCCACTAGTGATGCGGAAATATTATCAGGCTTCAATGTTTTTAATGAAACGTCATTGGAAATAGTTCGCCATTTTCAGTCACACAATAACTCGCTCAGCTCTCTATTTTAGAACCTGCACACATTCCAACAGTAAACAACCTCTCAGTCAGATCAGCATCCGTCAAAGAGCCCATGAAAGGGCGCACCACAGCAGTCCAATCATCGTTCACTTTCCCAGCCACATTGCCCACGGCCACCATAACACAGTCCGCACTGACACACACACCTTCTAGCACATACCACCCACTAGATGTACTTGAAGACCACATCTTTCTTAAGCGGAGTGGTCTGCAACTCCATCTTGACGGGACACTGCAGCCAGTTGGTCAGCATCTCCTCCGTGTAGCCAATCAGGAAGTACAGCTTGCGCGGCAGCAGGGTTCGGCCTACGATGGCGCTGATCCTGATCATGTTGAGCTGCCGCTTGATGATGACCTCGGATAGCAGCTGACGGTGCCAGGTGCCCACCATGAAGCGTCGGATGAATACATCCTCCATCGCCGTCTCCGACGGCCTCAAGCCATCCTTCAGGTTGGACGTGTTGAACGAGTTGAAGCCTTTCCGCACGAAGAGGTAGTGAGGCGGGTTGGCCTGCTCGTAAGTGAGAGGCTTGTTGCGGCGTGGAGTGACCTTGTAGCGTCCGGAGGAGACCTTGCAGGCCACGGCTGAGGTTTGCAGCGCACGGACCTGCTCGGCGGCTATGCGCAGCGCGGGGGTCGCGCGGCAGCACAGCATGGCGCCGGCCCGTGAGGAGAGGCCTCAGTACCTAAATCCAAACTCGGGCACTCCCAGCGATCCCCGCCGAGGCGGCTATAAGGCCCGTTCACTAGGCCTCCGACTCTCCACACTGCAGCAGAGAACTGCCAGACGCCCTGGAATCCAACCGGTCGCGTTAAAGTCAACACCACACAGCGGCTTTGACCTATATTACCACTTCCCAATACATTAGCGCACTTTTTCACTTATATATTCGATGAAAACGGATAATGATTCATACGTAGTATTTCACGTGCCGACAAAGAGAACGAGAAAACACCTAAATGGTCATACTTGGGGCTTAGATTTCGCTAAGCGTTCGAATTTAGCCAGAAAATTCAACTTGAGGTTTCAAATGGAAGGGTTTGCTCAGCGATAAATTCAAAAGAGATAACTGGATCATGCAAAATGCAGTGAAATGAGTGTTCTCCGGTAGCACTACCAGCTGAAAGAACTGGGCCTGACTGCTGATTACAGTCGTTCGTCACGCACAAAGTTCCCTGAGCTTAATGAAATTGAAGGCACAAATCACCTCGGTGACAATTTCCCCATATAACACTAATTTAAGTGGAATCATTCGATTATTCAAATGCAGCGTCTACCTCAACTGACTTAATGGTCACTTTACTGATATGACTTAACGGCCGCTTTCCTGGTGTGATATAATGTCTGCCTACTGGTGTAGAATTCGGGCATTCTTTAACTGGTTTTCGGGCCAACACCGATCGGTAGGTAGCTTTGGCCACCGGAACATATATCTCCAAAAATATCGACCCATATTGGTCAAACATAGGCAATCGTTTCGGAGAATGCCGGAAAAAGGTAAAAATTTGAACCAATTCTGAGTAAGTGTAGTATTCAACACCCCTTACTTGCTCCAACATTGCCAAAAGTGGAGGCTGCACTATGAGCAGATATTGCCAGATATGTAGTGCACTAACATACTTTGTTAGTTAGCTATTTGGGTTTTACAGCGCACCAGCCTGATGAGGTTATATAGCGCCCACAACAATATCATTATTGAATACGAGCTACAGTGACACGATGTTCATCAGATTAATCAGCCCCTTCTCGGTGATCAAGACAGAAAGGAGTTCCGATCACAAGAAAGCAATAACAGCGTTAGGCAATAACCGTACAAATAAAAGGTTTGTGGTACCGCCACTGGTACGTCAATCTTTCCTAGAGTAGGCTGAATGCATAATTTTTTGTTTAATTTTCCGACCCATTGGCATTTGAGAAGTAATACCGGTGAGAACAAAATTGGTTAAGTCATTTTGAGATCTGGAGGAAGATCCGAGCTACTTTGAATGAGGTTTAGGTACTGCAGGTGGCGCTTCACTGGAATAGAGGGCGTCATCATAAAGTTAGTAGGTAGTCAAAGATAACTTATATCACATAATCTGCTGTCGATGGTATCATTATGATGGGTTTCCCCAGCTCCAGCAACAGGCTCTTGCTTGGGCATTTTCCTGGCATGTAATATCATGGATATATCCTGCACTGGCTAACCAAACTATAAATGGAATGTGGCACCTTCATAACGTGGATTTAACTGAGATAGCCAAGTTGTAAAGCAAGTCGGAAAACCCGGTACTCAATATATCATTTGTCTTGAAACTCGAGATTTTCGTAGAAAAAAACTAAAACCTACCTGCAGTGTACCCCTCCTGTACCCCTAGCAGCAGGCCACAGTTGTCATGGCTGTTGGTGTGACGACATATGGTGACGTCACGATGAGCATCAGCCAATCGAAGCCCTTGAAGCGTTTCAAGTATGGTAGTGGTTGCCAGATCATAACATCATCCACAGGCTGATATTTAATTATTTTTCTAGAGGAGTATTTTAAAAATCAAAATATTGAACTTCTTGCAAATTTTTGAGAGAAATAATGAGTGGTTCCATTATTTTCGGCTAAAAGTACGCCTAATAACACTAAATTCCAGGATTCGACCAAGGTGCCACATCCCCATTAACCTTTGGTAATGCCTTCAGCCCACAACCCAGTGTGCAAAGTATGACATTTTCGACGAGATCTCGTCGGTGCTAGTGTCCTTAGACAAGGAGCGAGTGGTGCTAATTTTATCAACCTGGTGTGAATTTGCGGGACTGGTGCGAGGAGGGTGACACTTTAAAGGGAATGTGGCACCTTCACAACATGATTTTAACTGAGATAGCCAAGTTGTAAAGCAGGTCGGAAAACCCGGTACTCAATATTTCATTTGTCTTGGAACTCGATATTTCCGTAGAAAAAAGCTAAAACCTACCTGACACCAGCCCCCTCAGCCCCCGTCGCCGGCGGCCATTGTTGTGAGCTACTGGTGTGACGACATATGCTGACGTCACGATGAGCATCAGCCAATCGAAGCCCTTGAAGCGTTTCAAGTATGGTAGTGGTTGCCAGATCGTGACATCATCCACAGTCTGATATTTATTTCTTTTTCTAGAGGAGTATTTTTAAAAACCAAATATTGAGCTAATTGTACATTTTTCAGAGAAATCACGAGTGGTTTCATTATTTTTTACCAAAAGTACGCCTAATTACACTAAATTCCAGGATTCGACCAAGGTGCCACATTCCCTTTAAACCAAACAAATAATGGCTGAATGGTTTAGACACAGGAGGGGGCCTTATAAAAAGTCCTTAAAGTCCTTAACTAACTAACTAACTAATAGGAGAGGTAGCATTACATCGTGTGGGTTAGGAATGGTTGCGTTTTTCTCCGCGGTATATGGTAGATTGGTGCGAATTTTTTAAGGCTGGTGGTGCGAGAATTTAAGATGGCTGGTGCGACTCGTCTGGCCTGCTGTCATACTTTGCAGACTGGCTCACACCCACAACTGAAGAACAAGTTCTGTTAATCTCAGTGATGGACTGCCAAGGGTGCAAGATACCAGCTACAAGAATAGCTTGTCATCAGATGCTGTAATATATGAAGATGACTTATACAGCACCAACCAGTCAGGCTGGCCAGTCTGCACGATATAGCAGACAGACCATGAGATACAGCGACTGGGAAATCTTAAACCCTTCCCCAAATGGAGCAAAAATAGCATTTCTGTGGCACTTTTATTTCACATAATGCACAATTATTGCCTCTGAAAGCTATAGATCATTATACAAATTTAACAAATACATGTTGATAGCAGTACTTGCACAACTGGGCTTCATGCTTTACCCACATTTGTGTCGGCTCTTACCTTCTACTAACTAACAATTAACCCCGAATATCTACAAACAAGCTTATACCAACTGGGGAGCCAAACAAAAAGCTTTCAAACAATATTGCATCAAAAAGTCACTAGGTTCAATGACTGTATAATATGACCGACTCTGATTTTTATTTCAAATACCCTTACTAGCAGTGGATGGGCAGTGATGGGCTGCTCCTGGTAATTGGTCATACACACCAGGCCGATGCCCCAGGGCCCAGCCCCCCCAGGGACCCCACCAAGGTTGCCCCACAAGGTCCGTCAGGCCCCCCGGTCGATGGCCCCCGGTCCAGAGCCCCCGAAGCCCCAGGCAACCTGGATCCGTCATGATACACCTGCTTCTTGAAAGCAATGATGTTAATTTTCACTATCTGGCACACTTAATAATCTGTTGTCAGCCCTCTCTTTGGGCGATAAATAATAGGTACTTAGAAAAAGACTTTACAGCCCTGATATTGTTGTCACGCAATGCAGACAACAGTACAACCCAGTGTGCAAAGTATGGCACCCTTGACGAGATATTGTCAGTGTGAGTGCCCTTGGAGACCAGAGCGACTAGCTCCTAGAGAGCGGTGTACCTTCTACATACAAAATATATAAAAATATATATTCACACAAAAAACGAGGGAATGAAACATACACAGTATGTTTCATACCCACCTGCTCTCTTCTTGCAAGAAGAGAGTTTACCACCTTCTCTTCTTCTTGCGAGAGCTGTGGCCCTTCCACAGCTCTCGCAAGAAATTGCGCTGCGAGGGTCTTGGATCTTTATGAGACTGGGTCTATGCCGGCTTCTGCGAGAACGGCATGGGCCGGGGTCAACCTGGGACACCCAGTCACCACACGTGCTGCCGCCCGCAGCTCCCTCTCTAACAGAAGGGCATTGGAGGGCGAGGTAGCCGGCAGCCACGCCTCCACGGCGTGCTCAATGGCTCCACGCACGTATCCGTTGGCAACGGTGCGGAGGGTTCCCTCCTCCAGACCCCAGGTGCGGCCGTTTAGCTTACAGAGTTGGGCTATCCTGGGCCGGGCCTTTGCCTTCAGCGACTTGCAGTGGGGCCCGAAGTGGAGAAGGCGGTCGAGGGTTACGCCGAGAAGCCTAAGCTGCGGTGCTGCCGCGACACGCGTCCCCACCACCTTGATGGCTACGTCTGTCGCGACCCGTGACCACTGCGATAGGACCATCATTTGGTTTTTTTTTGCCTGCAACCGGCATCTTCGAAGCACGGGCCCACCTGACGAGGACATCCGCCGCCACCTGAGCCCTCTCCTGGGCCACCTTCACTGTGTTCCCGGAGCAAAGTGCAGCGGTGTCGTCGGCGTACATAAAAGGTGTCACGCCTGGCAGGGGGTCTGAGGGACGCTGCGAGAGGGGCCACCCACAACAGAAACAAGGCGGGGGATAGGACTCCCCCTGCGGGAGACCTGCCCTGTACACTCTCTCACAGCTGAGTGAGCCGTTAAACTCGACTCTAGCGCGTCTGTCCCTCAGGAATTGCCAACCCCAGTTTACAATACACCGGGGTAGGCCGAGATCAAGCAGGCGGACTCGGAGGAGTCGATGATCCACCGTGTCGTACGCCCTGGGGAATCAAACGCCAGGAGCACGAACTTCTGGGCGGTTGCTCCGTCTGGTGGGTTGGTACTGTGGGCCTTGGGGCGTTGCCATCCGTCTTGAATTGTTTGTACCAGGCGGCCGAGGCTGTCTGCTACAGATCGCTTGGCGCGGAATCCCACCTGCTCTGGGGGTATCATCCCTTTCTACTCCGCAACGTGCATCAGGCGAGACTGGATGAGGCGCTCTGCCAGCTTGGCGATGTGGCTTGTGAGGACAATCGGCCGATAGGACCTGGCGTCGGGACAACGCCAGGTCCTTAACCTGGTGCGAATTTGCAAGACTGTTGTGAGGAAGGTGACACTGAACACCAAACAGATAATCGATGAATGGTTTTAAAGACACAAGACTGCCAGTCTGCAGAACGCAGCAGGCGACTCGGACGAGGTTGCTTGGGGCAGACCAAATCCAGCCCCAATTGGGGCAGAAATTGAGATGCTGGGGCAGACTTCTCCAACGAGGGGGTAATTTTTACCGATACATGTTTTATGTACTCCATTTTAAACAAAACACCCAGAAATGAAATAAAACTGTGCATCCGACCTGATAACAACAACATACTCACAACTCTCCATGTACCAAAGCAATAGAAACTCACGAACAGAAGCTATCTTGCATTCATGATACACGATTTCAAGAATACTTTTATTCAAAAGTAAATTTATGAGCAAAGCCCTTTCCCCTAGTGACATCATTTGCCCCTGCTTTCAAGCCATACAATTGATACTCTTAAAAACATTTCAATTGGTAACTATATTCTAATAGAAAAACTGTCCACAGCTAAAACATTTTGTTCACTTGTTTTCTCACATTTGCATGAAAGCATCACAAAATTTGGAATATTTTCACAAGACCCAAGTGAAGAAAGATCCCCTCACGCAGCGTGATATCACATCAAGGACTGGCATTCGTTCTTGGGAGGGGGCTGGGCATGATTTGCCGGCCTTTGGCGATCAAAACATAGTGGAGGAAATGCATAGAAATACATACAGGGAAATTGTATTTCAAGTTCTAAGAGTGTTATATGTAACTAAAATTTGGTTTAGATTACAAATTTAGAAAATAATTGTAAATTTAGCTTTAGAAAGGTGCCCATTGCCTGATTTCACTTCCAGGAACTCTATGTCAATTAGAAATTTTCTTCATATTGTATCTTTTAAAGCATATTTTGCTCAATGACAAATATGATGCTTTTGAGACAAATTAGCCTTTCCAGCGCAAGTTTAACTAATGGCTGTTGTTTCTTTCCATTATTTTTTCTTCTTCCCTTGGTGATTACCCAGACTGACTGCTGCTCCAAGTACTTGTTACTGTCCCAAGAGCCCCCTCTGCCCCAAGCTCAACCAAAAGCTGCCCCAAATCAAAATTGGGAGGTCTGCCCCAACAAGATTTTGTCGAAATCTGCCAGGTTCTGCAGATTGGCTCAAGAGGGTGCCTAAAAATGTCCTTAACTAACTTATAAGAGAGGCAGCATTGCATAGTGTGGGTAGGGATAGGGTACATTTTTCTCTCTGGTATATTGATGATTGGTGCGAATTTTAGGTGGCTGGCGGTGTGAATTTGTGTGGTAATTTTAGATGGCTGGTGTGACTTGTCTGGCCTGTTGCCATACTTTGCAGACTGGAGTACGACTATTTCATGTCATAAGCGAATATGCCTACCTTGTTATGATTTATGTTCTCGACGACTTGTTCCCAACAATGTATCACGGTATTTGGTACGCTGAATATTTCAAATTGCCGTGCAGAACACAGTGCTTTGAGAGCCCGTTTGGCATATCCCGCTGTTTCAACAAGGCGACGCGACTGCTCATATATTTTCAGCTTCCATGGGCCATTAATTTAGATTTTTGATAATACAGTGGATCTTAAATACGGATAATCAACTGATACCCACGGGACCGGAGATGATTCCCAACCGGCGAGGAGGACAAACTTGGCTATTATTCCCGTTTTGCGTGCGGCGTTATCGCCACCAGCCCCCGTTCAAGTTGCCTGGCATTTTGCGGCGGTGACGTCATCACCGCGATGCCGCAGGCGTTTTGCGGCTTGAAGTATCGGAAAACTGGGTATATTTGACGTGGTCAGTAAAGCTTGCAAATGACTGAAAGACGTCAAAAATGGCTTAGTTGATAAGTTTGCTCATATTTCTAGCCAGTACAGAGTTTCTGCAGCCCTAAGACCGGCCTGTAGAAACTTCAGGGGCTTTTCTCGCAGTGATGTTCCGTTGCTCTTAAGAGTCATTATCAGTGTAATAGCATCGCAATTTTACCCTTCACGTCATCGTTGCTTAGATGAAAATACAAAGTACGGGTTTTTCCAATGGAGGTTTTTTAGCGAGTGGAACAAATTGTTTGAGGTACCGCGCGGTCGCGGGTCCAGGACTTATTTTGGGGAGGCTAGAAAACTCAAACCTCCCCCACTGCCAGTGGCGGATACAAGGGGACTAGGGCTCGAGCCCCCCCTGTTAGTGTCTAGTAAATGCATAGGCCGATGCTGATGTGAGGCAATGGCGAGGAGGCTCGAACCCCCTTGCCCATACCCCAAAAGTCCTGTACCCGCCACTGTCCCCTGCCATAGCCTCCGAACAGCCTTTGCTTATACAGATATTAGTAGACATCTCGGAGGGGTCCCCTCGAAATTTAGGAGGCTTGTGAGCCCCATAACCTCTTTATATCCGCCACTGGTACTATAGGCGGATCCAGGTGACAAAGCCCGGGCGGGTGTCCTCCGATGTGCCCTCGAGGTCACACCTGAAATGGTCACAGCGCCTCCTGAAAGGTCGATGGAGCCACCTGAAATGCCGCTTCCCACCCCCCCTCCCCTTCACAGGATGCGGAAAGCACCGCCCGCCGATAGGATTTGGCGCCCACCTGATAGGTTTTGCCAGCCAAAAATGGGGCCCCCTGGTCCGAATGAAGCCCCCTGGTCTGGATGACATCTCCTCCCGGGAAGAATGCCCCCCCCCGACTGGTAATCCTGGATCCGCCTATGACTAGTGACCTGTATATATAAACAGCCCAATTACAATAGCTTTGGGTAAAATTTAATCTTATTTACGGGTTTCAATGGGGTGAGTCAGAGGCGTAGCCAGGGAATTTTTACGGGGGGACAGGAGTGGTCCGGCAATGAGGACAAGGGAGGGGGAAGAGTTGGTACTTGGCGGATGTAGGGTACAAGAAGGCACTTGGTCCTCCAATAGCCAATGGGGAGCACATTCCACGTCCATGCTGCTTTCGACGCCCATGACTGCAACTGTTAGAGCGATCGGCGCGTGTTGCATTTAGGCCTTGAGCAGCGGCTATAATCGGGCTCTGAGGTGCGATATTTCCTACTATCGTTACTGTTTCCGTATTTGCCCAAACCCAATCCTTTCATCCCGTATGTCGTTTTATTGGTTTTTATTCTCGCTCGGTCCTGTCATGTTTTTCTTTTACAGTATTGCGGATGAGTAAAAACTGTAGAAGGATTGCCAGACTAGTATACTTTTTAGTATAACATACCAAATGCTACTAGGTTTGTCAACATATTTCACTTCACAGACATTAAAGTGCAAAAAAGTGTATTCCATGGCTCTTTTCTTAAATGTTTAAACTTGATTTATCCACAAAGCTTAAATTTTAACCTCAAAATAAGGAGATGTTTCCTTTCTTAGTAGATACCAAGAAAACAACCAAAATTTTACTAGTAGAAAACTTGAACCAACCTGGGATTCTAGGGCCTTGATCGCCACCGCCCGTCGTGGTGTCCAACACGACCACCGCGGTATTTATGACGAATAGGTCATATGAGAGGAAGCGGTGTTTAGGACGGATGCGTCATAAACACCGCCGTTTTTATGACGAATAGGTCATAAATACTGCAAGCGTTTCTAGCGTTGCTGGAGCGGAAATTAATTCAGTCCACCTCTTTTCTGAAACGCATTTCCGCTCCAGCAACGCTAGAAACGCTTGCAGTATTTATGACCTATTCGTCATAAAAACGGCGGTGTTTATGACGCATCCGTCCTAAACACCGCTTCCTCTCATATGACCTATTCGTCATAAATACCGCGGTGGTCGTGTTGTGGTGTCACGATTATAAGATGCCAGTCTCGTTCCGATGCCGCATAGCAATGTGGTATAAAGGAACTCTCTAGATATCCTTCATAATTATCCCTGCGTTCTGTATCTCTCCTCTACATTAGTGCTGCAGGCTCTCAACTGATCACCTAAATTTCTGCAAAGCGACGGGCGTTTACTCTAGATCGGATGGGAACCATTAGCGAAAATCCAGATTAGCCCCTCCTCTCGATCCACCCTTGGAATGACTAAAAGTAGCTATTCAGGCAATTTCCCGACAGAAAGCGTGACACATTTACAGACCTGGGCGCATAGGCGGATCCAGGGGGCAAGGGAGGGGGCACGTTCCCCCCGATCGACCCTTGGCGCTCCCCTGAAAGGTCGATGGCGCCCCCTGAAATGTCGCTTCCGACCCCCCCGATACGAAAGTCGGCGCCCACCGACAGGATTTGGCGCCCACCTGATAGGTTTTGCTGGTCATAAGTGCCGCCCCCCTGGTCCGGATGGCGCCCCCCCGGGAAGGTGCCCCCACCGATCGGCAATCCTGGATCCGCCTATGCCTGGGCGTATCACATCTGCACTAGTGGCAGACTTCCCGAATGGTAGCAGAGTTGCGGTAGCGGCTTCTAAAACCATAAGGTAGCGAAATATGTGACCGGAGGTCCGGCTCCACCTTCACCCCACAGGGGAGTGGGGCATCGATGGCCCCCTTTATCTCTGAAAATATGGGAGTTAGCCATTGGCGGTAGCAAGCGGGCCATTCCGGCCATGGCCCCCAAAGCGCTGGAAGGGGGCCAAACTATGTTTTGGGCCCCCAAGGCAGTGACAGCAGAACGTCCGAATTTAAAGGGTGGCACCATGAAATTTTCAACCCATTTCTTTCCAGTCAAAATCATTAGGTTAGTGTTAAATGTTGTATTTAAGGGTGGCACCGTGCCCGGTGCCCCCCATGGTTCCGCCCCAGGTGCCCAAAGACCGGATACATTTTTATAAAATGGTGTTTACACTAAGTCTGTCGAGCAACTAAATCTTTGCTCCCACCCCCCTCCCCCCGAGAGCAGTCATGTACTTGTAGAGGCAGCTTAACCCTCGCCCCACCGGGGGGCCATCGATGGCCCCCCCTAAGGTTTTTCCGGGATAGCAGAAAAACGACGAGGCGCAGCACCGCAGTTGAGGGCTCTACCTCTCACTGCATCATTTTCCCATCATCCCTGAAATTTTTTACCCCGGGTCACCCAAGGTCAGGTCACCAGACGAGGTCAACCAAGGTCACCTCACTTCACTTTAGAGCTCTGTAAGAGCTACATTTCAAAGTCGATCGATTTGAAACTTCCTATACTTCATAACCCCTCCAGGGTCTACAAGGTGTATATCCGGAATTTTTCAATTTCGTGCCCTGAGGTCAGGTCACGAGGCGACCTCTCCCATTGGAAAAGCATAGAGAAAAGTTGTTTCATGATATAAAAGCCACAAAAATGATTTCAAATAGTCAGACTGCTCAGAACAACGTTTTTGGACACCCTTTCACGGATCCCAGGGGTCATATTTGCCCTTTGACTTTTCCAAGGTCATCCAAGGTCACCAGAGGTCCAAAACAGTATTTTGGCAATAACTTTTAACCTAATTAAGCTAGAGCGGTGAAACAAACACCATCGTGTTTGTCTTGTCACTGGCTTTCATTTGATATACGGCAAGGTCACTTTCTGACCTTTCGTGACCTCAGGTCATATTAGGTCACGAGGTGACCTATGGAGGTCAAACCACTGGCGGGAGGTCTTTACGTTCCACATAGCGGAAAAAGTACTGGCAATTTGCTATCAAATGTACTTTACCAGGCCTCAATAGCTCTAATGACATAAGAGTTATGCCCAGTTTGCTCAATCATTGCATATTTGAGTGAAAATAGCCGATCTTGACCTAATTTGACCTCTGGAGGTCAAACCATTGACCTGAGCACTAAAACATGCGATGTAATTTCTTACTGAATTCACGCGAGCTTTCTATTGCACTTTGCAGATTTGCGCTAACGCCCATATTTTCGGAGTTAGAAGGGGGGCCATCGATGGCCCCCCGGTGGGGCGAAGGTGGCGCCGGACCCCCGGTGGGGCGCGGGTTAAACCTCGCCCCACCGGGGCCATCGATGACCCCCTAAGGTTTTTTCAAGATAGCAGAAAAACGACGAAACGAAGGACCGCGGCTAAAGGCTCTATCTCTCACCCCATCATTTTCACATCATCCCTGAAGTTTTTTAACCCGGGTCTTCCAAGGTCAGGTCACCAAGCGAGGTCAACCAAGGACACCTTACTTCCACTTTTGAGCTCTATAAGAGCTACGTTTCTCAGTCGATCGATTTGAAACTTCCTACGGTTCATTGTCTTACGGCCAGGGTCTACAAGGTGTATATCCGAGATTTTTCGATTTCGTGATCTAAGGTCAGGTCACGAGGTGACCTCTCCCATTGAAAAAGCATGGGTAAAAGCTGTCTTATGATCTAAAAAACACAAAAACGATTGCAAATGCTCAGCTTGCTCAGAAAAACACTCTTGGACACTTTTACGGATCCCAGGGGTCATATTTTCCCTTTGATTTCTCCAAGGTCATCCAAGGTCACCAGGGGTTAAAAACTGTATTTGGCAGTAGCTTTTGACCTAATTAAGCTAGAGCGTTGAATCAAACACCATCGTGTATGTCTCATCACTAGCTTTCATTTGATATACGGCAAGGTGATTATTGGTGTTTAAGGGCACTTCAGCTTCTTTGGCTATATGTGCCCAGCATTGTCAGGTTAGGTCAGTTCAAAATGATCTTGGTTAGCTATGAATTTTCTATGCCGGAGGTGTCACCGCTAAAAAGTGCTGTGAGGGCTATAAACGATGTCAAACTTTATTTCTTTCAGGTAAGATAAAACGTCTTTGATGTCTACGACGGGATCGTTTCCAAGACACTGCTCTAAAGAGACCGATGGGAAGAATCGACGCATTTGCCTTTTGAGATTGTCGCAGCAGTCTACCTCGGATAAAACATGCTGGACAGTAAGGCGGTTGCCACAATGTAAACACAGGTTAGGAGTAGAGCTATTCAGGTGGTAGGCATGAGTGGCATAACAGTGCCCGATGCGGAGTCTAGAGAGGGCCACCTCCTCTCTTCTGCTTTTTCTGTTGCTCGACTCCCATCTCTCAATGGAGGTGCGCAGGCGTTTCATAAAGCACTCTGGCTCTGCAGCCCACCTTGACTGCCATTCAGTCTCCTGTAGTGTTCTGAACGATGCTTTGAGGTCTGAAGCCGGAATCCTAAACTGACGCGAAGGGGGTAGTACGGACGCCTCTTTCGCAACCTTATCGACTTTTTCGTTCCCTGAAATTCCAATATGGCTCGGTACCCAAAGAAAGCGCACATCAGTCCCTCTGGAGGAGATCGCTGACAGAAGCCTTCTTATAGATGGTATAAGCCAGTTTTGCTGTGGGTGATGAGATTGGAGTGCTGTCAGTGAGCTAGCAGAGTCCGTTATGATAAGACATCGATCCTCTTGAGAACGCTTGATGTGTCTTAAAACCCGGAGAATGGCATATAGTTCTGTGGTAAAAACCGAAACAGACCCTGGTAGGCTAAACCCCTGACTCAGTCCCTCCCCTAAAAAGGCGCTTCCAGCACCGCCGGTAGACTTCGAGCCGTCGGTGTAGAACCGGGCATGAGCTGCATAGGAGCCGATTTTGCGCAGCGCTAAGGCCAGAAATTCTGAGGGTAGTGTTGCTGCTTTTTTATGGCGCATCAGATCGAGATCGCATTGTGCAGGGATGAGTCGCCATGGTTCCGTACGTTCTGGTCGCGTTTCAGCAATTACTTCCAGGTCAACGCCGCTGCCTTCTAACCACAGAGATACACGCAAACAGAGAGCTCGTGAAGATGTCTGTCGCACCATTCTGAGGGGCATAGTCAAATTTTCGTCGAAAATCCACCTGTATGTTGGATGGGACGGATCCTGCCTGATTTTGCTAGCGTATGATAATGCCAACCGCTTCCTTCTCAGGTCTAGTGGAGGTTCATTGGCGTCTACTAGAAGGCTTGCCCTGCGGGACGTGCGAAAAGCGCCCGTCGCCACTCTAACACAGGCGTGGTGTACAGCGTCCAGAGGCTGCTTAACGTTGCTCAAAGCACCATCATATACTACTGAGCCATAATCTAGTACGGACCTAATGAGAGCACGGTACAAACGGAGGAGTGTTAACCTATCGGCACCATAAGATGTGCGAGAAATCACCTTTAGCACATCCATCCGTTTGAAACATTTATCACGCAGGAGTGATATGTGGGGGCGTATGTCAAGCGTTTATCCATCGTCATGCCCAGGAACTTTGCTTCCGGGACGATTGGGACTCTCCTGCCGTATAAACGGAGACTGATGTCAGTACACGAGCGGCGGCGGCAGAAGTGCATACACACAGTTTTCTCAGTGGAAAATCTAAAACCGTTCTTCAGGCTCCATTCGGATAACCGGTCTATGCATATTTGGAGCTGTCGCTGTGCTGAAATCGAGGTGGAGGTGCTTAACCACACCGCTAAGTCATCTACGAACAGAGATTTCTCGACTGTGGAAGGTAGAATTTCGCAGACGTCATTAATTAAGATACCGAACAGGGTCACGCTTAAAACGCCGCCCTGGACCACACCACTCTCCTGGTAGAAACTATCAGATAGCGAGTTGCCCACTCTCACTCTGAACTTCCGTCTCTTCATAAAATTGTCAATAAAGAATCCCATGTGACCCTTGATGCCAGCTTTCCGTGCCTTGTCTAAAACCGCGTAGCGCCAGGCTGTGTCATAGGCCTTTTCGATGTCAAATAGTAAAGCAAACACGTGTTGCTTTGAGGCGAATGAACGGCGTATTGATGAATCTAGCGATGTAAGATGGTCGGTAGTGGACCGCCCTGCGCGGAATCCACATTGAGCATTAGAAAAGAATCCGGTGCTCTCAAGGTACCAAACCAGACGTGCGTTTACCATGCGTTCTAAGAGTTTACATACACATGAGGTCAAGGCAATCGGTCTATAGTGAAGGGGGTCGCTACCATCCTTGTCGGCTTTTAAAACTGGGATGACAGTGGCATCTCTCCAGGCAGTGGGAAAATCGTGTGTGGTCCAAAGGAAGTTGAAGTAAGACAATAAAGCAGTAGAAGACCGTTCGCTGAGATTCTTTATCATGTCAATGTGTATACCGTCCGGGCCAGCGGCTGTGCTTCTCGCCCGAGACAGTGCGGTGTTAAGTTCTGATATGGTAAAAGGGTCATTGTATGATAGTTGTTCATGGGAGCTAAAACTCACTGGGAGACGTTCCCTCCGTTCTTTGTGCCGTAAAAACCTTGGGTCTGAACAGGCCAGCCGCCAGCGAGCAGCCCACGCATTGCCAAAGGCGTTCGCTACCTCTGTGGGGTTAGAAATTGTTCCGCCGGAACCTGTCAGAACCGGCAGGGACATGGCACAGCTACGGCCGGCCAGACGATGTACTCGCCGCCAAATTGTTGTTAATGGTGTTAGCCGATTTATTGTTGTAATATAAGTTTGCCATGATTTTCGTTTTGCATCTCTAACTGTGCGTCTGGCTAGTGCTTTTGTACGTCGGTATTCTATTAAATTGTGAGTTGTCGGCTGTCTTGTAAATAATTTAAAACGGCGTCGACGTTCTCGAATGGTGCGCCTGCACTCCTCCGTCCACCAGGGCACGGGGATGCGCCGTGGGAGCGAGCTAGTCTTAGGTATGAAAGTCTCAGCCGAGTCTAGAATACGAGCACGCAGCTCCTCCTCGCATATTGTAGCGGTTTCGGCCTCGTCTGGTGTAAAATCGAGGACACAGTCAGAGGTAAAACCCTGCCAGTCGGCCCGCCGTAAGTTCCACTGCGGCGTTCTCCTGCCCGGATGTGGGGTCTCAGACCAAAGCCAGATCGGGTAGTGATCGCTGTTGCACGGATGCGAATGAGTTCGCCACTTAAAGCGGTCGGCTATTGAAGCTGAACAGAGAGATAGATCAACTGCCGATGCTGTTCCTAAAGGCAATGAGATGTGTGTAGGGTGACCTGTGTTTAAAGTGCATATGTTAAAGCGGTGGATTATTTCCTCCAAGCGCCGGCCTCGCCTATTTGTGCGGGGGCAGCCCCATGTTGTGTTATAAGCGTTGAAGTCACCTAATATTATATAATTTGCTGGCAACTGTTGTATTAAATTTGTGAGTTCATCGCCAGGAAAGTCCTCACCGGGAGGGAGATATAGGGATACGATGGTTGCTTTAAATTGTTGTAGGTCGACGGTCGCTGCTACAGCCTGTAGGCTTGTTCTCAAGCGGAACGGATGGGCAGGGACGCTAAAATGGGCAAGCAGCGCTACTCCTCCATGAGCAATTGTTGTGGAATGAACGTCGTATCGAAATGTTTTATAGTATATTTGCTGGCAATGATGGTCATGTTTTAGCTTGGTCTCCTGTAAGGCAACTACTACAGGAGTTTTCTGTGCTAACAATGATTGGAGTTCCGTGTGATTTGCCCTAAAACCTCTCATGTTCCACTGTAAAATAAACGTCATTAGGTAGAGTACGAGTAGGGTGTGTAAAAAACTTTCCTAGATTGAAACCTCGGTCGTCTATCATGTTTCCCAACTCCTCCCGTCGAACATCTCTGGTTCTCTCCAGGCAGCGCGGGAGTTCCAGTTCCTTGCCTCACGTGGAGGGTTATTAGGGTCCCTTGGGGGCGAGCGTTTAGCAAACACTGGCCTCTCTACCATGTATGCATCGCCTGTATACCCCGGCCTCCCGTCATCTTGGGGGATGGGCCTTCGTATGCGCTGTCTGAGGTCTCCCGAGTTCCTTAGATCTGCTTGAGCTGGCCCTAAATTCTCCATGGATTGGGCACGCTGAGTTTGATTGAGTTTGATTTGTTGTTTTGGTGTTTTTACAGTGACTCGAGGAATTGATAGTTCGAGGCCTTTGCTGGAGCGGAAAGAGTGCTCCGGACGCTGTTTTTGTGTTATTTTTATTGTGTCCTCGCTACTTTTGGTATTTGTTGTTGATGTGAGCTTACGTTTCTTGCTTTGTGTTACAGTACTAGAAGCGACTTCGACTGCCTGTTGTGGGTGGACTCTTTGACGTATTGGTTTGTCACTGGTCGGAGGGGGCATCAGGGCAGACCCATCCACTTCCTCCGGGGCTTGGCCCTCACCCTCATAGGGGTTTGCCTTTGTGCCTGCGGCCTCCTCAGGGGGAAGCGTAGGAGTGATGTGTTCCGTCATGGAAGACGGCACGACTGGGCGTTGGGGAGGTGGTGATAGAGTTGGGGAGGCTTCCCGAGCTCTCTTGCCGGAGGTTTCAGTTTGAGGGGGATCACGGCTGACTGTGCAGCTCTGGGAGGCTGACTCGGCACTGAGCGCTCGGAATTCTGACGGGTCCGTCCCCACTGCAGCGTCTCGGTACTGTGGTGGTGGTGATGACGTTTGCGTCACTGCGTCGACTTTCTCCCCACAGCCCATATGTTTGCAGCTGGAGTCATCTGGTTGACTGGGTAGGAACTTAGCAACCATCGCGAGGAACTGGCGGAGGGAGAGATTCATGAACTGACCGATTTTCGAATCCACGGTAAGTGCAGGACGGGTCTCAGTGATGGTTTCAGCTGGTGCGACACTGCGCTGGGATCCCACCAGGGCATCTCGGTAAGGAGAGTGGTCGGTAGAAGGCTTTGCCCGGGATGTTACGGGTGTGGCCGCCGGCACTGGCTTTGGAGGAAGTGGGACTTTTCTTTTCTGGGTCTCCTTAGCCTCAGTCAGTTTAGGGCACAACCTGCTCCACGCCTCGTGGTCGCCTCCACATCCGGCACACTTGGGTTTCTCTACCTCGCACGATCTGGAGCTGTGACCTACCTCTGAGCATCTACCGCATCGTTCCCTACCTCTGCAGCTGCCAGCGATATGACCGAATGACTGGCACCTGAAACACCTAATGGGGCTAGGAACAAAGGGACGAACCTTAATGGTCATCCAGCCCACTCGCACCTTCTCAGGCAAGGTAGTCCCTGAAAACACGAGCATGAACGTGCCGTTGTCCGTCCCCTGGCTTTCCCCTCTCCGCAGCATACGTTTGGCTTCTGACACGCCCTGATCTCTTAGGCCTGACAGGATCTCCTCCTCAGAGACATCGCGTAGGTCTTTGCAGCTGATCACGCCTCTGCAGCTGTTTTTGGTAGCATGCGGAGAGACCTTCACCGGTAGAGACAGAGACCTGTTGGGTGTCCGGATTTCTAGGGAGGAGGTTGAGAGCAGCTTCTTAGCATCGGGCT
The DNA here is from genome assembly GCA_034440635.1 of Lepas anatifera. Lineage (NCBI taxonomy): Eukaryota > Metazoa > Arthropoda > Thecostraca > Lepadidae > Lepas > Lepas anatifera. The sequence continues at coordinate 260,411 of JAOTON010001306.1, read as the reverse complement.
CACTTCCCATTTCAACCTCGACTCGCCCATTCGGGTGTCTGTAAGTCCGTTTTGGATGGAACTTTCGCAGGGCTTCATGGATCTGAAATGGATTCACCTTAACTGTTCTATCCTCGAAGTCAATGACGAGAGTCAAGGGGGTGGTCTGCTCTGGTCGAGTTCGTGCGGGGGGTTCAGTTCCCGAGAAATCCATCGCGGCGACGACGTCGGTGGGTGGACAAGAGGTGGTCGGCGTCAATGCGGGGGTCGGAGTCCGTGCGGTCGATTCAGTTGGTGTACAAGTAGGAGAGGCCATGATGAGTCAGTTTACCTTCGGCCCCCCGGGTTGCCAGCTGTCAATAGCTGGGCCCAGGGGCTGGTACAGTGCCTACGGGGGCAGGTGCGGCCGTCTCAGAGGGGCGAGAGATACTCACACAACCCCTCCGATCAGAACGCACCCACCCCTTGACGCCATCAGCCCAGTGGGCCGGCAGGGCCATGAGTCGGGACTAAGCAAAACGCGGCAGCCCTCACGCAGCGGAGACTGCGGTCCACCAGGCGCGCGCAACAGGCCAGGGTCTCGAAAAACGACGGTTTCCGAAACCCCGGCCCGCGTCACGCCCGACAAGAACTATCACAGTCCCCACTGCGAAGGGCGCCGCGTCGCACGCCCGAAACATGATCCCCCTGCCCAGCTGGACCGAGCGACAGTGCCCGTTGACACTGCCGCGTAGCTAGGCCGCCCGCGGCAGCCTACGGACGGCTTACCCCCGGTTGGATCGAGATATCTGGGCCAAAGGGGGCGTGTTGGAGCCCTCGGGACTGACCCGCCCGAGGGGGACCTCAACCCCCCAGGATCCCGTCAACCTCGTCGCCGGGGCTCGAGATAGGCCTCGAGTAGGCGCCTTACACCCATAAAAAGGCCGAAGAAGGCAAATAACTGTGGAACCAATAACTGAAGCGTAAAAAGAGGAAAGGAACTAAACATAATCAACAAAATGAGAAAACAAAAACAAACAGGAGCTACATACTGGGAGGTGCAGGACACAACTGACCCGATCCAATACGGTTACCGACCAGGTAACAAAGGGCCCGTAAGGCAGTCATCAGCACCACCGCAGACCTCATCACCAGGGCCGCCGACGACAGAAGCCGACTCTAACCGACCGAGATCGGAAGAGCCGGCGGCCGCCGGAGAGCCAGACATGACGTGTCCGCGGTGATGCGTCGACATGCCTCCAAGGGCTGACTGGGGCCCCGGGCGCGTCACTCCCCGTTGCTCCAATCTTTACTGCCGGACGAATCCGGCAAGTGAAGATCGGTCCCCTGAGGGGGATATACGGCAAGGTCACTTTCTGACCTTTGATGATCCCAGGTCATATGAGGTCAAGAGGTGACCTCTCAAGGTCAAACCACTGGCGGGAGGTCATTACGTTCCACAAAACGGAAAAAGGTTTGACATTTTCCTATCCAATGTAGTTTACCAGATCTCAATAGCTCTAATGGTATAAGTGTTATGCCCAGTTTTCTTAAAACGCGCATTGACGGGTACCCGCCCCCTCGGGTTTTTCGGAGACAGCAGAAAAACGGCGGCGCGCAGCGCCGCCGTACTTGGTATACCTTTTCCCTCATCATTTTTGCAGCTTCTGTGAAAATTTTAAGGATAGATCATCTCAGGTCAGGTCACCAGTACAGGTCAAGTGACCCGACCTCAAAAAAAAAGTTTAAGATAGCATAAGTCGGAGCAGGGTGAACTTATCCAATTGAAACTCATATCACATAATGGGCTCACCGAGTTCTCTAAAATGTGTTCCGGTATTTTTGATATCGATGACCTAAGGTCAGGTACGGAGCATGACCTCTCCATTGGTAATACATGGGAAATATGGTTTTTACTGAATAACTCAGTAGCAGATGGTGATAGAGCGTTTATTTTAGCTTCATTAGACTTGCCTTGGCTTTGCGGTTCTAATGATATGCATTTTATATAATTTGACCCTGACCTGACCTCAGGTCAGGTCAAATCTTTGATTTGACCTAGCAAGGTCAAATCATATATCATTCGATTCGGCTTGCTGCGAGGATTCATAGAGTTCAAGTCGTTTTGCTCTATCTTTACTTGTTCAGATGAAATGGCCGAAAAACTTAATTTACATGTTATCCCTATGACGGCATGTGACGGCATGTTTTTTTACCTCTGGTGACCTTAAATGTGACCTGACAAAAAATAGTTCAAAAATTTTTATGGAGAGCGGATGGGCTACCCAACGCCGTTTACCGCTTTTTGCTACTTACCGTGGTTCTCGAGATCTTAGGGGGGTACCCGCCCCCTCGTCAATCCAAAGGTGGCTCAGACCCCCGTCAATGCGCGTGTTAAGCATTGCATATTTGAGTGACAATAGCCTATCGTGACCTAACTTGACCTCTGGAGGTCAAACCATTGACCTGAGCGCTTAAACATGTAAGGTAATTTCTTACTGAATTCACGTGAGCTTTCTAATGCACTTTGCAGATTTGCATTTACCCCTCATATTTTCGGAGTTAGAGGGGGCCATCGATGGCCCCCGGTGGTGCGAAGGTGGCGCCGGACCCCGGTGGGGCGCGGGTTAAACTACGTCTGTCGGGCACTCAAATCGCACGTTCCCCAGGAGGAGCGGCAGACATGGGTTTGCCCCCCCCCAAACAAAAACTCGGGTTTGCGTCCGCCCCCTGGGGGTTAGCGCAAATCTGCAGTGATTGAAAAGCGTGTCAGAACTTAGTATGATTTTACTTTAATGTTTAAGCGCCCAGGTTAATGGTTTGACCTCCAGAGGTACAAGTTGGGTCACGTTCGCTATTTCCACTGAAACATGCAATGCTTAAACCGCGCACCACCCGGAGTCCGGCGCCACCTTCACCGCACCGGGGCCATCGATGCACCCCCCCCTCTAACTCCGAACATAGGTATGGGGGTTGGCGCAAATCTGCAAAGTGCATTAGAAAGTTCGCGTGAATTCAGTAAGAAATTACTTCGGATTTTTAAGCGCTCAGGTCAATGGTTGGACCTCCAGAGGTCAAGTTAGGTCAAGATAGGCTATTTTCACTCAAATATGCAATGCTTAACACGCGCCCCGCTGGGGTCCTTGGCATGACGCGTCCCGCTGGGGGCGTTTTTCTCCCCCTCCGTATCTCGTTCCCCACAAAAGCTAAAGGAAAATTACGGATGGTGTTCAAAAGCTCTTGACAAGACAAAGATATTTTATATGAAGAAATTTAATGTCAGGTCAATATTGAGGTCAGCAGAGGTCAAAGAATGTTCCATAGGCTTACAACAGAGCAGTGTACGTTTCCCTCTCTAGATCTGCTCTCAGGGAGCTAGAGCAAATCTTGATCCATCATTGGATTCCTCTCATCGCAGCGAATCGAATGATGTATAATATGACCTTGCTAGGTCAAATAGTGAAAATGACCTGACCTCGAGCTAGGTCAGGGTCACAGAGTGACTTGGTATGGTCATGCTGCATATCAATCGACTCCCCGTGACAATATAAGCACAATTCAAGCAAAATGGGAGTTTTATCTCAATTCAGTGAGAAGTTATTGGCAAAACAATCACTCTATGCTCCCGTGACCTGATATGACCTTTGAGAGGTCAGATACTCAAAAACTCAACTTTATGGTCAAGATCGTGGTAAGAATAGACCGTTTGAGGATTTTCAGATTTATCTATCCAGTATTTACTGAAAACGAGCCCATTCTATTTTTCACCATAAGCTTATAATGGGGTGACCAAAAAATTGACCCTACCTTAGGTCAGCAATATCAAAGACCTGAGATAGCAGATTTTTAAAACCTAAAAACCTTATCATATTGCAGAAGTTTCAAATTTATCGGTTCACTGATGTTCCCTGGGCGTCGCTTCAAACTCGTGATTTTAGGTTTTGAGGTCGGGTCACTTGACATTGAACAGCTCCTTGACCTGACATGACCTAAACTCAAAAATTTGGTCAGATGTGTAAAATTAATCAGGGATAAGGTACTGTAAGTTTCGTCGTTCTGCGTCTCTTCGTTTTTGAGCTATCTGGGGAAAACCAGGAGGGGGGCGAATTTCGTCCCCCAGCGGGGCGCGTGTTAAGCAAACTGGGCATAACTGTTATGCAATTAGAGCTATTGAGATCTGGTAAAGTAAATTTGATAGAAAAAATGATTTTTTTATTTTTCCGCTATGAGGAACGTAATGACCTGCAGGAAGTGGTTTGACCTCCAGAGGTCACCTCGTTACCTAATATGACCTGAGTTCACGAAAGGTCATAAAGTGACCTTGCCGTATATCAAATGAAAGCCAGTGACGACACATATACGATGATGTTTGATTCAACGCTCTAGCTTAACACGCGCCCCGCTGGGGTCCCTTGCATGACGCACCCCACTGGGGGCGTTTTTCGCCCCCTCCGTATCTCATTCCCCACGAAAGCTAAAGACAAATTACAGGCGGTGTTCGAAAGCTCTTGACAAGACGAAGATATTTTATACGAAGAATTTTTATGTCAGGTCAATATTGAGGTCAGCATAGGTCAAAGAAGGTTCCATAGGCTTACCACAGAGCAGTGTACGTTTCCCTCTATAGATCTTCCCTCAGGAGTGCTAGAGCAAATATTTATGTATCATTGGATTCCTCTCATCGCAGCGAATCGAATGATGTATAATATGACCTTGCTAGGTCAAATAGTCAAAATGACCTGACCTTGACCTAGGTCAGGGTCACATAGTGACCTGGTATGGTCATGTTGCATATCAGTCGACTCCTCGTGACAATATAAGCACAATGCAAGCAAAATGGGAGCTTTATTTCAATTCAGTGAGAAGTTATTGGCAAAAAAATCACTCTCTGATCCCGTGACCTAATGACCTTTGAGAGGTCAGATGCTCAAAAACTCAACTTAATGGTCAAGATCGTGGTAAGAATAGACGGTTTGAGGATTTTCAGCTTTATCTATCCAGTATGTACGGAAAACAAGCCCATTCTATTTTTCACCATAGACCTTATAATGGGGTGACCAAAAAATTGACCTCACCTTAGGTGAACAATATCAAAATTCCAGGATAGCAGATTTGTAGACCCTAATGACCTTATCATATTGTGGAAGTTTCAAACTGATCGGTTTGCTAATGTTCCCTGGGCGCTGCTTCAAACTCGTAATTTCAGGTTTTGAGGTCGGGTCATTTGACCCTGAATAGCTCCTTGACCTGACATGACCTTAACTCAAAAATTTGGTCAGATGTTTAAAATTGATCAGGGATAAGGTACTGTAAGTTTGGTTGGTCTGCGTGTCTTCGTATTTGAGCTACCTGGGGAAAACCAGGAGGGGGGCGAATTTCGCCCCCCCAGCGTGTTAATTAGGTCAAAAGTTATTGTCAAAATACTGTTTTTGACCCCTGCTGACCTTGGATGACCTCAGAGATGTCAAAGGGCAAATATGGCCCCTGGGATCTCTGAAAGGGTGTCCAAGAACGCTTTTCTGAGCACGCTGAGCATTTTCAATCGTTTTTGTGAGTTTTAGATCATAAGACAACTTTTCCCCATGCTTTTTCAATGGGAGAGGTCACCTCGTGATCTGACGTCAGGTCACGAAATAAAAAATCCCGGATATACATCTTGTAGACCCTGGAGGGGTTATAGAGTGTAGGAAGTTTCAAATTGATCAAGTACGAAATGTAGCTCTTATAGAGCTCAAAAGTTGAAGTGAGGTGACATTGGTTGAACTCGTCTGGTGACCTGACCTTGGGTGACCCGGGGTAAAAATTTCAGGGATGGTGGGAAAATGATGGGGTGAGAGGTAGAGCTATCAACCGCGGTACTGCGCCTCGTCGTTTTTCTGCTATCCCGAGAAAAAAACCTTAGGGGGCCATCGATGGCTCCCCGTGGGACGAGGGTTAAGAAACCTGGGCATAGCTGTCATGCCATTAGAGGTATTGGGATTTGGTGAGGAACGTTTGATTGCCAGGGTTTTCTCCGCTATGTGGAACATAATGACCTCCCGCCAGTGGTTTGACCTTCAGAAGCTCTTGACCTAACATGACCTGAGGTCACGAAAGGCAATAAAGTGATCTTACCTTATATCAAATGAAAGCTAGTGACGAGACATACACGATGACGTTTCATTCAGCGCTCTAGCTTGATTAGGTCAAAAGTTATCGTCAAAATACTGTTTTTGTCCCTGGTGACCTGTGATGTACTCAGATAAGTCAAAGAGCATAAATTGTTCCTGGAATTCGTGAAAGGGCAGCCAAGAATGTCTTTCTGAGACATCTGAGCATTTGAAATCATTTTTGTGACTTTTAGATCATAAGATAGCTTTTTCCATGTATTTTTTTGTGGGAGAAGTCACCTCGTGACGTAACCTCAGATCACCAAATACAACATCCCGGATATAGATTTTGTAGACCCTGGAGGGGTCATCAAGAGTGCGAAGCTTCAAACCGATCGGGCTAGAATTGTAGCTATGGTGGAGCTCAAAAGTTGAAGTGAGGTGACCTTGTTTGACTTCGCCAGGTGACCTGACCTTATCTGCCCCGGGGGTACTAAAATTTCAGGGAATGTGGGAAAATGATGGGGCGAGAGGCAGACCCCTCAGCCGCGGTGCTGGCTAAAAAGTCCCTCCAGGGGGGCCATCGATGCTCCACGGTGGGGCAAGGGTTACATAATTTTAGACCACACGGACAGCCTTTGGGAACACCACCAAAATAAAACTAGGCAAGGTGGATTGAGAAACTTTCTTCTCAATTAGAAAAACAAGAGGATATTCAATGAACATTTTTGGGGGTGATTTTTTCGCATATCTTACAATAATACTACTACTTTTAATGTAATATGCAGATAGTAGTTTTCCTTTTAAAACTCAAAAAAACGATAACAATTCGTGTAGCACTTAAAGGGAATGTGGCACCTTCATAACGTGATTTTAACTGAGAGAGCCAAGTTGTAAAGCAAGTCGGAAAACCCGGTACTCCATATATCATTTGTCTTGGAACTCGATACTTCCGTAGAAAAAAGCTAAAACCTACCTGACACCAACCCCTCGCCGGGCAGCCATTGTTGTGAGCTGCTGGTGTGACGACATATGCTGACGTCACGATGAGCATCAGCCAATCGAAGCCCTTGAAGCATTTCAAGTATGGTAGTGGTTGCCAGATCATGACATCATCCACAGGCAGATATTTATTTATTTTCCTAGAGGAGTATTTTTAAAAACAAAATATTGAGCTTATTGAACATTTTTTCAGAGAAATCATGAGTGGTTTCATTATTTTCGGCTAAAAGTACGCCTAATTTCACTAAATTCCAGGATTTCACCCAGGTGCCACATTCCCTTTAAGTAACGATTTCTAATGAAAGTAGCTACAGCCGGGTAGCGGGTAGCACGATTTTGACAAAGCGGCGCTCGTAGCGGTTTCAACCAGTCAGGGAGGCGGAGGCAGCGAAAGCAGTTAAAAAAAATTGGTGGCGATACCTACCTCTGCATATTTACCCGGCAGAGCTATTCCTATAGAGTCATTCACCATCCTTGTTAATACTGCAGTATTTATCTCTGCCTGACCGGCTCTAAAGGCTGAGACCACGGGACCACTTCAACAGTTCATGTTTGATCTTTAAGTAGGTATGTACATACATACATACATAGATGGCTACCAACGATCACACGATATGGACATCACGTAAGACGTACTTGACACGCGCCAGTACGGAGGTCATTCGCCGAACGGGAAGGGCCTCTACGATCTCTTTGGCCTCTACGCCCCTCTACGATCTCAGCAACCATACTACGCAACGAAAAGCGGAGACGGCGTTAGATAGACCGTCTTGATCTCTACCGAAAATGTTACATAACTGTTTTTGGTCAGGTTATGTTTGAAGTCACTACAGGCCAAAGAATGTTCTTATAGAAATACCACGGAAACTGTACTGAGTCATAAAGGCTCATCATACCGATAGGAAATGTATGAACACCATTGGAATCACCTTGTCGAGCCTGATCAAATGGTGCACCTCCTATTCAATTTAAACCCTGAAAAGACCTGACCGGACCTCAGGTCAGGTCAAGGTCAGCATACGTCTTAAGGTATATAATTTGAACCGACACACACGAATAGCACGACAACGTCAAAATAAACGTTCTATCGTCATTCTGAGAAGCTATCAAACTTATCCAAATTTTCCCCATGCATTTCCAATGGAGAGGTCATGACCCTGACCTGACATCAAGCCATCGTTATAAAAATTCCGTTACCACAGGTTATACTCGGTGACTTTGTCCTGTGATGTGAATATCAGATGGATAAAGTTTGCGCTCACTGCTGCATCCCATTTGCTTTTGGATTACGACACTTGACGAAGAGTGATGATCTGAATAGATATGACTTGGGTTCAGAATTTAGTCGGGAGTTGCAAGAGACCAGGTAACGGGTATACCAAGTATGGGGGCGTTGCACGCCGCTATTTTTGCCTATTTGAGAAAAGCCTAGTGGTAGGCGGGTAATCGCCCCCCCCTCCAACCTGTACCGGCGCGTGTTAACTGCTAAATTGCACAAATCCTCTCTAGCGGCGATGAAAAGGAATCAGCAGTGGGAACGTGGTAGGAATGAAAGCACATTCAGCGACTCGAAGGTTCCCTGCACTGTCAAGCATAGTCGCAACACTAAACCGCATAAATATGATATAAATTGCAATTCTTCCTATCAATCACCTGGTGCTAGAAAAAAACATCCGCAAATGTGCCCACTTTGCGTTGACGGTGACAACAAAACTCCACCATTTGCTTCGACGGGCGCCCAGGAGAGTGCAGCCCATGACCTACACAATATGCTCGGTGAAGACTCTTCCGAGGGCGCTGCTGCACTCGGAGGCTGAGTTAGCTGACTAGCTGAGGTGACGTCAGTGGCCGCCCATCGCCCGGGAGAGGGCGGCGGCCAGCAGGGCTCCGCAGAGGACACCGACGGTGGCCAGGCTGGCCGAGGCCTGGATCAGCCGCCGCTCCACCCGCTGCTCGTGCTCGGCCAGCAGCATCTGCAGCTGCTCCGGGTCGGCGCCGCCAGAGGCAGCGGCGGCGGCGGCCGGCGGCCAGCGGCCCGCCAGCTCCTGCCGCAGCCCGGCCTGCTGCTGCTCCAGCCGCCGCAGCTGCGCCGCCACCTCGTCGGCGAACTGCTCCCCCAGCGCCACCTGCAGACCGGCGCCGCCGCTGACCGACGCCACCGGCAGCGTGCCGAACTGCTCCTGCCGGACACGGCGGGATGTCAGCTGCCCAGCTCGGCATCCAAGAGACACAGACTGAGATGCCGGCAACGACTGGGTGTGAGCTACCTAGCTCGGCATCCAAGAGACACCGACTGAGATGCCGGTCACAGCGGGGTGTCATCTACCTAGCTCGGCATCCCACAGGCAACTTCCTACTAAGCTAGATCGCACAGCGCCACACAGCTCCATTAAGTCACTTTACGCCAAGCAGCAGCGCGTCATACATTTGTATCTTGTCATTATCTATAATTATATAAAAATATACATTCCAGTATATACCATTCCAGTATATTCATGTACCAACGACTTCGAAGTACCGGTGTTTGGAACAGTGCTCATTGTGTATTAACTGGACTTAGTAGACGTTTACTACACAACTGCCAATCAACTAACAGGCCGATCAAATTCTGGGAAAGTACACAATTTGTTATGCTTTTAAACGATTCTGTTTCTCGCTGCCGTGTAGTTTGGGCTTAGTGGAAACGTGACACTTTCATATCGGGATTTGAACTAAGATGGCCGAAGGTGTATACAATACATCAAAAGCGTTTCGAACACGAATTTACTCCAAGCGGAAGTAGTCCCTTACTTTCAACTATGTAATAGAGCATGCCGAAAAAACACATGATCGGCATTTGATTCGTCCTAGGCCATATCGTTCGCAGAAAAGAAATATCGAACCTCACCATCTGTCGACCCCGTCCACACCAGGTGGTCGCGTAGCATGAGATGACAATTGGTAACCGTGGCACCAGGACGTAAGGCCCCGCAGGGAGGAAATGTCTTTCTTGCATTGCCTTCCTCAAAACTTCTGTGCTAGGTGAGACTTTTGGTACTGGACATTGTAAATGCGTATAACTTGCTTCAATGACTACGTGAAATACGTTTTATACACTAACACGCGCATTGACAGGGGGCGGGTACCCCCTCGGGATTTTCGGAGACAGAACAAAAACGGCGGCGCGCGCCGCCGTACTTATCACACCTTTTCTCTGATAATTTTTACACCTTAAGCCAAACTCTTAAGGTTGAGTCATCTCAGGTCAGGGTACCAGTGCAGGTCAAGTGACATTACCTCAGAAAAGTTTAAGATAGCATAAGTCAGAACAGGGTGAGCCTATCCGATTAAAACTCGCATCACATAATACGCCCACCGAGTTCTACAAAATATGTTCCGGAATTTTGAATATGCATGACCTAAGGTCAGGTAAGAGTTATGACCTCTACATTGAAAATACATGGAAAAATGGCATAAACTGAATAACTTAATAATGAATGGTGATAGGGCTTTCACTTTAACACCATTAGATTCACCTCATCCTTGCAGTTCTAATGCTATGCATTTTGACCTAATTTGAGCTTGAGATGACCCCAGGTCAGGTCAAATCTCATATTTGACCTGATTCGACCTAGCAAGATGATGTTGATGGTATCTAGTACCGGCACATTAGTGAAGAGGCTCTCGACGTCGAGGGATGCCATCACGCCGGTTGGTTGACAAGAGTGAATTATATCAACGAAGTCTCTGGTGGAGTTGAGACTGTACTTGGCTGGTACGTATGGTGTTAATAGATGGCAGAGTTGTTTGGCCAGGTCGTAGGTAGGTGTCGGAATCTATGAGATTATGGGCCTAAGTGGGATCCCTGCTTTATGTGTTTTTGCGTTTCCGTAAGCATATCCCGGTTCGTATTCGCCGACGATCTCCTTGAAGTGAACTCCTCCAATCAATGCGTTGGCAGCGTGGATCATGGAGTTGACCTTCGCTTTCAGTTGAGCTGTGGTGTCTACTGTCACTCGTGTGAACTTTGACTCGTCTGAAAGAATTCTGTCCATTTTTTGGAAGTAGTCTTCTCTATCCATGATGACGTAGGTTGCAGCCTTTTCCGCTCGTCGCACCATGATGCGGTCATTCTCACGGAGTTCACGGGCCGCATGTTGGAGTTCTTCATTCATGAGAGAGCTGTCCAATCCAAATATGGTCCGAAACAAAAACTGCTGAATCTGGAAGTATTGTATCGTAACATCATACGACTGGAATCAGATAAGCAGGTAGAAGTGAGCGAAGACTTGCAAAACTTATTGGTAGCTGAAGGGAGGAAGGCAAGAAATGTGAGGCACAACGCATTGTGAGGCTGCCAACGCATTGATTGGAGGAGTTCACTTCAAGGAGATCGTCGGCGAATACGAACCGGGATATGCTTACGGAAACGTAAAAACACATAAAGCAGGGAACCCACTTAGGCCCATAATCTCACAGATTCCGACACCTACCTACGACCTGGCCAAACAACTCCGCCATCTATTAACACCATACGTACCAGCCAAGTACAGTCTCAACTCCACCAGAGACTTCGTTGATATAATTCACTCTTGTCAACCAACCGGCGTGATGGCATCCCTCGACGTCGAGAGCCTCTTCACTAATGTGCCGGTACTAGATACCATCAACATCATCATTAACTTCGTGTACCACCAACCGACACTGCCGCCCCTGAACTTGCCACAGAGTCTCCTCAGGAAGATGCTGCAAGCCTGCTTGTCAGAAGCACTCTTCCGCAGCCCAAGAGGAAATCTTTATAAACAGAAGGATGGTGTGGCGATGGGTTCGGCTCTCGGCTGCCTCTTCGCTAATATGTATATGGGGCATGTCGAGGAACAGGTGCTGGAAGACATAGAGCCCAAACCAGACATTTATTGTAGATATATTGATGATATCTACGTCCAAGTACGAAACATACAGCAACTAACCGAGCTAAAGTCAAAACTAGAAGAAAGATCCGTCCTCAAGTTCACCATCGATGTCGCGAACAACAACCGTATTGCATTCTTGGACTTAAAAACTGACGCTAGCGACGGAACTCTCATGACAGAAGTCTACCGCAAGCCCACAAACACCGGCCGGTGTATGAACGGGAACAGCGAGTGCCCTGAGAGGTACCGTCTGAGCGTCATCAAAGCCTACGTCCGACGAGCGATCAAATATTGCAACACTTGGGAATCTCTGCATCAGGAGCTGGAAAAGTTCAAACAAGTCATAGTTAACAATGGTTTTTCCAACCAGTAAATTGGCACTGAGATTAAAACCCAGCTGAACCGACAAATGGAATCAGACCAGCAGCCTTCCAACAATTCGACCAACACTATTAAGCTGTACTACCAGAATATGATGTCGCCAGCGCACAAAGTAGACGAGCGCATCCTGAAAGACATCATCAGAGACAACGTGAAACCTACCAAAGACAACACCAAAATAAAATTAGTTATATACTACAAAAACAAGAAGACCCACAACTGGATTTTGCAGAACAACATCAACAAGACGACTAAGCCTCTGAAACGCTCCTGTGTAGTCTACAAGTTGACCTGCCCTCATGACGACTGCCGGGGTCATCAGCCCGTAGACTATATAAGAGCGACCACAACTAAACTATCACGTCGCCTCACGATGCACCTGAACACCGGAGGACCCGAAAAGCACATGCGAATAAAGCACAACCATCCGCTCACAAGAAAGGAGCTTGTCGAAAACACTAACATCATCGACTCACACCCCGATCACCAGAAGCTCTTCATCCTGGAAGCCTTACACATTAATCAACAAATTCCAATAATCAACAAACAGATGAAGATGTGGAGCAAGACGTTACTTTTTGGCAGTGTTATTTGATTAATTGCTGTTATTGGCCCTGCTGTCTGCAGTGTCTGGCAGCATTAAGGGTGGTTACAGTTGTTTACTAATACAGAGTGTTTGCTGTGTACTGTCACGTGTTTATCTCCTGTAATCTTTAAGTCATGCTGCTGAACTAATTTCAACATTCACTTTGAACTTTGTCGACGCGCAACTTTTCGATTGTGTAATGTATCGTTTTTCCAATGTGATGTCATGTATAGGCGCTGCGTAATGGCTCTGATGATGGTGAACAATTCACCGAAACAAACACTAGTAACACTAAACACTAAAGACTAGCTGTCTAACTAACTTCTACATATTCATGTCAACATTGGGTTTCTTACTTAATAATATCAGCAATGAAAACAGGACTTTATTTCGGCACCTGGAACAAACAAAAAGAAAATAATCAAATGCAAATACGCTCTGGCTTTCAACAAACCATGTATAAAAGAAAATGTACTGCCTAACTATACGAATATATATATATATATATATATATATATATATATATATATATATATATATACATTCGATTCGGCTTCCTTCGAGAATTCTAATGGTGTATATTGTTTTTCTCTATCTTGACTAGTTCAGATGTAATGACTGAAATCCTTCATTTACATGCTATCCCTATGGTGGCACGCCTTGACCTCTGGTGACTTGAAAAAAAAATAGTTCAAATGTTTCCGATAGAAATTTGAATGGGGTATCCAACGCCATTTTCTATTTTTTTCTATTTTTCGCTATCTAGCGTGTTTCTTGAGATCTTAGGGGGGTACCCCCTCCGGCAATGCAAAGGTGGCTCAGATCCCGACAATTCGCATGTTAAAAATATAAAAAGTGATGTCACTTTGGGTCCTCATAATAGCCTCTTTCAGTTAAGACCATTTCATTTGAATTCCTATTCATTTGTGGCGCAAACTCACAATAAAGTTTACAGTGGGTGGTAGCAGGGGTGTCGCCACCGGTGGGGGCAGGGGAGCCCGGGCCCCCAGGGGCGGACGCAGACCCGAGTTTAGGGGAGCCAAACCCATGTCTGCCTCTCCTCCTGGGGGGGGTGGGAGGGAAGATTTTTTGCTCTACAGACCTAGTGTAAACGCCTTTTTCCAAAATTTCTCCGGCGTTTGGGGGGGCAAAGATAGTTTGGCCCCCTCCAGCGCTTTGGGGGGCCATGGCCGAAATGGCCCCCCTCCCCCTGCGTCCGCCAATGCGGGCCCCCACTTTTTGGCCAAAAATTTCCTGATCTCAGTCACAATCGGAGAAAACCGGACATTCTTATAACCAGCCGCTGCAGAAGGCAGCGAGGAGCCCAAATTCGAACAGTATTTGGTCCTAACGTGAACATTTTTAGTCAGCGTCAGTTTGAAGTTTGGCTGCCCCCCCCCACTTTTTGCCGCTGGCGACGCTTATGGGTGGTAGCATCAGTGACCCAAAAAGTTTTGCCTAGGGTGTCGAGTGGAAAATTCAGCTCGGAATGTATGGCAGTGAGTGGAAAATTCCTCTCAAAATGTATGGCGGAGTAAAAATTCAAATTTTGTACTCAGGTGGTAAACTCCAGAGCCCTTGTTTGAACTGAAGGATGGATATTTCCTTTAATTTTCTCAAAGTAAATATTTTTAAATCATGCCCAAACAGCTTTGTTTGACCATTCCCATGTGAGAAATTTGGGTTAAGCAGGTAAATCTTACCAGCTGAAACCCCTGATGCAGTCTCCAATTTTTTAAGCAGTTGGTGAATTTCCACAAATAAAACTTTTGGGGGCCTCTGAGACCAACCTTTGGGAAAGAACTCTGGGAGCCACTAAAACTCTGGGGGCTTCCCCAGACCAACTCTGTGCCCCTCCACTCCCACCGACCAGCTTTTAAGGGCCCCGAGACGAAATATCAGGGCCCCCTTAGACAAATCTGCAGAGGGCCTCCGAGATCGGCAGGTGGTGAAAAGAAAGGGATATTTTCATGCAATACCTAGTTCCAAAATTAATTATCTACGCATACACTGTATAGTTTTCCTGTCCGGGACAACGCCCCTCCTATACCTATACCTATAGCTATCGGAATTTTGGAGGCCACACCTGTCCTCAATCACTGCACCTCGCATACACCTATGCTAGGGCCCAGTAGAGCCTTGGTTTACACTTAACTAACCCAGACGAAACTACAAACTTTCTATCATGGCAATAACCTCTTCCAGACTCTGCTAAAAGTTTCTTTTCTTTACCTGTCAATTCCCCTGCTTCTCTTCACATATATACTCACCTTCATATGAGTATGCTGCTTTCTATCAATATTAATCGAAGCTGCTGCAGCCTCCTTTCTGTTGTTTCTTCCTTTCGTCTACAATCAGCCAGGCGCGGCGGGTTGCGACAGCGTCGAAGCAACTACTAATTTAAATTTCTGATAGCAATTCACTTGCCGGTCGCATAAGCAACATAATTTGCATTTCAAAACTTGCTCCAAATTTATTTTCAAATCCTTATAGACTAGAAAATTATACAACTAAAAGCACACCAAGAGGAAGACTAACAATCTTTCGTCAATAACGAATACACAACCAGCCTTTCAAAAAACCTAAAGATGCCGCTTTATTTACTAGATGTAAAGACGGCGTTTTGGTAAGTCCACGCCGTAGACCAGCCATACAAAAAGTGCCGATGTTTGAAGGGTAACTGGATGCATTCTTGTTGCCCAAAAAATCATTTAATGAAAATGTAGAGTTCAATGTATTAAATTACCGGACACTTTAGTTCAACTTAAATATCAGCGTATTTATGCCTAGGTGTCGTAGGGTGTCGTGAGTGGATTTGGGTGTCACACGGCGTGGACGCAGCAATGAAGGGCTAATATCGATAAAAATTATTTTCTACGCAATAAATGGTTAATTTTCTACGATACATTGTCAAAAAAATATGCTGCTTACCATACAAATTTCAAGATAATTGCTTTTAACAGCAAGATGACCAAAAATGATATTTCACTATTCTCGGTACCAGAAATACAAAAACAACTTTCAAGGACGTAAGCCTAGAAATCATATGCACGATAAACTGCTTTCCAGAAATGTATCTTTCAAAGCGGTCAGCTCATTTTTGGCAACACAAGGCTAGGGTGTCTAATTTTCCACTCACCAATTTTGCGAGTGGTGGAATTTAGTGGCGGCGTTCACCCATTGGAACTTTCTCCGGTGGGGCAGGGGAGGGGGCACTGTGCGTCTTGCCCGCGCCAGAATTTCGATTCTGTTGTTCCACTGAAATCGGTGGAGTTAAGGATGCCAGGTATAATTGATCAGAAAAATAGAAATCGCCAGATTTTCTTTCAGAAAAGCGAAAGAAGCGCATAAGAGCCGAGTTAATTTGGCGATCTTCTAGTCGATTCTGCTGCTCTCTTTTCCAGTGGACGTTGGTAGAGGAAGCAATGGAACTGGGCTTTGTAGTAAGTATTGTTGAGTAAAATTCAATAGTAGTAAAATATTGTTCAATAGTTATTCAATAGTAGTAGTAAATATTGTTGGAAGTGAGTGGAAAATTCAGCAAAAAATATAAAAGTGAGTGGAAAATTCTGATTGACTGGGTGTCGTTCTGCACCCAGCACCCCAGGTTTTGGGACACTGGGTAGCATAAAGCGTTACTAGATCAAGAGCTCACATCGATGTGGACATTTTTACGATTGGCAACGAAACACGAAATAATAATACGAAATATTTGGGTTTTAGCCCTTTTTTCAGCAAAATTGAGGTCACACGAATTCTTTAAAATGTCCCTTAAACCAATCCAATACGAAATCACACCCAGGTGCCAAATTATTTTTCAGGGTACACCAACTGTGAGGTCATGTAAAGCTCACTGCATTGCTAACAGCGCAAATGGTCGCAATGGTATGTATGTTACACGGCAGAAATAAAACGCCACCCCAGCGACCTAGGAGATTGAGACGTTTCCTTGCACGGAGAGTTCATCCTGGGCCACATGTGACCTTAAAATTGATGGCCCTGAATAAATTAAGGACTAGTCCTATCATGCCGGAGTCCCGGTCAACCAGTTTAGTCAGCGTGAACTCTTGCTGTCGCGGGTCAAAGTATCAGATTGTTCTTTTTGTAATAAGGATCACTACCACGGCCCAAAGTACCTGTTTTTATTTCCTTTTCGTTATCAAGGCGAATGCGCCGGCACGTGGAGAACTAAAAACAAGTTCTACGCAGTGCCGGCAGAGTGCCCTCGTTTCCACGCAGTGAAGATATCCACGTTTCGCCAGAGTGAGACCAGTGTGCAAGCGTTCCCTTTTTTCTGAGAAAAAAATCGGCCGAAAACCGAGGAAACAAGTTTGTTTCATTTTAAATTAGCATACTACACGAGTTTCTGAATCCATGATTCCTACGATCGCGTATCCCGAGGAAGGGGGAGCGTGGGAACCGAAATTGCTGGGCGGGCAAAGGCGGATCCCGGGGGCACGTGCCCCCTCCCCCCGATTGACCCTCGGCGCCCCCTGAAATGGTCCTGGCGCCCTTCTGAAAGGTCGATGGCGTCCCCCTGAAATGTCCCTTTCCCACCTCCCCCAGGGATGCGAAAATCGGCGCCCACCGATAGGATCTTTCGCCCACCTGATAGGTTTTGCCGGTCAAAAGTAACGCCCCTAGTCCGCCCCCCCTGATTGGCAATCCTGGATCCGCTTATGTGGGCGCGGGTGTCATGACCTTTCAGGGAGCGCCCAGGTCCCAAGGATATCTGTCGGTCACAGGAATTAAACAAAAAGTCCCGATCGCTTTTGCAGATTTAGAAAGGAAATTAAATGACAATTTCAGTACCATTATTATTTCAGGTTCCGGAAATACCCACACATAGAAAGGAACATTTTAAAAAAATATCAGTCGGTCTCCTTTTGTAAATCCCGTCATGCTGCTAATACGTGATCATGCATGTGATCATGTATGAGGCCCTTCCTGTCTATTGGATTCCCACTGCACTGGTTGCATATCCTGCTGTCTGTCTTAGTGATAGAACTGTTACAAAAATGGCGTGAGAATTCAAATGAGACTCGCATAAACCAGCTAGTACATTGATTTCTTATCGCCCAAAAAGGTCCGTTAGGGTGTGGAACTTTTTCTATGGGCCTGGAAGTTTTTCCGATTTTTCTGATTTTTGAAAGCCTGGGAAAAATCGGATAAAAAACGAGAACAAATATTTGCTGAGAAGTATAAACGCAACCTCCTCGCACCTACACCGCTAAGATGACGAGGACCAATCGCAAACCTCGATGCTGTTGGGCTCCTAAGGACGATTTTTGAGACTGGATTAATTACGCTTTGCTTGTTTGCATAGTTGTAAGCTTATTCATGCCCAGTAGGTCAGAAGCACCAAACTACCGACGAAGTCAAATGAAACTGAAAACACGCAAAAGAACATGCTTACACCTAGTCAGTATGGTAAAAGTATATCATCAATTAAAAATACATTAAAGCCAAATATGCTGCTGTTGTCGGAGTTGGAGTATTAAGTGCGAGTTGTTGTTCTTCTAGGAAATAACTATTATATTTGCAGCCGGATTACTTTGCCAACGGCTTGTGAAAGACCGAAAATCGGTTATATCAGGAGCCCGTTTGTTTCCTTCGTCACCATGCTTCTGACCCGGCTACATCCTTGCCTCCAAAATAATTAAATGACTATACCGGGGTTTAATGTATCTCTGAGAATGTTTGTGAAACTGTTCAGCCCTCTACGATTGCTGGTCTGAAAATCGCTGCCCCCAGCGAATCCAAGACATTCGTATGAAGTGACTTGTTTTATGGCGATTTTGTTGTGGAGACAACGCTTAAATCAAACAGTAATCAAACATTACAAACCAGTAAAACGCCTGTGATGGCGAAAACGAATCAGGCAGCCGATATCTAAAACCAGCCACACGCCTTGATTGGCGATACCCGAGCGTTTCTGTTGAAAATGGAAAACATAGGTCGACTTTATTTTCTCGCCCGAACGCGACGAAATCGCACGGCAAACCTAGTCGCGATAAATGCATTACCTACATTCTGTATTCTGTATTTTGTGAACTGCTTCATGGGCATGGTTATTATTCAGTTCGAGTCTTAATACAATAAATAGGAAGCGGAATACAACAAACATGCACAATTACCATGCACACTAGACTGCGTCATCGGGGAACTTTTTGTCGAGAATGCAAATAATAGTATAATATTATTTTGCACATGCCCATAATAAAATGATTTATACAGAAAATTGGGCCCAAAAATAAACATTTAGCCTGCGCGAGCTACTTTGTTACGACTAATTCGACCGTTTCTGAACCCTTCGCCACCTAAGGGTCCGATTAGACCCCCATCCCTTGGTTTTCTGTGAATGGCTCTGAGCCGATTTTTATGTGACGCGCGTCGCTTTTCATGCTTCTAGGATGATTAATTCGACAGCTTTTGACCAAACATTGACATAGGTCAGGTCAGGTCAACGAGTTATGACATCATTTCTAAGCCCATGTAAGGTGATTCTGTTCTTATAAAATGCAACTGACAAAACCAAGGCCTAACTCGGTTTCTAGAAGAACTAAATCAAGCTTCTGAATATCATTATACATCTATAGAAACAAAAAATCGTGACGATGTCATCAAGTTAAAGGTTAGGTGAGTACCAAGGTCACCAGAGGTCACGGTTTTCGAAATTGTATGTGTCTATAACATTTAAAACAAAAACAGATACTGATTTCCGTTTGGTATCGTAGTGACGAGCATGACCCAAGAATTTGAAGGATATACATGACCTTCAAAGGTCATTATTCGACCTTGACCAAAGGTCGAGATCATAATGTGACCTTACAAGATCATGCTGCATATAATTTGAATCCTTGGGTCAAGACGAGTGCATTCATGTCTTTGATATTGTTCTAGGTCTAATGGTTCCCGAGTCAAAATGAATTTCCTAAATGGGTCTAAATTTGACCAAGTTTGGCCCACTGTGCCATCACGGTTCAGCGGATATGGTTCAAATTTGGTTCCAGAGTAAAATACGGTAAGACGCTCTCAGCGCCGTTCATTTTTTCCGTATCACTTCCGGTTCCCGAGATCGTAAGGGGGTCCGATCGCCCCCCCTCACGGGCGTTGGGGGGTACGAAAGACCCCAGGTGGTGCCGGACTTGCACATTCGTTATATGAAGCTACGGAGATATGTTGCTGATGGCGGCATGGCGAGTCGAATAAGAACAATAATTGTTTAGGCTTGACGATGCACCAAGCAACCAATGTTATACTGCGCCACCAACACGATCCTGTTTGGAGTTTTATTTTTGGGGAGGGGAGGTTCAGTTATAATTATTCAGAGAACCCGCTGGGGGCTTGAACCCGGGACCTGTGGTTCAGGAGGCAGGTGATCTACACCTGAGCCACGTATAACCGGCAGGGCGAGTTTATGATGGCAGAGTTTTTAATTCATATACCCAGTGGAAGATCCAGGGGGAGGGGCGAAAATGAATTTCCCCAAACGGAAAGCTCGGGAAAAGTATTTGTTTTCTCCTTCTCACCCTTAAACCTTCATTTACATTGATTTTTTTAATTTATAAGCAAGGTTTTGGTGTTTCAACTGTCAACTTCACACAGAACCATTCAACTTCAGTGTTAACATTGGACCTTGGTCCTCTTGATATTCAGAATTGCCTTTGAGTGAATAATCCTTGGATAGGAAAAACAAGCACCTTGTGGCCACATCTTGAGCATTAAAACAAAAATATTAGAATCAAACAAAACAAACTTTGATCTGAGCAAGGTGAATCATTTCTTATTCAGAAGGAGTCTTACACCAATCACGATTACCTCCTGAAATATATTGTTGTTTGATTCAGATTGCTTTCCAACCATAGTTTTCGATGACAAGACACGCTTATCATTGGTTGTGGTTGTGGTTGTTTTCTTGTTTTCCCCTTTCAAGGTCAGATAAGTGTCGGTTTCAGCTAAATGAATTTATAGTTGCGATTTAGTTGCGATTGAAGACTGCCTAAAGGGGTTTCGAGGCTTGCCCTTAGCTGCTTACCATGGGTAAGCCGTCATGACCTTTGTTTTACTTTAAGCAGCTGCACTGCCATCAAGCTAATGTTTGAAGTTGATAAAAAAACAGAGTGTATTGCCGTTTTTGGCATGACAACGAGGGGCGGCGTTGACTGTGTTTCGGAAGCCGTCAATGGGGAAGGGTTATTGGAAACATAGTCGGTTGAGGTTGGGCTGCATCGGCTTCGCGTCCGTGTGACTGTTTTATTTAAGCCTGGTCGGTCACTAAGGTGAAGCGATTGAGGACACTTCGGTAAATTATTGTTTAATCGCTGCACCGATAGACGTTGTCGTGGCCTAACCACCGCAGTGGCGCAGTTGGTTGTGGGAGGTCCTTGGATCAAAGCTGACCTCTGGCAGCGTTTTCCTCGACCGCCTCCTACCCAGGAGATGGCAGAACACTGGGTAGTGCCCGCCTTGACTAGGGACTTCCGCTGACCAACCAGCGCCCATGTCATTGGGAGCACGGGCTTGATCTGCCTTTACATAGATCCACCGGTCCGGTGGCACCGCCCGAGGGCACGGCCTCGCCGCGTGTCACCGAAGCAGTCCTCTGTTCCGCCGGGCCCGAGAAATCGGGATAGCTCCACTGCCTGGTACAGTGGGGCGCGTGACATGGAGCGTGCGGACATGACTGTCCCGCAAGGGTGCCGATAAGCGTAAGCCCCGCTGCCGTGTACATAGAGTGTGTGTCTGCGTGTGTGTGGTGCAAATGTGCAAAAATGTTCCCGGTTTGAGAACGGAAAAAAGAAAAGACGTTGTCGTGTCTACGCGATCTGAGACCGATCACTTTTGTTGGGAAATCCGGATCGTTTGCTGCACAAGCAACACAGTTAGCATGACATATGGTGTCGTTCAGTGCATAAGGCGGCTTGATGAATCTCAAGGATTCGTCGGAAACCAAGTCCTGGACAACATTCAGGGTTGTCCTTTTAGGTGTATCTAAACTGTAGAAAAATGTGGGTGTAACGATCCATGATGTTCGGCATCTAGCCCGGTGAATAGAAAACAGAATGTTACGGCATATAGTAAACAATCAACAAGACTCCAAAGCGGACCTGGAGAGAATAACAAGCACAAGAAGAAATTCATTCAGTACCTTTTAAACACCACCAAGCACAAGTGTAACACATCGTCGGGATGCATATGATCGCTGAACAGCCGAGCTCCACAGGAGGAGGAAACATTTTTAACGATTAGCCCAGCAAGAGCAAGCTCAGTTTGGGGGTCTAGGATTGGACTTCAAGTGCACGCCAACAGGCCCGAATTAGAGTGCCAAGAGGCACTCTACCGGCACCAGCATGGATCCCCGCGGACCGTCTCCTATCCCAACTTGGAACAGCACTCGACTGAGACTCTATCGCTGACCCAAATCAAAAGTTTAGGATGATATCCGGTCCTATCACACTTGGCCACCGCCACTTCCAACACGGGGATCATCCGTGGAACACTCAATAATATACATTTACCTAGGCAGAAAAGTGCAGAGGTTAGCTTGTGCTCACCACACGTTTGGGCTGGCCTAAAGGTCTGTTTGGAGTCCGGTGTTTGTGGCAGCTCTGGGCTTGATACCAGGCTGTAAAGGAAATCTGACCAGACTTGGACACCAGTCCGAGTGTTCCACACAAGAAGCTGATGTTCTGCTTACCGATACTGCAAGGGATGAAGGACGAGGCATTGGTGAACGTGACCAAGGTGCTGAGCGTGCAGAGCAACCAGATCCTACTAGAAAACAATTGTGATTGCTGGTATGAACCTCACTAAACCTGTTGGGCGAAATCCCGCTTGTTGGTGTAAGCTTAATGAAATCCGGGGCTTAGCCAAACAGCGTCGCCATGCGCAGCCGTGAAGGCTACGCGCCATTGACGCCGACGCCGTATAGCCCCTGACCGTGGATGTTGTTCGTTATTCGGATGTGAGGTGTTTGCCTATGTTTTAAAGATGCAAATGTATTTAAGCTTGAATATCTGATACAATGTTCCGGATTTGGAGTGACAGAGACTGGTCATGAAACCGCTGCATGCGATTGACTAGCACTTTCATATAACTCCCAAAAGGTTAGACGTGACTAAACTTTGAGTCGTTTTCGGCAAAGAAATAACTATTTTAAAGCTACATTCCTCTTCTATGTTGAAAGTTCTCTCAATTACGAATGGAAAAGCCCCGGTTCCCGATACATCCGAAAAAATCAGTACATTTTAGTTCATCCTAACTCATGGCACGCCTCATGTATCTTAGTTCGTAGTGTGGCCGGTAGGTGGCTGCGTATAAAAGAACTTCTATCTCAAATACGTTTCTGGTGTAAACAGAGACGAATATTCTCTGCTGCTTAGGTTGCGGGGAGACTAAGAAATGATAAACCATGCACAGAGAGCCCTTTACAGCATTAAATATGCAGGGTTCGACGCGGAGTTTATACATCAAATGCTCCGACATCAGCGCGATCTATGGTTCAATCCACAAAGCTGGCATACTCAGTGGCTTGCAGAAAAGTGTCTCGCACAGGCTGGAATTTTAATTTTTGACCGAAATTCTTTCAGGTATCATTTTAAAGTCTTGCGCAAAATAACTATATATTATCAACTGCATTTGTGATTGACGACACATCCTAATGCACACCAGATCTCAGCGTTCAAGTATGCCAATCAGGCAGATTGTAGCCGGCATCAGACTTTCGCCTTGAAAACTGAGAGGACACTGTGTCTTACAACAGACAGTGCCTTCTCAGTGAGATACATGCCTTAGACGTCTTCATTGGCGATACTCGAGCGGACGTTTCTGATCGAAAATTGAAAATGAGGGTTGACTTAAACTTTAATAGATGGCTCATGTCCAAATATCGACATGTCATGTCTTCGTGTCCTCATGTCCACAAAAAATCAACGTGGAACAAGACAGATACAATTGATGGGAAAATAATTGAATCAGAATTGTTTTGGAAAGACATCCTTTTGGACTTCCTAATTCAACACATCTTTTGGATTAATCACTGGTAACTACAGCAAAAAGAAAAAAATACCGGTTTTTCATTTAGGCTCACGCGAATTCCGGGTGCAAATATTTCGTTTTTCAAGCACCGAAGCTCTACAATATCTGCAGGGGGCGTTGCAAGGTCACAGTAAAAAGTATATCCCTGGAATGCAAGGCAAATTTCCTGTTTAAAAAATTGATACATTGAATTTATTTGATGTAGCTACCAGATAGTGCAAATTTAATTCCCTTCCGACAAATAAAGGGAATGTGGCCCTTGATGCAATTCCAGGCTGGAGTAATTTCGGGACGGTTTCTAGTAAAAATAATTAATGCGGCTCCATTTCTGCTGAAGAAAGCGAAAAAGCTCTACAATTCGTATCATCTAAATTTCCTTTCCTCGAGGTATGTTTTCCACATCCTTGTGTCATTACAATCGAACGCATTGTTCCAGATTAAGTCTCTTTATTTGCGCCACAAATGAATATAAATTCAAATGTAGCACTATTGGCAAGCATTTGAAGCATCTCTAAATCGCGTGATGTCAAATCGGCGTAAGATTTAGTAATGCTTTGTGCCAGATTGAACCTTTTCGTTAGCGCCACAAAAGAATACGAATACAGATGGCATCTGTTTAGATAAAATATGTTATTATTAGGACCTAAAGTGGCACTTTCTTGATCAATTTGTTATTTTCTTATTATATCTAAAAATATTTCAGGTTTGAAACCAGCGATTGAAGAAAGTTATGTGCATTCGCAGTCAACAATACCAAAGTCACATTTAGTACGTAGGTTTTAAGGACAAAGCAAGAAAGGTTTGCCCGCGGAGTGGGCTTGCATATTCCGTCACTTTCCCTACGGACATATCAAGCCAAATTAGGCACAATTCAATGTTCTGGTCCAAAACTTGCCACAAAATTGTCAAAATGTATATTCATATAAAAACAAAGTGTGCTATCAATTCTCATTTCAACGATGGCTTTTCTTAAAATGGGTGTTTACTAGAAAAGAATATAAGCCGTGATAGCACTACCGAGTTTCGTCAAAAATGACCTTTTCTACGAGACTATATTTTGCAAAGCTGATGGTGATATGCGAATACGCGTTGAGGGATATTCTTATCTCGTCACTCTTAGCCTGTCTTCCAAAAATTGTCAAAGAAATGGAATGAAATAAGAAATTGACACCTTTGGTGCAGAATATCCCATTGAAATTTGGGACGGACGGTAACAATACATTCTACAAATAGTAACCACTTTTTTGTTAGGATCACCACATTTCATGTTTGACATGACCTGTGACCTTGTGTATTCACCCAGCATTAAACAATCAGGTATCGTTCGAAACCTGGTGGAGGTGTCGTGTCAACGCCTGAGAAATAAAATGAAATTAATAGAAGCCCTCCAGCTCCATTTTTAAAGCAATTATATCCGTAACCATTTTGGGAAAACACACACTTTCAGAACCAAAACTAATATTTTATTGTGAACAAAGATACCAGCTTCGAAATCAAAACCATCAACTTCTGGGGTACTGAAGTTTCGTTGTCGCTTTTGCTCAAAGCTCTATTCTCCAGATCATAACTCAGTAAACAAAGGACAAGTCTTCCAACGCCTAACGGCATGTGATACCATCTTGCCTGCACTCTGGTCAGCATATTCTGTTACAATATACTGTATGAAGATAATTCTCTATTAATTTCCTGGTCACCGAAAATACTACTAAAGACCACGCACATTAGCGCGTCCCTAAACACAAAAAATCAATCAACCAAATTACAACTAAGTACACAAGCTCGTTCTCACAGTCATGTGTTTTTGTTTGTTATCTAAAAACAACATGGTGATGAAGCAGCCCAATGAACATAATTTTGATCATGACACCCACAAAACCTGTACAACAATGCCGATGCAACCAACGAGAACAGCACATCCTGATTCACCATTTCCTAGATGTCTTCTGTGAACCCGCCGTTCTCTTCTCCTCTAATAGTCAGGTCGCTGTGGCCTGGTGAAGACCTCGGTATCACTGTTCCCTTCTTTGAATCGTCGGCTGAGTTCTCCCGAATTCCATCTCCCCTCTCTGTCTCAGCCGAGTAGTTCTTTCTGTTCCAGCTTTGCTCTTGTGCACTACCAAAAATGAAGAAGAATATTGTGTCGAAGACCATGAGCGCTGCTGGGATCAGGAAACACCACCTCCAGCGGTCCAGAGTCTCGTGACCCTCGGTCAGAGCTCCCACTACTGATGGTGCCACAAAGCCAGGAATGCTGCCGAAGGTGTTTGAAATGCCGTAAAGCGTCCCAGAATAGTTGGGAGCTATGTCCATGTAAGAGCTCGACCAGCCCGAAAAGCCACAACCAAGCAGGCCTATCCCCACAAACAAGAGAACCTCCACAGCCACATCTTGTTTTCCGAGAAAAGCAATAGTAGCCAGGCAGACTGCTGGTAGTGTATGCGCACCAAACTGCGCCATCCGACGAACGTTGCCCACTGACATGCGGTTCTTCCTCAGGAGCCAGTCGCTGAACGTGCCGTAGGCGAGAGAGACAATAAAAGTGCCCAGAAAAGGCAAAGATGTGAACACGGCACTTGAAGAGATGTCTTTGTCCAGGATGTTTGTGAAATATTGAGGAAGATCGTTTGCTAGAGAATAGAAGCCCCAGTTGTTACAGAAATTGGAAATGATGAGAGCCCAGACAGGAGGAGACAACATAATATCACGCCAGGGTAGCGGCGGGGATTTCTTGGCACGGCCTGTTCCGATAGCGTTAGTAATGTAGCTTCTTTCCTCTTCTGTGATAAAAACATGTTCCTCCGGGGTGTTATACACCAGCAGCACCCACAAGATAAACCAAACGACGGCAAACGAACCGTTAATGTAGAAGACAGCTTCCCAACCAAGAGAGTTGATGATTGCTGACGCCAGCGGCATCGCCACAGCGGTGCCCAAATTCGTGGCGCTGGTCGTGATGGCAGTCACGGTGCTTCGCTCACCAGGAGGCGCCCAGCTGCGAAGAAGCGCGTAACAAGAAGGAAAGCCCACGCCGAGTACGAAGCCCTCCACTATCCGGACGGCCACCAGGGCGCCACTGCTGTGCCAAGCAGCCGCGGGTATGATAAATGTTAGAAGACCTGCTGTCAAGAGCGATACGCCGTAAATATACTTCACACTGGAGAGTTCTGCGGCACGACCTCCCACGATCTGTGTACAGATGTAGCCGTAGTAGAAGCTGCCCAAAATGAGGCCGACGGTGTTCTCGTCCCAGATGAACGGGCCGTCCTTTGCGTTGCTGGAGTCAGTGGAGTTGACTGCCGTGTGGTTCACCATGGCCACAAGCGCCAAGTTAATGCTGTTGCGCAAGATGTAGTTGATTAAGAACCCAAAGAACCCCATTGTCACTACAATGTAGCGTACAGGCAGCAAGCGTAGCACGCAGTTAGCCATTGCGGAATATGCCTTTCACTCGCACTGTTCTGATGTTTGCTTTATTCACAGTGTGATAGGGGACACACTCGCAAAAAAAGTTGCTAAAACGACGAACTCGGGTTGATTTTGTAATAAAATAAAAGCCTCTTAACTCCATAAGCTTTCCCTAAATCAATCAACTACCCGCAACCAACCAGACGCAGAAGTCAACTGAAAACACAAAGGGAGCCTACCCTAAGTGCGGGCTTGATTTGGATGCGGAAACATCAAGAGCCAAAAATACACTCCAGATAAACTATCAGCAGTCGGTCGAGTTGGGAGAGCAAAAGGCCTGCACCCTACATATCTTACTCGTACGTTTGACCGTTTGACCTCAGAAGTTGGTGTGCGAGCCTCGCACCAACCCCTCCCTCACTCGATGCAAAAAAAATAATGTAAAATTATATAGCTAGCCTTACCGTTTAGGGACACGCCCGAGCGACGACAAAACTAAGGCGGTTCACGATCCAATATCAATTGGGTGCAGACTATCTTTCCGGGAGGAAAGACCTCCGCAAAGATCTCTAGCATGCCTTTCGGAGTGACCTATACTTGGGACGAGATCCTTGGAGGTAGAGGAAGGGAAATCTGGGCTCCCTGTGCTTTGGCTCCTCCATAGGGTCTGTATAATCGGGTCAGTGTTAACTAATCCAGGCACCCCCTCCCCCTTCCCACCAGCCCCTGGATGAGGAAAAGATTTCCAGACCTGTCCTTATGACTCCAGTAGTCAAGTATATTCTCCTGCAGTGCATATTTAACGAAACAAGCAAGGGCGACCCGCACAAGCCTGACATGTTTCGTCGCGTTGAAAATGTCGGGCGGTGTGTGACAAGTGATGTGTTACGTAAAGGTCCTCGATATGCGATGGTTTGCCTAACACTTCTGCGGTCATCAGCGTTTCCGAATGTTTGGTAAGCACTTCTCGGGGGTGAAGAGACGGAAAAGTATTCTACAGCAGATAGTGCACGCATGTATGCATATGTGCTATCAGAACATGACCACCTGAATCCGAAGATGTGAGATTAACACCCGAACCCGGTGGGCCTCCGAGCCACCTTCGCCCTGGTGAGGGGTTTTCAAACAACCCCCCCCTCGAACTAGGCTCCTATGAGGGAAAGCGAAAAAAACACGAACGCTGGTTGATAACCCATAGCAATTTCATGACCAAATTGCATTAGTCAATTTTTGGCTCAGGTCAGTATTGAGGTCATGACAGGTCAAATAAGGTGGCATGTTAGAGAATAGTTTCTGGGCTCTAGCGTCTGCCAGAGTTGAGTAAGAATCGTTTTAGGCACCATTTGCTTCTCGTTACGGCGAATCGAATGGCGTATAATATGATTATACTAGGTCAAAACATAAAAAATGACCTGACCTAAGGTGAGGTCAAGGTCACCATCTAACCTGGCATAGTGAATATGTATATCAGTCGGTTCGCAGTAACAATCCAAACTTAATTGTATCAAAATAAAGGCATTACCATAATTTCCTGCAGTTATTGACCCCCGTCTGAAAACTTGCTTAAGAAGCCCCCGATGACCTCTCGGAGGTCACGTGTTCAATCTTGCAAAATTGACTTATAAAGGGATAAAAATCAAACGGTATTTACAGAAAAAGATCAATTTTTCGGCCAATCTCGCTTTTTCGCATGCATTTTCAATGGAGAGATCATGATCCGTACTAGACCCTAGGTCATCGATATGAAAACTACCGAAGTATATTTTGTAGTACTCGATGGGCCCATTACGTGATATACGTTCAAGCTATGCGATAGCTTTCACCATTTCCTTACTTATGCCACCTTAAACATTTTTGGAGGAGAGGTCATTTGACCTGCACTGGTAGCCTGACCTGAGATGACCCAACCTCAAAATTTTGAGGAAAAAAAGTAATGCACTTTTTTAAAGGCGGCCGCGTAAAAGGCCAGTCTTGATCCAGAGCATAATACACACAAGCAAAGCTTATTTACCCCTCCCCACGTGCCACGCCAGTGAAAACGTTAGGGCGTCCTTTTTCTAGAGCATCCTTAATTGGCCATCTCGCTGGTCTCAAGCTCTGACTTGGTGACTTGTAGCACCTTTGCCGCCTTCCAAAACACCTCACAGGCCTTCCGCTGCACTGGCCATAGGGCCATAAGAATCGTTATCGGGGGGACCCTTCAGAACCTCGTAAGGGTTTCGATGGTTTCTCTGTATAGTAGTGTTGGGCACTTATGTACTTCAGCGGTTCCTAACCCCACCGGCGCTTTATTTACATCAGCCATTCCCGCACTTCAGCTATATCAATGGTCACCAACCCTTGCAGCACTCCATGCACGTCAGTGGTTCCCAACCCTCCCGGCACTTCACCTACATCGGTGGTTCCCAACGCTCTTGGCGCATCGTTCCTTTTGAACAGACAGAAAGCTACATAATCTCATCCTTTGATATAAATGTAAATTTAAGGAAACAATAGTGCTACAAATGTGTTAGTTATTAAGTTTACACACGCTATCCCCTGAGTATTGTCTACCTGTAACAGAATGGTCCTCCAACCCCAAATGGGATCATGGCCCATCGCTGGGGAACTGCTGGCCCATAATTTACAAAACGGTCTCTACTAGCTGGATATTGATTTGCTCGATATCAAAGATTCCTTGCAATCCGCCATTAAGGACACATTATTCGCCTCCTATTTCGAATTGAGTATCTCAATTTCTGTTTTCAATGCCTCTTTTGCTATTTCAGGAGAATCCACGGATTGTTTTAGCATTCTCCAATACCACCTTGCGGCCTCTTTTCAACTCTTTCCAGAGATGAATGAAAACGCTCTGAGACCAGCCTGGATCTTCAGAAAAACACCCGGGAAGAAGTTAAGTGGCAGGGACGTCAGAACGGTAAAATGTAGAGTCGACATCGATTCCTAGTTGCAAAGCTGTCCCCGATCCATCCATCCAGTTGACCATATAATTCAGGGAGCCGTTCCGATATCCAGCCTTGACTATACCTCGATCACAATATCATGATAACAAGACTGCCGACTCCAACCGCGTCCGACAACACAGTCCAGTACCAAGCCAGTAAACATCGCATTCGAGACAGACAACTCCTCCATCTAACATCACACTTATCAGCATTTTGAAATGCTGAGTTCACAGCTGCGCATGCTGGCATGGCCTACCTGGACAGAGTGGATGGCGCGCGACAGCTCGGCCCGCTGCACCTCCACTGAGGCGGTGAGGGCGGCCAGCTCGCCCTGCAGCCGCTGCGGCAGCTCCGCCGACGAGGAGGCGATTCCGCGCAGCTCCCGCATCCGTAGCCAGTTGTTGACTGACGTGCCGACGATCCCAATGGCGGCGCCCACCGCCGACCCGATGATAGACCAGTACTTGGTCTTCTCGGCCTGAGCGCGCTCCTTCTCATGTGAGAAACGGACGGAGGCCGACAGCGCCTGGAACAGCTCTTGTTCGGCCTTCTCCAGGACGCGGTACTCGCCCGTCAGTCGCGACTCGTCGCGCAGCACGCGGTGCTCCTGCCCAATAGATGGCGCCACAGACCCGGCGTCAGTGCCAGCGCTTGGCTCACGGCAACGTTCTCCGGTGTTGTTCAAGCTTAACACGCGCATTGACGGGGGTCTGAGTCACTTTCGCTTTGACAGAGGGGGGTGCCTCCCTAAGATGTCGAGAACTACGTTAGGTAGCGAAAAACGGTAAACAGCGTTGGGTAGCCAATCCACTTCTCCATCAAAAATATTTGAACCATTTTTTGTCAGGTCACGTGTAAGGTCACTAGAGGTCAAAACATGCCGTCATAGAGATAACATGTAAATGAAGGTGTTCGGTCAAATCATCTGAGCAAGTTAAGATAGAGCAAAACGATTTGAACCATATGAATCCTCGCAGCAAGCCGAACCGAATGATATATAATATGACCTTGCTAGGTCAAATCAAGTATTTGACCTGACCTAAGGTCAGGTTAAGGTCAAATTATATAAAATTCATATCATTAGAACCCCAAAGACAAGGCGAATCTAATGCAGTTAAAATAAACGCTCTAACACCATCCGTTATTAAGTTATTCACTTAAAACCATTTTCCTCATATATTTCCAATGGAAAGGTCATGGCTCGTACCTGACCGTAGGTCATCGATATAAAAAATACCGGGACATATTCTAGATAACTCGGTGGGCCCATTATGTGATATGAGTTTCAAGCGGATAAGTTCACCCTTGTTCTGACTTATGTTATCTTAAACATTAATTTTGAGATCAGGTCACTTGACCTGTGCTGGTGACCGGACCTGAGATGACCCAACCTCAAAATGTTCATAAAAGTTGTAAAAATGAGATAAAAGGTATCCCAAGCACGGCAGCGCTACGAGCCGCCGTTTTAGTGTTATTTCCAAAAACCCGAGGGGGGCGGGAACCCGCCCCCCCCCATCAATGCGCGTGTTAATTACCATGCACTGAGCCTAAGTGATGATACCAGGGAGCTGCCACTGATCCTCATTGATAATGTAGCAGTCTGTTTGTCTGTTTGAGTTATAGAAGCATCAAAAACATATCAAAACAAACAATTAAAATGAAGGGCATCATCTGAGTTATAAATCCTAAGGTGCTGGATGGAGAACGACATACGGGCAAGGGGAAATCTGTACTCACTTCTGAGTTATTTTTACTAATTTTTCCACTCACTTTTCACGAGAAGATCTTTTAGCACAATACAATGATTCTGATGTAGATGAACTCATCAAAAGTATGGAGCTTAGGAAATTTGTCCAACAATTTGTTTTTACACTTTACATATTTCTAACTAATAAACTTTATTGTCTTATTTCAGTGAATAACCCACAACTTCAATTGGCTAAAAATCACGTATCATTGTGTTCAAACTTACATATGTAACACACTGATTCCCCCTTACCCAAAATTGAGCTGTTATGTTTTCCAGTTACCCATCGTGAAGCATTGAAACGAGTTTCCAAATTTGTGCGTGCTGCAGATCACACATTACCTCAGTTACAAGGGAGAGGTAGCGGTCCTCTCCCCTGCTTGTCTTGGCGATTTCAGCATGCAAATCCTTCAGTTTGGCCTGCACATGATTGATGTGGAGCTGATGGTCTCTTCGTTGAGCTTGGGCACGCAGAAAGGACTCCTCACACTGAAATACAAAATGACTGATATAAATGCCGCATGTGAAAATCAAGGTCAAGTAAAAAATAAACAACCAAAAACCAGTCCAGACATCGTAAAAGGAGAATTAAAAATTCAGAATCTAGGCACTCAGATAGTTTAATGGATAGGATCTTCATTTGTGACATAATAAGTATATATTCATGAACATAAGGCACACAAAACTCCATTTCACTCTAAAGTTTTTTAATAAGAGGTGTTTTCCATTATTGGTTCACTCCAGGCCAATTCAGATCCACCGAGGCGCCAACTGCCCCATTCATCCATCCACGTGCTCTGTCCAGGCTTTAGTCGATGAGACCTGAACAGTACGTCGTCAAGAAGAGTGAACCGATGTCCAAAGGTATATTTTACCCAGTTAAAACATAGACACTTTTTCCTTAAGGTTAACTTGCAAACAAATCGGTGTCTACCAGCTGTAGTCATGTATTTCGAACGCGGCTAGAGGTGAGGCAGTACACAGAGATGGACAGGTAGCCAGGGCCGAAAACAGCAAACATTGCCTGTTTGGTGCTTACCTCTAAAACTCTATTCTGTGCAGCAGTTACTTCCGCTATCCCAGTGTATTGTTCATAAGCACTCATAATAGATCCAAGCTTTTCTTTGGCTTTCTCGACTGAGGCTGCACTAGACATACCATTCATCGGTATCTTCTGCCTCAGTATACCCGATAAACTGGCTTGAGATAATGATATTGCTCTTAGCTTGACAGAATTCATGGTTATGTAAAATCGTACACAAATAAAATTATTTCTTGTTTAAGTCCTTTCTTACATTGCTGACGAAACAAACCCAAATACCAACAGATCATGAGAGCACCCACAGCCGAATCAAAGCCTGTTTATCAAACCTGTAAAAATCACGGTATATTGTATTACACAAAAGACAAAGTGAAGGTAACTTGCATTACACAGATATATTTACATTTATAATACACAGAAGTAGACATAATTAGAAAGGAAAGACGGGACGACGAAGCAAATGTGTATGAACAACAAAATGATAAGGCAGCTCAAGCCACTTGGATACAGGAGGTAAGTCTGAACCAGGGGCCCAAACAACTGAAACTAATATTCTGTCATAAGTGTATTTTTTCGCAGCTTATTATCCACCTGTTTCAACAAAAAGTTATTGTTTACAGCATTTCTAGATAATACTGATGGGTGACCCTCAATTTGCCATGAATCATACTTAAAACTCATGGCAAACCTTTACAACACCAACCGAGGGTTTTGTACTCTTAACCCTTGCCCCGGTGGCCGGTACGAGCCACCTTCGCCCAGGTGGGGGGAGGGGCTAAAAATGACCCCACGATCTCAAAAACTAAGAGGTAGAAAAAGCACAAAACGGCAATCAAAAGCTCTCCAAAAATGATATCGAAAATACTTCAGTCATTTTTCTCTTCATGTCAATATCAAGGTCACCAGAGGTCAAAATAGGTCAAAATCGCTAATATGAGGTGCACAAAGAAAACCTCATATATCTCAGAAACTATGACAGCTAGAAACATTTTTTAACACCATTCGAAAGCTCTTGAGTTGCTCTTTCATTACAGCAAATTCATTTCATTGTGCAAATGATTTTCGGGTTAGGTCAAGGCCTAGGGAGCTAAAGGTCTCTGAATAATAGGAATGTTCTTGGGAATGTCCATAGCCACCCATGCATAAGGACGTTTCCTTTTTGCTAATAACTTCCAAACCAAGCAAGATGCAGCCTAAGTTGATGCACCATTGCAATCTTATCGTCAATACAAATCAAATGATATATAAAATTTCTGCCAGGTCAAATTTAAAATTTGACATAAAAATTAAACCTGAACCAGGTCAACGGTCTGACCCAACTTCACCTGGTATAATCATGATGCATATTATTTGACTTGCAGTGACTATACGAACACTTCAGTGACAAAATAAAAGTTTTATCTTTGTTTATTCAAAATTTATAGAGCAAAACACCAACAAATGACCTAAGGTGACCTTTCAAAGGTAACAAGTCAAAATTGTTGGTATCAACTTCAGAAATGGGCTAAGGAGCAAGTCGTAACCGATTTTTGAAGTTGATTCCATCCATACTTACTGAGAAAAGTTCATTTCGTAAGTTGCCCCATGTATTTACAATGGCAAGGTCATGCTCTACACATGACCTTAGGTCACCAATATCAAAAATCCTGGAACACATGTTGTAGCTCTTGGTGGGCCCAATATGTGGTATGAGTTTCAACTTGATCGATTCACCTTCCTTTTAGTTATGCAGTCCTAGGCATTTGTTTAGGTGAGGTCACTTCACCTGGGCTGATGACCTGACCTGATACGACCTTGAGCTAAAATTTCCAGGAAAGATGTACAAATTATAAAGGAACAGCCAGACTAAGTTTGGCGGCGCTCCACGCCGCCGTTTTTTGGTCACTTCGAAAAAAACACGAGGGAGGTCTAAAAAGACCCTCCACGCTGGCAAAGGTTAAATCCATACACGTATATTGACACTTTTGCGATACACATTGCATACACTCCTAGTTGACAAAAAGACTCACAACGCCTAAATGGGCAGCCTCATCGGAAGAGCAAAAGCACTCTATATGCAAGGCACACACTATATATATAGATAAACCAAAATCGAAACCATTATATAAAGCACACTATATATATATATATATATATATATATATATATATATATATATATATATATATAGTGTCTTTGCATATAGATGCTTTGCTTTCCGATGAGGCTGCCCATTTAGGCGTTGTGAGTCTTTGTCAACTAGAGTGTATGCAATGTATCGCAAAAGTGCAATATACGTGTATGGATTTAACCTTTGCCGGGGTGGAGGGTCTTTAGACCTTCCTCGTGTTTTCGAAGTGACCGAAAAACGGTCACCTCGAAAAACCGAATATTAGTTTGTTGTTTGGGCCCCTGGTTCAGACTTACCTCCTGTATCCAAGTGGCTTGAGCTCCCTTATCATTTTGTTGTTCATACACATTTGCTTCGTCGTTCCGTCTTTCCTTTCTAATTATGTCTACTTCTGTGTATTATAAATGTAAATATATCTGTGCGTGCGTGCGTGCGTGCGTGCGTGCGTGCGTGTTGGTGTGTGTTGGTGTGTGTTGGTGTGTGTTGGTGTGTGTGGTGTGTGTTGGTGTGTGCGTGTGTGTGTGTGTGTGTGTGTGTGTGTGTGTGTGTGTGTGTGTGTGTGTGTGTGTGTGTGTGTGTGTGTGTGTGTGTGTGTGTGTGTGTGTGTGTGTGTGTGTGTGTGTGTGTGTGTGTGTGTGTGTGTGTGTGTGTGTGTGTGTGTGTGTGTGTGTGTGTGTGTGTGTGTGTGTGTGTGTGTGTGTGTGTGTGTGTGTGTGTGTGTGTGTGTGTGTGTGTGTGTGTGTGTGTGTGTGTGTGTGTGTGTGTGTGTGTGTGTGTGTGTGTGTGTGTGTGTGTGTGTGTGTGTGTGTGTGTGTGTGTGTGTGTGTGTGTGTGTGTGTGTGTGTGTGTGTGTGTGTGTGTGTGTGTGTGTGTGTGTGTGTGTGTGTGTGTGTGTGTGTGTGTGTGTGTGTGTGTGTGTGTGTGTGTGTGTGTGTGTGTGTGTGTGTGTGTGTGTGTGTGTGTGTGTGTGTGTGTGTGTGTGTGTGTGTGTGTGTGTGTGTGTGTGTGTGTGTGTGTGTGTGTGTGTGTGTGTGTGTGTGTGTGTGTGTGTGTGTGTGTGTGTGTGTGTGTGTGTGTGTGTGTGTGTGTGTGTGTGTGTGTGTGTGTGTGTGTGTGTGTGTGTGTGTGTGTGTGTGTGTGTGTGTGTGTGTGTGTGTGTGTGTGTGTGTGTGTGTGTGTGTGTGTGTGTGTGTGTGTGTGTGTGTGTGTGTGTGTGTGTGTGTGTGTGTGTGTGTGTGTGTGTGTGTGTGTGTGTGTGTGTGTGTGTGTGTGTGTGTGTGTGTGTGTGTGTGTGTGTGTGTGTGTGTGTGTGTGTGTGTGTGTGTGTGTGTGTGTGTGTGTGTGTGTGTGTGTGTGTGTGTGTGTGTGTGTGTGTGTGTGTGTGTGTGTGTGTGTGTGTGTGTGTGTGTGTGTGTGTGTGTGTGTGTGTGTGTGTGTGTGTGTGTGTGTGTGTGTGTGTGTGTGTGTGTGTGTGTGTGTGTGTGTGTGTGTGTGTGTGTGTGTGTGTGTGTGTGTGTGTGTGTGTGTGTGTGTGTGTGTGTGTGTGTGTGTGTGTGTGTGTGTGTGTGTGTGTGTGTGTGTGTGTGTGTGTGTGTGTGTGTGTGTGTGTGTGTGTGTGTGTGTGTGTGTGTGTGTGTGTGTGTACAAGGCGGCGCCGACGCCAGCATCCCCGTCGGGGTATGCATCTTGTCTTAACAACCGCCCAGGTTGGCCTCCGAGCCACCTTCGCCATGGTGGGGGTGTTCAAACACCCCTCTCCCCTCGAACTTCGCTCCTATACGGAATGGCGAAAAAATGCGAACGCTGGTGGATAACTCATAAGAATTCATGACGAACTACATCGGGTAATTTTTGCCTCAGGTCAATATTGAGGCCATGACAGGTCAAAGAACGTGGCATGCTAGAGAATAGTTCCGGGGATCTAGCGTCTGACAATAGTTGGGTTAGAATCATTTTTTACGCGGCATTCGCTGCCTCCCGTTACGGCGAATCGCAATATGTATAGTGTAGCTATACTAGGTCAAAATTATCTGACCTGAGGTCAGGTCAAGCTCATTTTCTTATCTAGCATAGTCAATATGCTTATCAATGGACTCGTAATAACAATCTAAACCTAATGGTATCAAAATAAAAGCTTTATTATCATTTCCTGCAAAGTTATTAACCTGCACTGGTGACCTGACCTGAGATGACCCACCTTAAAAATTTTGTAAAAAAGTTGCGGAATCAATTAAGGATAAGGTGTGGCAAGGATGGCGGACGGCGGCGCTTTGCGCAGCCGTTTTTCCATGCCACCGGAAGAATCCGAGGGGGTGTTCAAACACCCCTCAATGGGGCAAGGGCAGGGTTGGCACTACCCACTACCCACTGCCCGGGTTTTTTGGTTTTTTGTGGGTTTTTTAATGGATAAAACCCACCCGGGTTTTTCATAAATCATTTCCTAGATGCCCCTGAGTAAACATTTTGCCTTTTTGCTATTCACATCACTTTTAAAGCTACTAAGCCTTGGTATGTGTAGAATATGCCAAAGTTTGGCAGGATCGGTACCATATGCCACCTCATACAACCCGCTGGAAAAATGCAAAATGCATGTGGAAATTCTTGCCGTCTTAACAGGAAAATAATTCTTAAGAATTCACATGTTATCCAAATTTCAAATTGTGCAACACAAA
Organism: Lepas anatifera; assembly: GCA_034440635.1. Lineage (NCBI taxonomy): Eukaryota > Metazoa > Arthropoda > Thecostraca > Lepadidae > Lepas > Lepas anatifera. The sequence goes on along the minus strand of JAOTON010001306.1, from coordinate 222,542 downwards.
TTTGCATATTTTTTGCCACAGGTATATGTCGCTGGCTAAGACCAATACCGTCTCTGAGTATGACGTTTTTTTGTCTGTATTATGCAGTTTTTTTCAGAATTCAACCTATATATTTCTATCTTAATTAATTTATAAACATGTCTGCAGGGTCAAAATATGTCAAAGTAACAGTGCAGTCTCAGACTGTAACTCTGACTGACATTGACCTGAGACACACAAAAAGTTTATTTGTCCAGCTCATGAAACCTCTAAGGCTTATGGTGGTGGAGTCACATCGTGCTGTACTCGAGGCGCGCAGCCTCTGGAGTACAGCAAGGTGAGGCGACCACCTCTCCTCTTGGCTGAGCTTAAGCAATGTAAAGAGCTTCCCGCACGGCCTCCTGTCGTTTTCTGATCTATGTTCCCCAAGTTGATTATATGAAGACGGACACCATCACAATATTTGACTCGGAGACTCTCAATAGCAAGTCTCAGGGGCCCAAGCGTTGGTCTGGCAGGGCCTACCAAAATTGTGAAATGGGGGCCCCATATTCGGCTATCGGGACACCAGAGTTTATCTCTGGGCCCCAGACTTGGTCTCTGGAGCAGCCCCAAAAGTTTTCCCGAGATTTCCAGAGTTGGTCTGGAGGACCCTCAAGAGTTTGTCACGGGGGGGCGCCCAGAGCTGGTCTCTTAGGGCCCCCAGAGTTAGTCTCGGTGGGCCCAAGAGTCTGACTTTGGGGATCCGAAACGTTTTCTCGGGGAGCCCAGGGTTGCTCTCGGATGGCCTTTATGAATTCGTCTCGGGGGCGTCAGAGTTGGTCTCCGAGGCCTTTGAGGGTTTCTCTCGTGGGCCCTTAGAGATGGTCTCGAACCTGGCTGAAAGTGGGTTTTGGGGGTCCCTAGATTCGGTCGTTGGGATCCCGAGAGCTGGTTTCGGGGGACCCTAAGAATTGTTCTTGGGGCCCTCAGTGTTGGTCTCGAGGACCTTCAAGAGTTTGGTTCGTGGGGCCCCTAGAGGTAGTCTCGGTGATCCCAAGACTCGTTCTCGGGCGACGCAGAGTTTTTTTCTGGCGGGAGGGGAGGTTTTGTCTCAAGGCGCCGGCCAAGTTTTCACAGACTGCCCAAAGAATTCGTGTTGGGGGCACCTCAGAAATGGTCCCCGGGTCACAAAATAATAAAACGGATACCACGCTTTATTTAGCTAGATAGGCAAGGAAACAAGCAGGATAGGTTAAAACAGCCAATAAAATTCACGTGAACCACACCGATTCACTCCACAATCCCATCAGTCACCACTGACGTTCTTTTTATTTTCATTGACGCTCTTTGCACTTGAGGCCCCATGCAGTGCCCCCGAGCCTATATTCACGCCTCCCTTCCCCCTGAGCAAATAATAGATGCGCCTCTGCTATGCTCTGAGAATTGTGATATGGTCTTTATTGATGTACCGGTCTAAGATTCTCAGCGCTAGCATTTGTCCCTGAGGAATATGAGCTACTGATGTAGAAAAAAAGTGAAAGTGAATTCCTGTGGGCGCGGTGGTGTGGTGCTTGTCGCACTTGCTTTCTACGGGGTCACCCGGGTTTATGTCCGGTGAATTTCTTGAGTAAAGAGAATCCGGCTCCTAAGAGAAAACAGTAACAAGAGTCGACGACACCGTATAACCATAGCCCACATGACCTTTGTAGTCGGTGTGCCCTAAACCACCAATTATGATGATGATGATGATGTACATATAACCATAGCAGTAGGGTGAGTTGATAAGCCCAAAAATTGTTATTCTGGCCAAAAGTCGTTTAATTTTCTTATCCATGGGTGCCCGTGAAACTACGAAGGGTTTTGCATGCTGCCGTCAATCGGGTACTCCAGAACAGCTTGGGGAATAGGAGCTTCTTCTTCCCTCGCCTCCTGAGGCAAAGGCTGATAGGCAACAATGATATTGAAAGCATCACAGTCTTAAAGGGAATGTGGCACCTTGGTCGAATCCTGGAATTTAGTGTAATTAGACGTACTTTTAGTAAAAAATAATGAAACCACTCATTATTTCTCTGAAAAATGTACAATAAGCTCAATATTCGGTTTTAAAAAAATACTCCTCTAGAAAAAGAAATAAATATCAGCCTGCGGATGATTTCACGATCTGGCAGCCACTACCATACTTGAAACGCTTCAAGGGCTTCGATTGGCTGATGCTCATCGTGACGTCAGCATATGTCGTCACACCAGTGACTCACAACAATGGCCGCCGGCGACGGGGGCTGAGGGGGGCTGGTGTCAGGTAGGTTTTAGCTTTTTTCTACGGAAATATCGAGTTCCAAGACAAATGAAATATGGAGTACCGGGTTTTCCGACCTGCTTTACAACTTGGCTATCTCAGTTAAAATCACGTTGTGAAGGTGCCACATTCCCTTTAATGTGTGCTCAAACAATGACATTAATATTGAAACGGTGTGATGAGAATGCTACAAAACAAAAATAAAAAAACGGAAAAAACCCACAAAAAAACGCAAAAAACCCAGGCCCGCGGGCTTTTTACAAAAACCCGGGTTTTTTCCAACCCTGGGCAAGGGTTAAAGGTGCACATTGGAACTAGCAAATACCACAGAAAACAAGAATGGATGAAGACTATGCGAGGAGTATGATGGGGAAAAGTTTTGTGTGTTCAAAGCATTTAAGTCCTGAAATATAAAGCAAATTCAGTGCAGACTCCAAAAATACTTCCAAGTATACCTGATGGATAACAGAGTAGCAAAAATGAATATTTCTTTTAATTTTACATGATTGCATTGCAGCAAAAATGATACAATAAAAGATATGGGTAGCGCGATCCAGAATAGCCACTTTTTTCTAAGACTTTTTACTTTTATTCTCATAAATCATTAAGCCAGAGGGTCAAGATATTATGGATCACAGCCAGGAGCATAAAGGTGAACAAGACCTTGTCTCTAACCCCCCAGCCCATCTATTTTTGCACGCTATTCCCCTCAATAATTATGTGTAACCTATTCATTATCAAGAACACAATCTGATTTCATTGTAATTCTGTGACATCTGCTGTGCAAAGGAAAAAGGGGTACACCAAGCAAATATCATCTTACCCTAAGTGAATCAATATCAACCAATCTTGATATTGGAAACCCTGTGTATGACATTTATTGATGTCCACAAATGGTTTCATTCTATTTGGCACACCGCACTGTTGTTCAAGCTTTTGTGTGTGAATATTTCACAAAGTTTGTGCTGTAACGACAGTCAGGGATAGAGTTCCAAACATATTAGTCAGAGATAATTGATGCAAAATGTGTTTCAATAATGAAAACTTATCTGGCAGCACTTCCATGCTGATACTATGGCATTGCTGAATTTTTTAGCGCTCCAATGAATTAAACACAGAGCCTGCTGCAAAATATGGTCAATGTACAAGAGTTGTACCCCAGTGTGCAAAGTATGGCACTTTCGATGAGATCTCGTCGGTGCGAGTACCCTTCGAGGCAGGAGCAAGTGGTGCGAATTCTACTACTCTGGTGTGAATAGCCAAGACTGGTGAGAGGGTGGTGACACTAAAAAGCAGCGAAATCATAGGCAAAAGGGAAAAATTTACTAAAAATAAACAATTATGACAAAATTCCGCCGGTTAGGCTAAGTGTGCCAGATTTGCCGCAAAACAATGTATTTGAAATTAATTTTTTGAATACTGACGGGTAAACTCAACAAATATGCATAGTTCAAACTAAACCAACAGTACTTTTGCCGTCTTTTGAGTCCATACACATATATTTCCCGGTAAAAACATCCATCAAGTACACACACCCAGACGACAGCGCTTAATCCACCCTCCCCGAAATCTAAAAAGCACCTCACCCCACATTATGCATAGTTGGCTTTTGGTAGAACGTAAACTAAAAATGAGCGAAAGCTTTCGGCGATAGTCCCGCTGAACACTGAGTTGTCATCTCACCGCCATTCATCCCAAAGGACAGTTTCAAATTGCTGTGCCCCAAGACTTTGCCACGCTGCCGGGCGTGGTGATATAGCAATGTTGCTCTGCGCTGCAGGTGCAGACGTAATTTAACCAAATCAATCACGGCGATGGGTAAGATATCCTTAAAAATAGTAAACATTTGTATTAAGAGAAAATGGAGTTAAGTATAGATCAAATCCGGCAAAAAACATTGGGTTGTTGAATATTGCTACAATAGTAGTTCATTGGTTGGACACAAGGCCCTGCAAGATAAAACCTCAACGGGTGGGGAGGGAAGAGGCCAGCTGAAGGGAGTGGTGGTATGGCGACAGCTTTCAAGGTTTGGGGCATACACAGATCCAGGGGGCAAAAGTGGCACATACCCCTCCCCCGATCGACTCTCGGCGCCCCTGAAATACCGCTTCCCACCCCCACCCCCTCCCCCGACGTGAAAATCGGCGCCCACCGATACGATAAAGTGCCCATGCCTGATGGGTTTTCCGGCCAAAAGTGGTGCCCCCTGGGCCGGATGCGCCCACGATTGGCAATCCTGGATCCGCCTAAGGTATGGGAGATGAATGAACGTTTATAACGACACAGGAGGGGGATGAAAAGTAGGTAGGAATAGGTGCGTTTTTCTCCCTAATGTATTGCAGATTGGTGCGAATTTTTGGTGGCTGGCGGTGCGAATTGGCGCGAGAATTCTAGATGGCTGGTGCGACTCGTCTGATCTGCTGCTCATCTGATCGGGGATGATTGCGAATAAACTGATTCTGATTCTGCCATACTTTGCAGACCAGTGGGGAAACTGGTCAGCGTTCCCAAGAATTGCTACGTTCTCAACAATAGGAACAATGACCCATAATTGGAAACACTTGTTCCATAATTGGAAACGCATTTTCCATCGTAGATTCAAACTGGAATTTCAGACAGCTTGAAACGAATAAAGGAGTATATCCACCGAATTATTTTAATGTCAGTTTCCCTGACTAAATATGAATGGTAGCCATAGGCGGATCCAGGGGCAAGGGGCACGTGTCCCCCCCGATCGACCCTCACCCTTCGCGCCCACTGGATGCGAAAATCGGCGCCCAACGATGTGACTTTGCGCCCACCTGATAGGTTTCTCCGGTCAAAATTGGCGCTCCTCGGCCCGGATGGCACCCCCGCGGGAAGGAGCCCCCCCGATCGGCAATCCTGGATCCACCTATGATGGCGGCTCAAGGAAAATGGCCTGCCCCTGCAAGAAGCAGGCTCAAAGGAGTGGAAGGAGGCATAGGCGGATCCAAGTTTTCGCAAGGGAGGGAAACGTCGAAAAGGACGTCATCCGGGCAGGGGGTGCCAAATTCTATCGCAGATTCGCCAATTCTCACATCGAAGGAAAGTGGTGAATCCAGGACTTCATTGGAGGGGGGCTAAAGTCTCTAGTCTCTCCCGTCATTGCCTTCGATCAGTCTCCGCGTATGGTTTTACTACATGCACTCTGATATCTTGAGGGGAGAAACTTGAGACCCCAGGCAACGCCTACCAGGTGGGCGCAAAATCCTATCGGTGGGCGCCGATTTTCGCTTCGGGGGGGACGGTGGGAAGCGACATTTTAGGGGGCGCCATCGACCCTTCAGGGGGCGGCGTGACCATTTCAAGGGGCGCCAAGGACCAATGGGGGGCGCCAAGGGTCAATCGGGGGAGGGGGTGGCGGCAAGGGTCGGTAGGGGGGGGCGCCGAGGGTCGATGGGGAGAGGGCCGCCAAGGGCTGACCAGTGGAACGTGGAATCTGCTTATGAATGAAGCACCCCAGTAAATATCGAGTTGATGCAGCAGTGGCACACCATAAATTATCAAAACACTACGGAGTAATTCGAACAATCTGGGGACAAAAACCGCCAGAACTAAAAACTTTCTGATACAAATCAACACAAAACAACCCAAGAAATACGAAGATACCATCTTTAAGCTCTACTTACTTCCTAAACAGACGATAGGTACGGTTTTGCTCTATTTCCTCACTCTTCGGGCACATGGTGGAAAGCAACCGTGTGATGCCAATAAAAATATTTTTGTCGTCTACAATTTTGAATATTTGTTTTTACCCCACTATTTTTTCAGTAACTTTCCTCGAAAATTATCCAAAAAAATAATATCTGTCTGGTTCTACAGTTTCATAGCAATCTTTAAATTGTTCTTTACCATTGGGACTGGATCACACAGTTTAGACAAATATTTGATGGAGCGTTCAAAGACAGATTTTCTAATTCAAAGTAGAACCCCCCTCAAATTTTAAGTAGAGTTGAAAGTGACCAGGTAGAAAGCATTCCCTTATCTTTTCTAAGCTCCTGTTGTGTTTTCTGAAAACATCGTTCCGGGCGTTCCTATCCTTGGGAACGCATGTTTCCATTTATGGAACAAGCGTTTCCAAATATGGGTCAATTTTCCCATAGTTGGGAACATAGCCATTCTTGGGGACGCGGACCACAGTTTCCGCCACTGAGACTGGGTTGCACCCTTCTTAATTTATTAGGGGAGTACTAAATAACAGTTGAAAGCGAGTTTTAAGTGGGTGATAGTAACACCACTGAAAAACATTCAGTAGGGTAACACAGTAACACTTTGTTACTGTGTTACCTACCCTACTAAATCATGTTCAATTGTGAGAGAGAGAGAGAGAGAGAGAGAGAGAGAGAGAGAGAGAAAGAGAGAGAGAGAGAGAGAAAAAAAGTTGAATATCTTAATTTGAATGAGTAATCCCTCCAGTTTCACATGAAGCGTCAATTGACTGCCACAAGGCAGGATAACATGTTGTTATCTTTAACAGCCCGGGGGCTTTCTGAAAATGTCCCCTAGAGATCCAATTTTAGGGAATTAGTTTCCATTTTTGAACCAAGCATTTCCAATTATGAATCATTGGTCCCATTCTTGGAAATGTGGCTATTTTTGGCCTGTCTGCAAAGTATGGCAGCAGGCCAGACAAGTCGCACCAGCCATCTTAAATTCTTGCAGCGCCAGCCTTAAAAATTCACACCAATCTACCATATACCAGGGAGACAAACGCAGCAATTCCTACCCACACGATGTAATGCTACCTCTCCTATTAGTTAGTTAGTTAAAGGGAATGTAACACCTTGGTCGAATCCTGGAATTTAGCGAAATTAGGAGTACTTTTAGCCAAAAATAATGAAGCTACTCATGATTTCTCTGAAAAATGTTCATTAAGCTCGATATTTTGTTTTTAAAAATACTCCTCTAGGAAATTAAATAAATATCTGTCTGTGGATGATGTCATGATCTGGCATCCACAACCATACTTGAAATGCTTCAAGGGCTTCGATTGGCTGATCTCATCGTGACGTAATCACATCTCGTCACACCAGCGGCCAGGGGCGCAGCCAGAGCTTTGGTATGGGGGGCACACCAACTTTGAGGGGCACCCCGGGGGAAAAAGGGCACTTTTTAACGTAACCTAAAAAACTTGCTATATCTTTGTTTAAATCATTTTTTGGGCATCTTCGGTTCAATGAAAATGCAAATAAATCATTGACGGAGAAGGAAAACGCCATTAAAACCGAAAAAAGGAAACAAATATCATCAAAATCTCATGGGAGTAGCCAAAACGTGACTGTTTTGGATAGATTTAAGGACAAATCAGCCAACTCATGCAAGTACTTAACATCAGAGAAATCAGCGGAGCATGTGATATCTGTTACAATGTGCAGGCTAAGTCATATTGGAGTCGAAAATTCCTTTGTTATGCCCACTGGTTTTGTCGTGACGAGTGAGCCCTGGCTGTACACGGATTAAGTTCCTTGCCTCCCACAATCGCCGTGGGACGAGGAGTGCCATAGTGTCTTTGGAAGAACACATTTTTACTGCCGGAAAAATTTGGGAGATACCTTTTGAACGCATTTATTAAGTTCCATATTCTCAAGGATCGGTCCCAGTTAAGAGTAAACAAAAGGTGAACAGGCCGGTGGTTTGGATGGGGAGGGTGTGACAGGGCTGAAAATTGTGAAAACTAGTTCTTCATTTAAATTAATAAGTAGAACCCTGGTTTAGGGGACTGTGCTCTGAGCTCAGGGGCACATGCCCTTTTATCATTTCTTCCCAGAATCCACCAGTATAATAAGCAATTTATATAACCAGGGGTGCCTAGGTATCACAAGCCGTTTTAGACATTCCTCATTCCTCGTTAGCTCCGTTTTACAAGGGGAATTTCCATTGTATTCTTATTCCCCATCTATTCAAGGCCAGCTCTGGGGCCCCCAAGTGTGGATCAGAGGCCTCCAGAGCAGCTTCCCCCATCCCCCCAGTTGTGCCTCCAGGGACTAGACTAGCTCAGTGACCCCGCCCTGAGATGATGGGAGTTGGCCTAGTGTTCTTATTATCTGTCTATTCAAGACCACCTCAGGGGCCCATGATGTAGGTCAGGGCCACAGAGCTGATCATGCTTCACCCAGGGACCAGACTAGCTCATTGATCCCAGAGATGAGGTCATCAGACTAGCTCAATGGGCCACAGATAGGCTCATAGGGCCTTAAACCAGTTTAAGAAGCCCCAGAACAGTTTAAGGCGCCAGATCACCTCAGGGGCCTCAAGCCAACTTAAGGGGCTCTCACAAGCTCAGCGCCCAGACCAGCTCAGGGTACCCTCAGAACCTAGATCCGCTCTTGGGCCCCAGATCAGTTCAGGGGCCTCAAGTCAGGTCAGAGGGCAAGATCAAGTCAGGGCCACTAAATCAGCTCAGGAATCCCTCACCAGCTCGGGGCCCAATCAGTCAAAAGTCCCAGAGCTGCTCAGGGGACACCGGATCGGCCCATAAGGCACCAGATCAGCCTCGGGGACAAACAATCAGATCAGTGGTCCCCGACCAGCTCGGGGTCCAGATCAGCTTGGGAATACCAGATCAAGTCAGGAGGCACTTAATCAGCTCAGGAGCCCCATACCATCTCAGGGCCCTCACCAGCCCATGTGGGCCCAGCTCAGCTCAGGGCCTGGGAGCTGCTCAGGAAATCACGTAATGAACCCAGGAGGCCCAAGTCAGCTTAAAGGGCACCATATTAGCCATGGGGCACCAGACTAGCTCAGAGGGAATAAGATGGGCTCAGGAGACACACTGATGACTCAGCAGGCACCGGATCGACTCAGTGGGCATTAGTTAAGTTCAGGAGGCAGTATATCTGCTCAGGGTGCACCAGATCGATCAGCGCAGGGGGCAAGTTCAAGTCAGGGGCACTAAATCAGCTCAGGGATCCCTCACCAGCTCGGGGCCCGATCGGCGCGGTAGTGGAGTGGTCAGCGTAGCTGGCTTCCACGCAGCCGACCCGGGTTCAAGGCCCGGCGGCTTCCTGAACAAGGAGCAAGCTGGCTCCCGAGCAACCCTTCCAACAGGGAGAGAGTTGGCGACGCCATATGACCCTGGCAGTTGGTGCGTCGAAAAGCCCCAATAATTATTATTCGGGGCCCGATCAGTTCAAAAGCCCCAGAGCTGCTCAGGGGACACCAGATACCCATAGGACACCAGATCAGCTTCGGGGACAAACAATCAGATCAGTGGTCCCCGACCAGCTCGGGAATACCAGATCAAGTCAGGAGGCACTTGATCAGCTCAGGAGCCCCATACCATCCCAGGGGCCCTCATCAGCCTCTGTGTGCCCAGCTCAGCTCAGGGCTTTAGAGCTGCTCATGAAAACACGTAAGGAGGCCCAGTTCAGCTTAAAGGGCACCACATTAGCTCAGGGGCACCAGACTAGCTCAGAGGGCATCAGATGGGCTCAGGAGGCACCAGATCGACTCAGGGGCATTAGTGCAGCTCAGGTGGCACCAGATCGATCCGCTCTGGGGCCAGATCAGCTCCCAGCCCCCCAGACTATGGCAGGGGCCTAAATCAGCTCAGGGAGCAACATAACAGCTCAGGGACACAAGGTGGGCTCAGGGCCCACCAGACCAGCTCAGGGGGCACCAGGCCATCTAAGGAGACATCAATAATCAGCTGAGGGGGCACCTAATCAGCTGAAGAGGAGAAATAATCAACTTGGGGAGGCATGAGATCAGATCGGGGACCCGAATCAGCTCAAGGGCACTAAAACAGCTAAAAGGACACCAGGTAAGCTCGGAGGCATCAAGCTAACTCAGACAGTATTATATAGGTTCAGAATTCACACTTATTTTCTCAGGGGGCACCAGATTGACTACGAGGGCACCAGATCAGCTCAGAGGGCACATGATCAGCTTCAGGCGGCACCAGATGAGCTCCACCCGTACGATTATTGGTGACGATGAGGCAATATCTGGAAGCGGATTATGTGCCTATACTCTTCCCGGATGCTTGGAAAGGCAACAGAATGCCCTAGCTGACAAAAAGGCACTTAATTGTCAAACAATAGTTGAAATTGCTAAATGCAGTCTAGTTCCATCTAGGTTCAACGACGTAGGGTACTAAATTTCGAGCTGCACGGCCCAAAGGGGGTACACTACCTGGCAATCAAAAGGGCACCCAACACCGATGGGGGCACATGCCCCCTGTGCCCCCCTGGACAGTAGATAAACTCCAGGAGGCATTAAATAAGTTCAGGGGCCCGGATCAGCTCAAGGGGCACTAAAACAGCTAATAGGGCACCAGGCAAGCTCGGAGGCATCAAACTAACTGAGAGAGCATTATATACGTTCAGAAGGGACAATTATTTTCTCAGAGGGGCACCAGATTGACTATGAGGGCATCAGATCAGTACAGAGGGCACATGATCAGCTCCAGAGTTCAAGACCAGATCTCAGGGGCACCAGATGAGCTCAAGGGGCACCAAATTAGCTCTGCCCATACGATTATTGGCAACGATGAGACATTATCTGGAAACGGATTACGTGCCTATACCCTTCCCGGGTGCTTGGAAAGGCGACAGAATGCCCTTACTGACCAAAAAGGCACTTAATTGTCAAACAATAGTTGGAATCAGTAAATGCAATCTAGTTCCATCTAGGCTCAACGGCATAGGGCACTAAATTTTGAACGGCACGGCCCAAAGAGGGTACACCACCTGGCAATCAAAAGGGCACCCTGACACCGATGGGGGGCACATGCCCGTGCCCCCCTGCCAGCAGCTCACAAAAATGGCCGCCCTGTGACAGGTTGATAAGGGGGTTGGTGTCGGGTAGGTTTTAGCTTTTTACTACGGAAATATTGAGTTCCAAGACAAATGATATATGGAGTACCAGGTTTTCCGACTCGCTTTACAACTTGGCTCTCTCAGTTAAAATCATGTTATGAAGGTACCACATTCCCTTAAGGGAATTTTTATAAGACCCCCTCCTGTGTCTTAACCATTCAGCCATTATTTCTTTGGTTTTAAGTATCACCTTCCTCACACCATTCTTGCAAATTAGCACCAGGTTGATAAAATTAGCACCACTTGCTCCTTGTCCAAATTCTCGCACCAGGGGGCATTGCTACAAAATAGCTGTTCCAGTCACTAACTCGGATGTTAGGAAGCGTTCTTTCTCGGCACGTTGTGTTCAACCTTGGAACTCTTTACCTTCTGCAGCAGTGTGTGCCCCTGATTTATCTAGTTTTAAGGCTGTTCTGGATAAATGTATGCACGATAGACTGTATGCTTTTTCGTAGGGCAGAAAACCAATTGTAATTTCATTTGCTTCCTTTTCAAATTGCCTACAACTGATACTTTTAGAATATTTGCGATGTTAGTGCCTAGCACTCGGAAGTTCTCAAGGAAGACGCTTAATTCCAGTCACTCAATTGAAGTACCTGTGCTCTATCTCGCTGTTGGACTGGCGCGTCTGTTAGTCTGGTTTCCTTTTTCCTCCTTGGATCTTACTCAACCTTCCTTTCTCTGCGTCAAAGGAAACTAACCAGTTAAGAATACCAGGTAAGACACTTGCACCAACAAGATCTCGTCAAAAATTTCATACTTTGCACACTGGATTTTAGGGAACTCTGACCACAGTTCCCGCCCATAAGACAGTGTGAAAATTATGGCACTTTCAACAAGGTCTTGTCCTGGTGAGTGCCCTTAGAGACAAAAAGCGAGTGGAGCAAATGTTATTCACCTGGTTTGAATTTTGTAAAACTGGTGTGAGGGAAGTGACACTGAAAACCAAACAAATAATGGATGAATGGCTTTAAAGACACAGGAGTGGTCTTATAAAACTAACTAATAGGAGATGTAGCATTGCATCCTGTGGGTAGGAATTCACTCACCTTATTCACTTACCTTATGAGGTTCCCTGCTTGGCTAGGGTTGTCAGAAAGGCTTTCAGGATCAGAGAGGAAACCCGGATAACATAAGACGCTCCATGTCATGAGCAACATGCTCTGACTGGAATTTTGCGCCCACACATTGACAGACAACAGATTGACAGGTAGGACTAGTACACATGCTTCGTGTCTCTCAAAAGTGTAGCATCCATATCATGGAGGGAAGTTATAGAGTGACTCGCCCAGTGCAGACGCCAGCTTGGCCTTGAATGGGTGTGTTCCTCTCCCTTCTGTATTACGGATTGGTGAAAGTTTTAGGTGGCTGGTGGTATGAATTCGTGAGAATTATAGATGGCTGGTGTGACTCATCTGGCCTGCTGCTATACTTTATAGACAGGCCAATAAAGTAGTATGTCAAAAGCAGTCATTGGGACCTTGCATCTACAAAATAATTCACGGCACACCTATAGGTGCACAATTATGAGAACCAAGCTAACACCACTACAAAGTGCAGGAAATACTATGAATACGGACCCATGCAATGAATAAAAACACCAAAAACAACCCTCTTTCACGGAACCCTCTTGCTTGATTTCAACCAGATGACTCTTTAAAAACAAAAACGGCCCCGCTCCATACAAAAGATGATAAATAATTCGGCCGCCAATCAACCATATCGCCGCACCCTATCTTTTGTTTACAGCCGGCCCCTCACCCACGGTTCCTATAGATATAGGTCCATCACCATCTCCTCAACTATAGGTTCCTACAGGCCCTCAACAACAACAACCAACAACGGTGAGCCAAAAAGGCCGCACTCTCCTTTTTACGCTGTGTTGAAGCTGGAACATTGAAATTCTATCCGTTTATTATATCCCTCTAAAGCTGAAGGTTCCCTCTAAAGCACGAGGGGTCAGCATGTCAGCATCAGCGTTATCAAACGATAGAGGTCAGAACATAAATTGCAAAGGACCCCGCTGGGATCCTTTGCATGACGCGTCCCACTGGGGGGGCATTTTTCGCCCCCTCCGTATATCATTCCCCACGAAAGCTAAAGGAAAATTACGGGCCGCGTTCGAAAGCTCTTCACAAGACCAAGAGATGTCATAACAAAATTTGTTATGTCAGGTCAATATAAAGGTCAGCATAGGCCAAAGAAAGTTCCATAGGCGTACAAAAGATAAGTGTACGTTTCTCTCTCTAGATCTGCCCTCAGGGAAGCTAGAGCAAATATTTATGCATCATTTGATTCCTCTCATCGCGGCGAATCGAATGATGTATAATATGACCTTGCTGAGTCAAATAGTCAAAATGACCTGACCTCGAGCTAGGTCAGGGTCACAGAGTGACCTGGTATGGTCATGTTGCATATCAAATCGTCTCCCCGTGACAATATAAGCACAATACAAGCAAATTGGGAGCTTTATCTCAATTCAATGAGAAGTTATTGGCAAAACAATCACTCTATACCTACTCCCGTGACCTGACATGACCTTTGAGAGGTCAGATGCTCAAAAACTCAACTTTAAAGTCATAATCGTGGTAAGAATAGACGGTTTGAGGATTTGCAGCTTTATCTCTCCAGCATTTACTGAAAACGAGCCCATTCTATTTTTCACCATAGATTTATAATGGGGTGACTAAAAAATTGACCCCACCTTAGGTCAACAATACCAAAATTCCGAGATAGCATATTTGTAGACCCTAAAGACCTTACCATGTTTTGGAAATTTAAAACTGATCAGTTTGCTGATGTTCCCTGGGCGCCGCTTCAAACTCGTGATTTTAACCTTCGCCCGGGTGGGGGGTCTTTTTAGACCCCCTCGGATTTTTCCGAAGTGACTAAAAAACGGCGGCGCGCAGCTCCGCCAAACTTGGTCTACACAGAAAGAATTTATTACAAGGTACAAGCTTAAAATTGTGTTTCTACAAGTTTTACCATTGCAGAACAATAGTTGCACCGTAGCTAAATTACCGAAGTAAAACAACCCTGGTTAAGTCACTAGCATAAAGCAATGCAATTACTACGGAATGACAACCTTGCCTTGTGCCACAATAGTATGCGCATCATTCATACCTGGTTCATACCTTGCTTGCGCACCAGCGCTGCACTAACTGAATACTAGGCGTTGTAGTGGCATTGTAAATAGCTGGTAGGTAAAGCTAGGGCGTTGCTGCACCCTTGCTCGGCCATTGTCGTTTGACTATGGTTTCAAATACCTGCTCGGGTTACGGTCGCCATCTTGCTTTCTGTTTACCCGTGGCGATACACAGTGGCCTGGCACGCATGCCGTGTAGGTTAGAATAAATGTGACTTATTTTAATCCATCGTGGAACTTTGGAAGCTGTCTGGAATATTTGTCAGTGATCTGCGAGTGGAAAGAATTGGTCTCTGTTCCAATAGTTGAAAAGTGAGGCATTTTGGAATGGTCAATCCAGGTCCAGGTAAGTAGGGATGTGGTTACGTCAGGCATGTATGCCATATTGGTATTAAGGCTCATATTTTCGTGTCAAAGGAGCACAGACTATTTGATCATATGGCTTAGGTACCTGCAGTGGGTAGAACCTAATTGTGTTTGCCCTATGGGCCCGTTTGAAAAATAGGGTGAGTTGGGTTCCAATATGATCTTGTTGGTGTCTTCAGATGGATCGGCGCCTGATGAGTGATGCTGTGTTTTACCGATATGGGTAAGACAACGTGCGGGTTATTTTCTTGCTTGAGAGGTGGCTCAATGCTTCCCCTTTTCTACCGATGGTCTTTCGGTTGCATTTGGGGCCAGAAAACGCTTTAGCTTTCGCATAGAGACCGAAAAGTTCCTTTTGAAGCAGAGGTAGGTACAAGGGGAGGGGCTAAGAGGGCTCAAGCCCCCTTCCACATCATGAAATGTCAGAGTGCCTAAAGTAAATGCGTAGTCGGATGCTGTCTAGACACTATGGCGGGGAGGCGCGAACGCCCAAGTTTCCCCCGAAATGAAGTCCTGGATTTGCCGCTGTTGTAAAGACGTAATCCGAGTCTCGTTTTACCCTTGTAATAAGCCTTGCAACACCCTTGTTCCCTCCCCGTTACGCACTGGTAAAGCGGTTGTGCAAGCAAGGTTCTAATCTCGTCACGCTCTTGTAGGAAGGCTGCTGTTGCGTACAAGGCGGACACAAGACTTTGTTCTACCCTTGTTATGGGGTAATCATGACCTAGTAGAGGGCTTGTGGGGACGTTGTCAGCCATTGTCTTTGCCATGTAGGTTAACCATAGTTAAGTTACAAGGTTTGTACAACGTCTTCTAGCAACCATTGTCGTACTATTGTTCTATCATTGTTCTACATGGTTTTTCCTTGTATTTCCCTTGTTTTCGTGGCACGGATTTTGAACGTACAAGCTTTGCGTTTTACCCTAGTAATTCTCCATGTAAACAAGGGTCTGACAAGCTTTGCCCTTGTAAAAATTTCTTTCTGTGTAGCTGTTCCTTCATCATTTTTACATCTTTCCTGAAAATTTTGGCTCAAGATCATGTCAGGTCAGGTCACCAGGCCAGGTGAAGTGACCTTACCTCAAAAATACTTAGGACCGCATAACTAAAAGAAGGGTTAATCGATCAAGTTGAAACTCATACCACATATTGGGCCCACCAGGAGCTACAGCATTTGTTCCGGGATTTTTGATATTGGTGATCTAAGGTCATGTGCAGAGCATGACCTCTCCATTGTCAATACATGGGGAAAATCACGAAATGAGCTTTTCTCAGTAAGCATGGATGGAATAATCAACTTCAAACATTGGTTGCGACTTGCTCTTAGTCTATTTCTGAAGCTGATGCCAAAATTTTTGACTTGTAACCTTTAAAAGGTCACCTTAGGTCAAATAAGTATGTTTTGGTGTTTTTCTCTATAAATCTTGAATAAACTAAGATAGAGCTTTTATTTTGTCACCAAAATGTTTGTATAGTCACTGGAAGTCAAATGATATACATCATGACTATACCAGGTCAAGTTGGGTCAGACCGTTGACCTGGGTCAGGTCAAATTTTTTAATTTGACCTGGCATAGCAATATCATATATCATTCGATTTGTGTTGACGAGAAGATTGCAATGATTGCATAAACTATGGCTGTATCTTGTTTGGTTTGGAAGCTGTGCCGAACAAAATCTTAGTTTGTAAATATTTAGTCTTCTGGAACGTTTTCTTATAACACAAGTGCTTGGTTTCATTTTCTGCCTTCAGCTGCCCCCGCCCTGCTGTGCCGGTCCACTGTGAGGCTCTCGGGAGCACATCTGGGCGGCAGATGTGCGGACGGTGTGGGTATGGGGCCGCCATTTCTTTAGTCTAAAACCTTGTCTGTTACTTTATATTTTTGGGTAGTGTTTCTACGAATCGTCGTTATTTGTTTATGGATTTATCTTTCCAATTGTTTACATTATTCTCAGGAATTTCGGTTTACGTGTTTGCTCTCTGTGAACTTGCCTTTTTGGGTCTTAGAGCATGAGCTACGCACCATGTGGTGATGGTAGTCCTGCGTCGTCCACGCCTCATGACGGAGGCATGGACAGTGATCCGTGGACAGTGGGCGCGTGCGGATCACGGCCTCACGTCGTCCCAGCATCTGAGTGCTGGTCACTCCTGGGGATTAGGCATTGTGGCCAATCCCATCGTTAGCCTCGGTGGCTAACTCTGCTGTGCTGCTCCTAACTGTTTTGCTCTAACTCAAAAATAGATATCAAGCACTGAGTGAAGTTTCAATGGTCCTCCGGGTTTGAACTTTGGCATAAAATTTGAGACTTTAAACTGGAACAAATTGGTCGTCTCCGGGCCGGATAGTATGAACTAGTGAATCTGTGACTGTGCATCATGAGTCATCATAGTCTTCATACCAGAAGTAATGCTTCGATATCTTCTCAACGCAGCCAGGCGCGGATCGATGCCGCCGTGGCCAAGCTTGAGGCTCAGCAGGCAGCGCGTGCTGCCAGTGAGCGTGCTGAACTCGCTGCTGCTCAGGCCCGTGCTGACGCTCGCGCGGCTGCCGACCGCGCCGAGGTCTGTGACCTGCGTCTTCAACTGCTGGCAGAGGAGGAGGAAATCCTGGATAGTGATGACGACCCGTCACCTCCACGAGGTTGTGCCCCTCCTCCAGCTAAGCCGACCCCAGCTCATGAGTCCAGCATTGTTGGCCGGACTCACACCTGGATTAACCAGATTCCAACGGAGTCAGCACCAGCTCCGTGTGATAGAAGGTTGGATAATTGGCAGCCAACTAGGTCAGCACTGCCGCCACTGCACCTGGGCAAGTTTGATGGGTCTCCACTTAACTGGCCTCAGTGGAGTTCCATATTCAGATCTGTGGTGCACAACAGGACAGATCTGAGTGACGCGGAAAAGCTGGCTCATCTGCAGACCTCCCTCACGGGCGATGCGAGGGAGGCAGTGGGAGGATTGCTTTGTGACGGCCAACTCTACGCAGAAGTCCTCCGTGAGCTGGAATACCGTTTCGGAGATCCAGCCACCATCGTGCAGACAAACCTGGACCGCGTCCTAACTCTTCCGCCCATAAAAGAGTCTGACGTCGAGGCACTCCAGAGATTGTCTTCTAGGTTGCACACTGCCGTCAGCGTTCTGCAGCACCTCAGGTATGACGCGGACCTGGCTGCCACAGTAAATCTGCGTCAGGTGGTCAGCAAGCTGCCACGCAGTGTCGCCTGGAAATGGGGCGAAGAGGCCGTGCGCCTTCCCGAGCCCCCGACGCTGATAGCCCTGGACGCGTTCCTGCGACGCCAAGTCGACGCAGCGCGTCAACTTTATGGCCTTTCGCTGACTTCTGGAAGGACTGCCACTGAAGCCGTGACGGGGCCGCCCCCGCCGCCTCCTCGCCGAGCGAAGGATCATAAACTCGTCAGTGAGCGCCGTGGTGTAAACGCGGCAGCGGCAGTCACCAGTAGTGATGCCAAAACTCTGTGTCGGTGCTGTGCTACCCCGGGCCACAAGCTGGACAAATGCAGGAAGTTTGCGGCCCTGGGGTTGGATGCGCGTGTAGCACTACTCAAACACAGCAGTGTTTGTTTTAAGTGTATGGTGTCGGACGGACATGTCGCGGCAAAATGTGCGGACGCGCCGAACTGCGATGTAACCGGGTGTGGTAAACGCCACCACCGACTGCTTCATGGTGCGGCGTTTGCGCGCCCGAACACAGACAAACAGCCTGAGGGTTTGTGTGACAGCATGCAGTCAGCGGGTCGAGCACAAGTGTCGCACGCGTGCAACAAGGGGGAGGTGCTCCTCCAGGTGCTACCGCTGACTGTCTATGGACCTTCTGGATCGAAGAAGGTGAACGCTCTTCTCGACCTTGGATCCCAAGTGTCCCTGATCAAAGAAGGCCTGGCGCTTGAAATCGGACTGCCGATGGGGTCTGCTGAGACCCTGCAACTCAGCACGATTCATGAGACGACGTCTCAGAAGTCCCATGCCGTCACTTTCGCCATCGAGTCGACTAGTGCGGAGCGCTATACTGTGGCGGGCGTCCGCACAGTGCCACAGCTGGCCATCCACTCAGAGAAGGTCAACTGGCCGATGGAGAAAGAAAAATGGCCACACATGACTGACCTGCCGCTGTCAGCCACTGACTCGGATCCAGTTGGGATCCTCCTGGGTGCGGACTATTTCCAGCTGATAGTCCCTCGGGAGGTGAGAACCGGTCCACCAGGCACACCTTCTGCTGTGAGAACTTTGCTGGGATGGACAGTGGCGGGCAGGCTTCCTAGCACCTATAGACACTCCAGTGATGTGACGCAGGTGCTTCACGTAAGCACTGCGGTGGGCGCATTGGAGCGCCAAGTTGAACAGTTTTGGCGGACGGAGGACTTCGGCGCCAAATATGATAGCGAGATGAGCCGCTCGTTGGACGACAAGCGCGCTCTGGCTGTGCTGGAAGCCAGCACTGTGCTGAAGGGTGGAAAATACCACACAGACCTGCTGTGGAAGGATGAGAACACCTGGCTTCCCGACAACCGCGCTGCCGCTCTGACTCGTCTGAAGCATACAGAGCGGAAGCTGGATAAGGATCCGGACTTGTTGGAAATGTACTCTGAAACTATAGAAGGGTATATTAAGGACGGCCTCGCGTCCAAGGTCTGTCCTGGTGACACAGTGAACGATGGGTCAGTGTGGCATCTGCCACACCACGGTGTCACCAGCCCAAAAAAGCCGGGTCAAGTGCGTGTCGTGTTTGATGCAGCTGCCAGCTACCGCGGTACATCTCTAAATGAGAAACTGTTGACCGGGCCTGACCTGGTAAACAGCCTGGTCGGGGTGGTGATGCGATTTAGACAAGGTCCAGTGCCTATCTCTGCCGATATCAAGGCTATGTATCACAGTGTGGGTGTCACTGAATCGCACCAGCCAGCGCTGCGCTTCCTATGGCGAGGCAAGGACCGTGAAAGGGAACCCGATACGTACCAGATGAAAGTGCATGTTTTCGGGGCCGCTTCATCATCATGCGCTGCGAACTTCGCGCTTCGTAAATGCGCTGACGATAACGCGCAGGACTTCCCCGCGGCAGCCGCAGCGGCTCTCAAACAATTCTATGTTGATGATTTCTACATGTCTCTGGAAACCGAAGAGGAGGCAGACGAGATGAAGCGCTCGATGACAGACATGCTGAGTCGAGGTGGCTTTAATCTCACGAAGTGGGTCGTTCCTCATCGATCAATGGACGGTGATCCGGAAAGCCGTGACCTAGGCCTGAGTGACAACGCACCAGTGATGAGAGCACTCGGTGTTCACTGGAAAGTGCGTGAGGACACTTTCGTCTTCGAAGTGGACGATATGGACAGCAGCGTATGCACGAAACGCGAAATATTGAGACAAGTGTCAACAATATTCGACCCGATCGGGTTTCTGAGCCCGTTTATCGTGCGTGCTAAGTCTCTGCTGCAACGCCTATGGTCTGGTGGATACAGCTGGGACGATGAGATCTCTGATGAATCTCTAGTTGATGAGTGGAACTGCTGGCTGGAAGAGGTCAGTGACCTCAAGCTGTTCAGCATTCCCCGTTGCTACCGGCCAGACCCGACCCGACCCACTGCGTGTCAACTGCACGTGTTTGCCGACGCCAGCATTAAGGCTTTCGGAGCGGTGGCCTACTTTCGGCTCCAGTATGAGGACGGGCGCATCTGGTGCTCATTCGTCGCTGCCAAGGGCAGGGTCGCCCCGCTGAAACAGCTGACCATTCCCCGACTGGAGCTACAGGCGGCAGTAATGGCTGTGCGTGTCGCAAATCTGGTGCGGAGGGAGCACAGCTGGGACATCGACTCCACACACTTCTGGACTGACTCACGGACTGTTCTGCGCTGGGTCAAAAGTGAAAGTGGACGCTTCCACACGTTCGTAGCGAACAGGGTGGCGGAGATACAGGACTCTTCTGATAGTAGCGACTGGCGGCACGTACCGGGCCCGCTAAATGTCGCAGATATCTGCTCGCGTGGGTGTAAAGCCAGTGAACTGCAGCCTGACAGTGACTGGGTACAAGGACCTGCGTTCCTGTGGCAGCCGGAAGAAGCCTGGCCTGCTGACATGTGTGAAACAGGCAGTGATCTTGTCATTGACTTAGAGGTCAAGCAGGCGGTGAATGTGACCCAGCAGAGGTCAAACGAACATAGCGCTGACCCGACAGATCCTGCCAGGTACTCATCTGCTCTGCGTTTGTTTCGGGTCACAGCGTGGCTACGCAGGTTCGCAAAAAACTGCCGGGTGGACAGTGCAAACCGTGTCAGGGGGCCGCTGTCTGCTGCAGAAATCACTGCCGCCGAAACGCTCTGGTTGAAAAGGGCTCAGTCGGATGTTTTTTCCGAAGAGATTGCTGCACTGAAGGCAGGCAGAAGCATCTCCCGCCAGAGCCGCATTCTCCAACTATCACCATACCTGGACGGAGATGGGCTAATTCGCGTGGGAGGTCGCCTGAAACATGCTGATCTGACCGAGGAAAGTCGGCATCAAATCGTGCTTCCACCGAACCATGACGTGACACGCCTGCTTATCGTGCGGCAACACCAACGGCTGGCCCACCCCGGGCCAGAGCATACTCTCAGTGCACTGCGTGAGAGATTTTGGCCACTCAAAGGGAGAGCTGCCGTCAAGAAGTGGACGAGTTCATGTGCCGTCTGCTGGAGGAGACGTGTCCAGCCAGCTCCCCCAAGAATGTCCGATCTGCCCACCGCGCGTGTGACGTCACACCAGAAAGCTTTCTGGAATATTGGTGTGGACTTTTTTGGACCCCTCCTCGTGAAACGCTTTCGCAAAACCGAGAAGCGATACGGCTGCCTCATGACTTGTCTCGCCACCCGTGCCGTGCACATCGAGATCGCCGACACGCTGGACGCTGACAGCTTTATTATGGCGCTGCGCCGCATGATGGCCAGACGAGGCGCGGTGCACGCAGTTTGGAGCGATAACGGCACTAATCTGCGTGCGGGAGAGCGAGAGCTACGTCAGAACCTCAGAGACATTGACACCCAGCGAGTCGCTGATGAACTGTCTCAGAGAGGGATTGAATGGCACTTCAATCCTCCCTCTGCTCCCCACTTTGGGGGCGTCTTTGAACGCTTAGTAAAAAGTGTCAAGTGTGTGCTGTCGGTGCTGTTGCGGCAGCCCACCAGTGATGAGGTTCTGAGAACAGTGATGTGCGAGGCTGAGCGGATCGTGAACTCACGGCCACTCACGCACGTGAGCACCGACCCGGACGACTACAGTGCGCTGACGCCAAGCCACTTTTTGACGGGCGGTGCCGATGTTTGTGTGGCACCAGGAGTGTTCACTGAGGGGGACATGTGCTCACGTCGGCGCTGGCGCTTTGCGCAAAGACTGACGGACAGCTTCTGGAAACGCTGGCGTGCGGACTATCTCCCCAAACTGACCTTACGCAGGAAGTGGACTGGCGAATCGCCAAACATGCGTGTCGGTGACCTTGTGCTCATGGTCGATGAAAATGAGGCGCGAGGCCACTGGCCTATGGCACGTGTCGTGCGGACCATTCCTGGTGCGGATGGGCGTGTGAGGGCCGTGGAAGTGAGAACCAGCAGTGGGGTGTATACCCGACCGGTAGCACGACTCTGTGTCCTAGAGGAAAATAGTGCGTAGTGTCGAACTCGTGTGGTGATTGTACTGTATGGCTATTGAGGAGTGACTAGTCATATTGTCACTATTTTGTTCTCGTTTTTGTATAATTCAAATGTTGAATTATAGGGGCCGCTGTGCCGAACAAAATCTTAGTTTGTAAATATTTAGTCTTCTGGAACGTTTTCTTATAACACAAGTGCTTGGTTTCATTTTCTGCCTTCAGCTGCCCCCGCCCTGCTGTGCCGGTCCACTGTGAGGCTCTCGGGAGCACATCTGGGCGGCAGATGTGCGGACGGTGTGGGTATGGGGCCGCCATTTCTTTAGTCTAAAACCTTGTCTGTTACTTTATATTTTTGGGTAGTGTTTCTACGAATCGTCGTTATTTGTTTATGGATTTATCTTTCCAATTGTTTACATTATTCTCAGGAATTTCGGTTTACGTGTTTGCTCTCTGTGAACTTGCCTTTTTGGGTCTTAGAGCATGAGCTACGCACCATGTGGTGATGGTAGTCCTGCGTCGTCCACGCCTCATGACGGAGGCATGGACAGTGATCCGTGGACAGTGGGCGCGTGCGGATCACGGCCTCACGTCGTCCCAGCATCTGAGTGCTGGTCACTCCTGGGGATTAGGCATTGTGGCCAATCCCATCGTTAGCCTCGGTGGCTAACTCTGCTGTGCTGCTCCTAACTGTTTTGCTCTAACTCAAAAATAGATATCAAGCACTGAGTGAAGTTTCAATGGTCCTCCGGGTTTGAACTTTGGCATAAAATTTGAGACTTTAAACTGGAACAGAAGCTATGAGCGAAAAAGTAAACGCCCTTATGCATTGGTGGCTATGGACATTCTCGAGAATATGCCCAATATTTAGTGACCTGTAGCTCCCTAGGCTTTGACCTGACACAGAAATGAATAACACTTTAATGAAAGCGCATCTCAAGAGCTTTCGAATGGTGTTAGAAAAATGTGTCTAGCTGTCATAGTTTCTGAGATACATGAGGTTTTCTTAGTACACCTCACATTAGCGATTTTGACCTATTTTGACCTCTGATGACCTTGATATTGACCTGACAAGAAAAATGACCGAAGTATTTTCGATATCATTTTCAAAGAGCTGTCGATTGCCGTTTTGTGCTTTTTTCTAGCTCTCTTAATTTTTTAGATCGTGGGGGTCTTTTTTAGCCCCCCACCAGGGTGAGGGTGGCTCGTACCCGCCACCGGGGCAAGGGTTAAGTTTTGAGGTCGGGTCACCTGAGCTTGAATAGCTCTTTGATCTGGCCTGAGCTTAACTCAAAAATTTAGTCAGATGTGCAAAATTGATCAGGGATAAGGTACTGTAGGTTTCGTTGTTCTACTTCTCTTCGTTTTTTAGCGATCTGGGGAAATCAGGAGGGGGCGAATTTCGCCCCCCCCAGCTGGGTGCAAGTTAATTGATTTGATCAGGGTGTCCGGTAAAGAGGAAGAGGGTGGTGGTGTATGGTCAGGGGCATCATGCAGACCATTGAAACGCCATTTTGGTGCAAAATTATTGTATGGGGTGTCGTTACTTGCATCCTGGGGAGGGGAGAGAGTGCGACATATTGTGGCCTTATAACCTATAAGTTATAGGTCAATGATATTGAGTGACCTTGACCTCAAAATTTTAGGAAAAATTTTTTGCGACCTCTGTCTATGACGATGGTCCACCTTAAGCTTATTCCCGGTAAGTCTCCCGCATATTCACGGCATTTCCCAATAGGTACTCAGTATGGCCAGGATTGGACATTTATGGCCTCGTTTGACCTTGAAGACATTGGCCTAGGTAAATGAAAATTCGACATGATATAGATCTTAAACTCCCCCACCCACCCTCCAATCAGCGTTTTTCTACGCTCCTTGGTTTCCGATGTCTTAGGAGGAGTATACCACGCCCCCTCCAGTGCGCGTTAGTGCCAGACCCCTCTTCTGTGCAGGTGTTACCACGCGCCCCGCTGGGGTTCCTGGCATGATGCGCCCCACTGGGGGGGGCGTTTTTTGCCCCCTCTCCACGTATCTCATTCCCCATGAAAGCTATAGAAAAATTACTGGCGGCGTTCGAAAGTTCTTCACAAGACGAAGAGATTTTATCGAAGAATTGTTTATGTCAGGTCAATATTGAGGTCACCATAGGTCAAAGAAGGTTCAATAGGGTTACATCAGAGCAGTGTACGTCTATATCCATACAGTATATTTCAAACATACAGTACACGCGGCACATACAAAAATGGAGCCCATCAACGGTCCACCCATATCCGCCCCCCGGCGCGGGGCCCCTATATAAAGCCGGAGGAGGAGAACAAGACATGATGACCCGCAGTACGCAGATAAAACGTGATACGCATAAAACAATTGAGACCGAGCAGATCAAGAACCACAGACCACGTCCTCAGCAACTCAATCTCCCGGGGCCATACCATCATGTCAGCCGAACGCGCTCACACCGCGCGCAACATACGCCCGCCACGCACCGCCCGCGACGCACCGATCCCAACGCCCGCAACGCGCAGCCCGCACGCACGCCCGCCAGCGCCGACTCGAGCAGAACGGCACACCAGCCTCATCGAGACGAGAGGCGGTAGCACACGCCAGACACCCATGCACCACCCGGCGGCCCGGCGGCGTTTCTCTCTCTAGATCTGCCTTCAGGGGAGCTAGAGCAAATCTTTATGCATCATTGGAATCTTCCTACTGCGGCGAATCAAATGATGTGAAATATGACTTTTCTAGGTCAAATAGTGAAAATGACCTGACCTCGAGCTAGGTCAGGGTCACAGATTGACCTAGTATGGTCATGTTGCATATCAATCGATTCCCCGTGAAAATATAAGCACAATACAAGCAAAATGGGAGCTTTATCTCAATTCAGTGAGAAGTTATTGACAAAACGATCACTCTATCCTCCCGTGACCTGACATCACCTTCGAGAGGTCCGATGCTGAAAAATTCAACTTAATATTCAAGATAGTGGTAAAAATAGACAGTTTGAGAATTTTCAGCTTTACCTATCCAGTATTTACTGAAAACCAGCCCACTCTATTTTTGACCATACACTTAGAATGGGGTGACCAAAAAATTGACCCCACCTTGGGTCAACAACATCAAAATTCTTAGATAGCACATTTTTAGACCCGAAGAACCTTATCATATTGTGAAAGTATCAAACTGATCGGTTCGCTGATGTTCCCTGGGTGCCGTTTCAAGTTTGTGATTTTAGGTTTTGAGGTCGGGTTACTTGATCTCAAATAGCTCCTTGACCTGACACGACCTTAACTCAACAATTTGGTCAGACGCGTAAAATTGAACATGGATAAGGTACTGTAAGTTTCGTTCTTCTGCGTCTCCTCGTTTTTGAACCATCTGGGGAAAACCAGGAGGAAGCGAATTTTGCCCCCAGCGGGGCGCGTGTTAACCCTCGCCCCACGGGGACATCAATGCCCCCTTTTTAGGTTTTTTTCGGGATAGCAGAAAAACGACGAGGTGCAGCACCACGGTTGAGGGCTCTTCTCATCCCATCATTCTCCCACCATATCTGAAATTGTTTACCCCGGGTCATCCAAGGTCAGTTCACCAAGCTAGGTTAACCAAGGTTTCCTCGCTTCAACTTTTGAGCTCTTTAACCCTATAACGCCACCCCTGTAAAAAGTCAGAATCGGTAGGGGAGGAGCTCCATCGGCTCCCCAAGATATCTCGAAAAATTATCAACCGATTTAAATAAAACAAATACCATTTTGTTTGTTTTGATATGAACTCTCTGTTAAAACGTACCCCGCGGGGGGAGGCGAAATTCGCCCCCCCTCCTGGTTTTCCCCAGATAGCTCAAAATCCACCCTTGGTGAAAACTGTAATCTTGCATCGAGGTGAGTGAAAGATGGTATACAACATCCATCATACATCTTTATTATTTCTGTGCCTCAGAGTCAAGAATTTCAACAGAATAATGCGGTTACGAGTCATTATCGTGCCAACTGCCCCATCCAAACCTCGCTCTGCCACCGCCACTGATCCCAAAAACATAACTAAGCACAAACATCTGTCTGCAACCATATAGCCAAAGCTTTTGCATTGCTAAAAAATAATTACTTCCGATCAAAGAGCATTATGCAACTGATATGTAATGCCCCCAATTATATACCCCTGGAACCGCCCTTGGAACACAAAACCACAAAGTAAGCACGGATACGACCATATTGATAAAGTAACGAAGCAATCATTGCATTTCGCTAAGAAAACAAGGGATTTTGTACTAGAAATAGAGCAAGTCACAGTTGAGCAAGTTCTTCTGATAGCCGTTTAACATGCCCCCAAAACATGTCCCTGGAGTCACCCATGGACCGCTTAAAATGTTCTTTTAAGTTCTGCTTGATGCCAAATCGATTTTTAGAAAAAGTCACAAAGTATGAAAGCGATATCAATTCAGGTTTAACCACGCCACGAGAAAAAGTGTCAGGGGGCCTCTGGAGCCCCCTACACTAATAGGGCTACATTTCTTGGCGACCTCTTCTATTGAAAAAAACATTGGGAAAAGCGGTCTTATGATCTAAAAGTCACAAAAACGATTAGAAATGCTCAGCTTGCTCAGAAAGGCGTTCGAAAGGCTTGGACACCCTTTCACGGATTCCAGGGGCTTTAATTGCCATTTGAACTCTCCGAGGTCATCCAAGGTCATCAGGGGCCGAAAACAGTACTTTGACAATAACTTTTGACCTAATTAACCCGCGCCCCACCGGGGGTCCGGCGCCACCTTCGCCCCACCGGGGGCCATCGATGGCCCCCTCTAACTCCGAAAATATGGGCGTTAGCGCAAATCTGCAAAGTGCAATAGAAAGCTTGCGTGAATTCAGTAAGAAATTACTTTGCATGTTTTAGTGCTCAGGTCAATGGTTTGACCTCCAGAGGTCAAATTAGTTCAAGATCGGCTATTTTCACTCAAATATGCAATGATTAAGCAAACTGGGCATAACTCTTATGTCATTAGAGCTATTGATGCCTGGTAAAGTACATTTGATAGCAAATTGCCAGTACTTTTTCCGCTATGAGGAACGTAAAGAGCTCCCGCCAGTGGTTTGACCGCCAGAGGTCACCTCGTGACCTAATATGATCTAAGGTCACGAAAGGTCAAAAAGTGACCTTGCCGTATATCAAATGAAAGCCAGTGACAAGACAAACATGATGGTGTTTGTTTCACCGCTCTAGCTCAATTATGTCAAAAGTTATTGTCAAAACACTGTTTTTGACCTCCGGTGACCTTGGATGACCTTGGAAAAGTCAAAGGGCAAATGTGACCCCTGGGATCCGTGAAAGGGTGTCCAAAAACGTTGTTCTGAGCAGTCTGAGTATTTGCAATCATTTTTGTGGCTTTTATATCATGAAATAGCTTTTCCCCATGCTTTTCCAATGGGAGAGGTCGTCTCGTGACCTGACCTCAGGGCACGAAATCGAAAAATCCCGGATATACACCTTGTAGACCCTGGAGGGGTCATGAAGTGTAGGAAGTTTCAAATCGATCGACTTTGAAATGTAGCTCTTACAGAGCTCTAAAGGTGAAGTGAGGTGACCTTGGTTGACCTCGTCTGGTGACCTGACCTTGGGTGACCCGGGGTAAAAAATTTCAGGGATGATGGGAAAATAATCCAGTGAGAGGTAGAGCCCTCAACCGCGGTGCTGCGCCTCGTCGTTTTTCTGCTATCCCGGAAAAACCTTAGGGGGGCCACCGATGGCCCCCGGTGGGGCGAGGGTTAAGCTAGAGCGTTGCATCAAACATCATCGTATACGTCTCGTCACTGGCTTTCATTTGCTATACGGCAATGTCACTTTATGACCTTTCGTGAACTCAGGTCATATTAGGTAACGAGGTGACCTCTGGAGGTCAAATCACTTCCTGGAGGTCATTACGTTCCACGTAGCGAAAAATTCTGGCATTTTCTTATCAAATGTACGTTACCAGATCTCAATAGCTCTAATGACAATAGTTATACCCAGTTTGCCTAAACATTGCATATTTGAGTGAAAATAGCCTATCTTGACTTAACTTGACATCTGGAGATCAAACCATTGACATGAGCGCTTAAACATATAAATAATTTCTTACTGAATTCACGCGAGCTTTCTAATACACTTTGGAGATTTGCACTAGCTTCCATATTTTCGGAGTTAGGGGGCCATCGATGGCCTCCGGTGCACAGTGTTACAAGGAGGGCCTAAAATGGTACAAAAATCTATAACTTGCATTCTGTCAACGATATTGCCTTGAAATTTGGACCACAGTATGCTGACATCCTGAACATTATTGTGGTTGAGTTGCAGGTTTCAGTCAGGTCAGGTCTTTGACCTAGGTCAACTTGAATTCCTATGCTCGTAAATGCGTTATCAGTTTCTCAAATATGTAAGGTAAAAGTTAATTTCAAAGATCTAATCTCACGAATGTTTTTTTATTTGTGTTTTGATGACCCGCAAATGCATCTTTTTAAGTTGACCTGAACCGAGGTCAAATGTTTCAGTGGAAGATCCTGCCAGTTTCGGTGGGAAAATTCAAATTACATCGGACGTCAATAAGTTGTTCAGAGGTGCAGAAACTTGCCAACTCGGCTACTGGAGTTTGTGACACATTTATGATAGTTGAGGTGCATAATTGTGACAAAATAGCGATCGTGACAGTATGGTTCAAAATCAAACCACACATTTTCGAAATACAGAATGAAGCGTGTAGCGAATATTTTAATTTAGCAACTCTGTTCTTCAATTGCACAGCGTACCATCAGTGATACAATATTGGTACTGTGTTCAGTTTCTACTAAAACGAGAGACCCCCGCTGCAGAAAACCCGGAAACCGCTGTCACAGTTGCCAGATTTTAACATGCAGCCCAATGGCGCCGATTGTTAGTAGTTGCCAGAAAGTTGCCGCCTAGATGCCCGAAATGTGACAGTCAATTTTGTCGAGAAATACATGATTGTGGGCATATTTAAGGCATTAAAGATAACGCAGATACGTTATCAAGTACTTTTCTGTCCATTTTGTCAGGTTAAATAATATTTAAAGTTTGAGTATCCTCGATTTAGCGGTCCCTATTTCTTTGAATTTAGTATCAAGTACGCCTAAAAGCTACTAGGAAAAGTACTAAATGAGTGAAAGAAATAAACATAGCTGGGCAGCAATTCTACTTAAACTACGCAACAGCGACAACACAAGTTCGCAATGTTTGTGTGATGTAGAGCCTGCCAAAAAAATTTGAACAAGTGGGAAGCTACTTCTGTTGAGGGCATATTTATTAGGTATATCTGAGATAAGTGCAGGCTAAAACTAGCTGGAATAAATAGTGCTGCCCATGGCTAATCTAAGATGAATGTAGGCAACTTTGATTCTGATGCACTTTCACACATCAAACTTGGTTTTTCATTCCTTAGCTTGCTTGTGCCTTACCTTATTTGTGCCCTAGATCAAGATTGGTTAGGTAGATTTGGAGCTGGAGAAAGTTGGGAGAGTTGGCGCCAGCAGCAGACTGGCAACAACAGTAATTCAGGTGAGGTTTCATGATCAAATTATCATGTCAATATTGTACAGATAGCAAATGTGTGCCAATGCAGTCCTCCACAAAGTGTTAAAACACACACTGGAGAGGGGCCTGGCACTAACGTGCACTAGAGGGGGCCTAGTAGACCCAGTGACGGATCCAAGGGGGGCCCAGGGGGCCCGGGCCCCCCTTAGCTCCGAAGCGCCCCAGTAAAGCTCAGCTCATATCGGGCGCCTTCGGCGCCCGATATGAGCGGCGCGCCTGTACCCATTTCGTGCGCCAAGGTGGTAGATACCACTTATTCCACTTGAATGAACACATACTCCTTAAAACCATGGCAAAGCGCCCCTGCCCAAACACTAGACGCCTTTACTGGTCTTTTGCGCCCCAGCAAAATGTTGAAGATGAAATTTAGAAAGCTAACAAAAGAGCCCCGGCAAAGAAAAGGCGCCACTAGATAGCAAGATTGCGCCATGGGGAACTAATGTACCCCTGAGTAGCCTAGGCGCCCCCTGGATGAAGCGCCCCTGGGTAGCCTAGGCGCCCCCCTGGATGAAGCGCCCTACGGATACCATATGCGCCCTTGGCTAGGAAAGGCGCCCCTGGGCAGCAAAGGCAAATCTTGGTAACAGGTGAACTGGACAGCATAAGCGCTCTTTAGATAGAAATAGGCGCATTAGGAAAATAAAATGCTCACCTTCGGTAGAAAAAGGCGCCCTTTGATAGTCTAGGCGCCCACTGGAAAAAAGCGCCCTACGGATGTCATTTGTCATATGCACCCTTGGATAGCAAAGGCGCCCCTGGACAGCAAAGGCGCCCCTGGGTAGCAAAGGTGCCCCTAGGAAGGCACCCCTTCGATAGAAACCCGCCTTTGGATAGTCTAGGCGCCCCCTGGATGAAGCGAACTACGGATATCATATGCGCCCTTGGCTAGGAAAGGCGCCCCTGGGCAGCAAAGGCAAATCTTGGTATCATAGGTACCCCGGACAGCATAAGCGCCCCTTAGATAGAAGTAGGCGCTTTAGGAAAATAAAATGCTCACTTTGGGTAGAAAAAGGCGCCCTTTGATAGCCTAGGCGCCCACTGGAAAAAGCGCCCTAAGGATGTCATATGTACCCTTGGATAGCAAAGGCGCCCCTGGACAGCAAAGACAACCGTGGATAACACAAGTGCTGTGGACAGCAAAGGCGCCCCTAGGATGGCAGCCCTTCGATAAAAAACCGCCTTTGTGTAGCCTAGGCGCCCCCTGGATGAAGCGCCCTACGGATATCATATGCGCCCTTGGCTAGGAAAGGCGCCCCTGGGCTGCAAAGGCAAATCATGGTAACATAGGTGCCCTGGACAGCATAAGCGCCCCTGAGATAGAAATAGGCGCTTTAGAAAATAAAATGCTCACCTTGGGTAGAAAACGGCGCCCTTTGATAGCCTGGGCGCCCACTGGAAAAAGCGCCCTACGGATGTCATTATGCACCCTTGGATAGCAAAGGCGCCCCTGGACAGCAAAGACAACCCTAAAGTGCTGTGGACAGCAAAGGCGCCCCTGGGTAGCAAAGGCGCCCCTAGGAAGGCACCCTTTCGATAGAAAAACCGCCTTTAGATAGCCTAGGCGCCCCCTGGATGAAGCGCCCTACGGATACTATATGCGCCCTTGGCTAGGAAAGGCGCCCCTGGGCAGTAAAGGCAAATCTTGGTAACATAGGTGCCCTGGGCAGCATAAGCGCCCCTTAGATAGAAATGGGCGCTTTAGGAAAATAAAATGCTCACCTTGGGTAGAAAAGGCGCCCTTTGATAGCCTAGGTGCCCACTGGAAAAAGCCCCTACGGAAGTCATATGCACCGCACCCTTGGATAGCAAAGGCGCCCCTGGACAGCAAAGATAACCCTAATTGCTGTGGACAGCAAAGGCGCCCCTGGGTAGCAAAGGCGCCCCTAGGAAGGCACCCCTTCGATAGAAAAACCGCCTTTAGATAGCCTAGGCGCCCCCTGGATGAAGCGCCCTACGGATACTATATGCGCCCTTGGCTAGGAAAGGCGACCCTGGGCAGTAAAGGCAAATCTTGGTAACATAGGTGCCCCGGGCAGCATAAGCGCCCCTTAGATAGAAATGGGCGCTTTAGGAAAATAAAATGCTCACCTTGGGTAGAAAAGGCGCCCTTTGATAGCTTAGGCGCCCACTGGAAAAAGCGCCTACGGATGTCATATGCACCCTTGGATAGCAAAGGCGCCCCTGGACAGCAAATACAACCCTGGATAACACAAGTGCCGTGGACAGCAAAGGCGCCCCTGGGTAGCAAAGGCGCTCCTAGGAAGGCACCCCTTCGATAGAAAAGCCGCCTTTGGATAGCCTAGACGCCACCTGGATAAACTAGGAGCCCGAGAAGGAAAAAAGTGCCCCACTGGGAAGTACAGGCGCCCTCTGTATAACATAGATGTCCCTTATCCACATTCAGCTGCCCTGCATTGGAGCAGCGCCCCCAAGAGCAAAGGCACCCCTGGACAAAAAGCCGCCTCCTGGTATCAAAGGCGCTCCTAGATAACATATGCGCCCCTTAGATAGGAATAGGCGCTCCAGGAAAGCAAAATGCGCCCCTTGGTTAAGAAAGGTGCCCTTGGATAGCAAATGCGTCCCTGGACAACAAAGGCAAATCTGGGAAACATAAGTGCCCTGGACAGAATAGGAGCCCCTTAGATAGAAATAGGCACTTCAGGAAAATAAATGCAACCCTTGGATAGAAAAAGTGCCCTTTGATAGTCCAGGTGCCCACTGGATAAAGCGCCGACGGATATCATATGCACTTTTAGATAGCATAGGCGCCACTGGACAGCAAAGACAACCCTGGATAACACAAGTGCTTTGGACAGCAAAGGCGCCCCTGGATAGCAAAGGCGCCCCTAGGAAGGCACCCCTTCGAAAGCAAAGGCGCCTTTGGATAGCCTATGCGCTCCCTAGATAAACTAGGTGCCTGAGAAGGAAAATGAGCGCCCCATTGGAAAGTACAGGCTCCCCCTGTATAACATAGATGTTCCTTATCCATCTTCAGCTACCCTGGATTGGAGCAGCGCCCCTCAAGAGCAAAGGCGTCGCTGGAAAAAAGGCGTCTCTGTATATCAAGGGCACTCCTGGATAATATATGCACTCCTTACATAGAAATAGGCACTTCAGGGAAGTGAAAGGCGGCCTTTGGTTAGGACGGCGCCCTTGGACAGCCTAGGCGCCCTCTGCATAAAGCACCCTACAGATATCATATGCGCCCTTGGATAGCAAAGGCGCCCCTGGACAGCAATGTTAACCCTTCTTGAAATAGATGATCTGGACAGCATAGGCGGCCATGGATAAACTAGGCGCCTGAGAAAGAAAACAAGCGCCTCACCTGAGAGTACAGGCGCCCCCAGGATATCATAGGTGTCCCTTTCCATCTTCAGCTGCCCTACTGTCTATGGTTCTGCACACCTGTCTGACAGTCGCGCGCTCTGTTACAGGGCTCGAGCGCTCAATTTGAGCATGGACCGCCTTTAACCACATTTCATTAACCTATAACTGAAGGCTTAGTGCTCCATCGCTGCAACCGGGTGCCTTTTTCAGTATGTGCGCCCCGTTTCCGAGAACGCTGCCCTCACCAACCAGCAGTCCTCCCCGCTCAGCAGATGAGCGCCTCTTTCTGATAACTAGGCACTTTATTTCAGTGTTCGAGCGCCTTATTTCAGAATTCTTATTCTCCATCTATTTTGGGCTCCTCCTGGATTGCAGAGGCGCCCCCTCAAGTGCAAAGGCGCACCTGGATAGAAAAGTGCGCCCCATGTCTGCAAAGGCGCTCCAAGATAGCATATGTTCCCCTTAGATGGAAATAAGCACTCCAGGAAAGTAAAATGCTCCCTTTGGGTAGCAAAGGTGCCCCTTAACAGCGAAGGCAGCCCTAGATAAAAAAGGTTCTCTGGACAGCATAGGTGCCCTTGGATAAACTGGTGCCCGGAAGAGAAAAATAGCGCCTCACCGGAGACAAAAAGCGCCCCAGGATAACGTAGGGGCATGTATTTCAATCATGTCTGTGATCGAAAAATACACCTAGACAGCATATGCGCCCCTGGATAGAAAGACACCCCTGGGCAGTAACGCCGCCCCTGGAAAGCAATAGTGCGCCCCTGTGGAGAAAAAAACCGCCTCCTGAATAGCCTAGGCACCGCCCCCGAAATATCAGATGCCCGTGGATAGAACAGACTGCCTTGAATAAAACAGCGGCCCTGAATAGTAAAGGCGCCCTTTGATAGCATAAGCGTTCCTTAGCAACAATATGGGCGCTACATGAGCTCAAGGTTCACGTGCACCTAAGCCCAATAATAGAGCAATCAATCGATGCCGAAGCACTCCTTAAAGCACGGGCGCCAAATTTCCTAAGAAGTAAAGGCGCCTCTGGGTAGCAAAGGCGACCCTCGACAGTGGTGTAGGTATTCCTGAATAACAGCAGCGTCCCTTGATAAGAATAGCCCCAAGATGGCACAGGTACCCTGTTGATAGGAAAAGCGCCCCTGAATATCAGAGGCACCCTCTGAATGAGGTGCCCATGGAGAGCATAAGGGCGCCCTATGGATAACAAATTGCCACCCCTGGATAGCCTAAGCGCCCCTTTCATAGGGTAGGCGCCACTGGGTAGTATAGGTTACCTTGAATAAAAATACGCCCCTCAGTACCATGGTGAACCTGGATAAGAAAAAGCTCCCCTTGAGCACTGGGTATCAAAGGCACCCCCGGAACAGCAAAGATGCCCCTGGATAGCTAGGTTGCGCCCATTGGAGAGCGAAGGCGCCCCTGGGTGGCACAGGTGCCTCATCGAAGCAAAGGCCCCCCCCCAGGGAGCATAGGTGTCCCTGATGAGCACAGGTACTCCTGGACAGCCCCTAAATGACGTTGCATGATGTTACGATTCCTATTATGACGTATGCTATTATATCAAAATAAAGGTTATTCAGTGTTTAGATCAAGGTTACAGGTCAATTTTAAAGGTCACTGGCCTTGGTGATCAAGGCTTGATCAAAGGTCATTGGTAAGCTTGGGCACAGTGCTAGTTATAGCGTAAATTAGGCATAATATGTTGGGTTGTGCCGTAATAGGTCAATGAACTTGAAGGACCTTGACCCCAAAAATTGCAGACATTGTTTAGAGCCTTCCCTTTTGGCCTCAGCCCTGTTCTAGAGTATTCGAGCCCCGTTCCGGCCCGTTGGGGGGGGGTGCTTGAACACCCCCTCGAGGTCTCCCAGTGGCAGGAAAAAACGTCGGCGCGAAGCGACACAGTACTTGTCACACATTATCATTGATCAATTCCGCAACTTTCCCTCAAACTTTAAGGTTGCGTCATCTCAGGTCAGGTCACCAGTGCAGGTCAAGTGACCTCACCCCAAAAAATGTTTAAGTTGGCGTAAGTAAGAAAAGGGTGAATCTATCGAATTCAAACTTGTACCATATAATGGGCCCAAAAAGTACTAATACATTTATTGCAGAATTTTTCCCATCGATGGCCTAGGGACAGGTACGAATCATGACCTCTCCATTGAAAATGCATGGGGTAAAACGAAAATTTGCCGAAAAATTGCTCTATGTCTGCAGACGCCGCTTGGAATACCCTCGGATTCCCCAAATCATGGTATCCTAGGCCTCTTTATCGGTTCATGTTGCAAGTTTAGACATGTTACCTCTGAGAGTTCATGTGGGGCTTCCTAAGCAGGTTTTAAGACTTGGGTTAATTGCTTTGCAGGAAATATTGATAAAACCCGTATTTTGATATCATTTTTATTGCTATTGTGAGTTGATTCATATGCATACTGACTATGCTAGGCTAAATGGTGACCTTGACCAAGCCTTAGGTCAGGTCATTTTTTATGTTTTGACCTAGTATAGTCATATTATGCATTATTTGATGATTCGCCGTAACGAGAGGAAGCGAAGTGTGCCTAAAAATGATTCTAGCTCAACTCTGGCAGATGCTAGAGTATATACACAGAGACATGTTGTAAGCTTTGTCTCGGGAGAGGGGCCCTAGCGCTGATCGCGGGAAAAATCCCCAATGGCCCCCAGGGGCCCTCAGGGAGTCAGGAAATCTGGCGTGGGTGGAATCCGGTAGGAGGATTTTGGGTCTCCAAAATCAGCTGAGGGGTCCGTGCCAGTTAAGGGGGCCCAGATAAGGGCCGCCGACGAGCTCATTTGACCTCAGTGCCAACACAGGATTCTCAAGACCAGCGTGGGGTGCCTACCTATTTAAACGGTTTCTAAATAAGCTCAGGAACCCAAAACTAACCCAGGGGTCCAATTTTCAACTCATGGGGCCCAGACACTCTGAGGGGAACCTGCAGAAGCTCAGAAGGCCCATAAAACTAATAGGGCCAGACTAGCTGGGTGCCTCGACGAACTAGTGCCCAGATACGCACAACGGGCCCCAAACAAGCTGAAGGGATCTATATCAGTTAAACGAAAACAATACCAACCCAGGGGACCCTGACCAGCTTAACCCGCGCCCCACCGAGGGTCCGGCGCCACCTTCGCCCCACGGGGGGCATCGATGGCCCCCTCTAACTCCGAAAATATGGGCGTTAGCGCAAATCTGCAAAGTGCAATAGAAAGCTCGCGTGAATTCAGTAAGAAATTAATTCACATGTTTTAGTGCTCAGGTCAATGGTTTGACCTCCAGAGGTCAAATTAGGTCAAGATCGTCTATTTTCACTCAAATATGCAATGATTAAGCAAACTGGGCATAACTCTTATGTCATTAGAGCTATTGAGGCCTGGTAAAGTACATTTGATAGCAAATTGCCAGTACTTTTTCCGCTATGTGGAACGTAAAGACCTCCCGCCAGTGGTTTTGACCTCCAGAGGTCACCTCGTGACCTAATATGACCTGAGGTGACGAAAGGTCAAAAAGTAACCTCTGCCGTATATGAAATGAAAGCCAGTGATAAGACGAACACGATGGTGTTTGTTTCACCGCTCTAGCTTAATTAGGTCAAAAGTTATTGTCAAAATACTGTTTTTGACCTCTGGTGACCTTGGATGACCTTGGAAAAGTCAAAGGGCAAATATGACCCTGGGATCCGTGAAAGGGTGTCCTAAAACGCTGTTCTGAGCAGTCTGAGTATTGGCAATCATTTTTGTGGCTTTTATATCATGAAACAGCTTTTCCCCATGCCTTTCCAATGGGAAAGGTCGCCTCTTGACCTGACCTCAGGGCACGAAATCGAAAAATCCCGGATATACACCTTGTAGACCCTGGAGGGGTCATGAAGTGTTGGAAGTTTCAAATCGATCGACTTTGAAATGTAGCTCTTACAGAGCTCTAAAGTTGAAGTGAGGTGACCTTGGTTGACCTCGTCTGGTGACCTGACCTTGGGTGATCCGGGGTAAAAAATTTCAGGGATGATAGGAAAATGATGCAGTGAGAGGTAGAGCCCTCAACCGCGGTGCTGCGCCTCGTCGTTTTTCTGCTATCCCGGAAAAACTTTTGGGGCGGCCATCGATGGCCCCCCGGTGGGGCGAGGGTTAAGGGACACTAATCCAGCTTGGGGCTCAGAGCTCAGAGCTCCAGCTTTTAGCTCAGAGGGCCCAGGACCGGTTGAGGGGGCCCTATATCAATAAAAGGGCCCAAAAAGCTTAATAGGCTTCAGCGGCGACATATAGGTTTCAAGTTCAGTGTGAGAGCCTGGTTAACTAAAGCGGTCCCAGATCAGCTGAGGGGACTCGATATAAACTCAGGGAAGTCACCGAAAACTCAGGGGCCCAGGCCCGCAGAGGTTCTGCGGCCTATGAGGCTCAGGTTAGCGTCAATCGGCTATTTCAGTATGGAGCCGTTAGCCAGGACAACTGTGATAAGTGGAGGTGGTGGATACGACACCTCAGTTTTTACCATGACCGAATATAACTGTATTATTTGCTCATCGTGCTTCAGTTAGTGTCAGTGGGTGCTTTCAGCATTTTCTACCACGGTACCAGACGTTAGCTGGGCTGAAATATGCTTGATGGTAAACGTGAACATGTCCTCACTGAGAGGAAGCTTTCATGAAAATAAGCATTTACAAATCCTTTTTAAACGCGTTCTTCATTGACACTGGCCGCCTTTTGGGTGTTAAATTGGCCAGTGGCGGATCCAAGGGGGCATAGGCGGATCCAGGATTGCCGATCGGGGGCACCTTCCTGGGGGGCGCCATCCGGACCTGGGGGCGCCACTTATGACCGGCAAAAGCTATCAGGTGGGCGCCAAATCCTATCGGTGGCGCCGACTTTCGCATCCTGGGGGGGTGGGGGGGCGCCATCGACCTTTCAGGGGGCGCCGAGGGTAGATCGGGGGCACGTGCCCCCCTTGCCCTCTGGATCCGCCTATGCAAGGGGGAGGGGAAAAAGGCATTCCCCAAACGAAAAAGCTCGGGGCAAAACTGCGTTTTCGCCCCCGAAAGCGATCGACCTCCTTTTTCCCCTACTCCTTCTTAGTTTATAAGCAAGATTTTGGTGTTCCAACTCTCAACTTCAAACAGAACATAAGTTGATAAGATGTTCCCTGGCCTGTCCCCTCGAATCCGGAAATGTAAAAAACACTGAGGATTATATATTCGGGCACAGCCCTTCATCAGAATCATGGAGTAAATATCAATAATGCTCAGCTATAGTATAGCCAGACCTCCATAGTATAGCCAGCCTTGGATGGGAAGAAGTATCTCGAGCCCATATTTTTCACCCCGTGAAGTTTTTTTGCTTTTCGCCTCAAATACCCAAAATTCTACGGGCAAGTGATGTTGGTAGCGCAGCTTTTTACTGCGTGACGTTTTTTTTGCTTTTCGACTTTGGTTTGCTCCTCCCAAACCGACCGGCTAGATCCGCCACTGAAATTGGCGCCCCTCAGGTTCGGCGCCCCCCAGGTTCGGCGCCCTCCGAGCCTGGGCCCCCCTTAACGAAATCCTAGATCCGTCACTGAGTAGACCCCCTTCTCATCTCAGAAAATCACAGAAAATCTCAGAAAGAAAGAGACTTTGAAAAACGCTGGTTGGGGGTGTGTTGCTTACTACCAGTGGTAGTAAGCAACACACAGGACCTGAACTGCCTGGAGTTAAAGCAGGATTTTGACTTATACACTGGATCTTTCTTTGGTATGAGATTTCCAATACCTCTGTACCTATTAGGCCAATAGACATAATTTTACATCTATGCAGGGTAGTTGCCTCAGAGTTTTTACTGCAAGAAGGAACGACCAGGCAGGTGATAATCAGGTGTTGGGGGAAATTTTAAGCATTTGATCTGGCTATAAAAATGCTACCTAAGGTCCACTTTACCAACACATTTTAGGTAGATCCAAATCCTATGTTGACATTGACATTTTTGTCCCTTTTGTTGATATGTGAGATGGAAGTTCAGTGGGGGGTGGGGGGGAAGCTGTGATCAGGTTTCCCAATTGTGTGTAGGTGTACGCTCCCATTTATAGATTAGTTTCCAATAATAATTTTCATGATAATTGCCACATTTAATCATGGGGAAATGTACCATAATTGGAAACACTCCTTCCAAAAATGGAAACTTCTTCAAAAAGGGAAATGCATGTCATTGGGGGAAACTGCAGTCAGAGTTGCCAATAATAGTTATGATCCCAGCACTGAAAACAATGATCCATAATTGGAAATTTTCCTTCCACAACATAAACATGATCTAAAAATGAAAACACAGTTTAATACTTTCATGCGGTAATGGCTTGGTGCTTGAACCTTGTCAGTTGCAAAAAGTAAGAGACAGGTAGATGACATTCAGCATATTGGAAATAGTATTCAAGTATAAAATTATCATTTCCAGCTTTGTGTGACAGAGGAGGCATATGTCGCATTGAGTTTGTAACAGCCAGTATACTTTCTGCACCTCTGAAGTTGTTCATCCTACTTTCAGATGAGCAGCTGCTAGACCTACCCTTTTGACTAAAATGGGCTTTCGCAGGCTGACCTCAAATGAGGTCAGATGATTTGAATAGTGATTTGTAGGATTTAACATCAGAAATGGAAAAATAGACGAAATTCCAAGTAGGTATGTACAGTTCAACAGCATTCTGAGAGAAATGCTCGAATACCAAACTGAGCAAAATGTATTTTAGCTTCTCTGGTGTCGTACAGTGTTCAGTTCCAGTCCTAAAATTAGGGTGTGTGTCACGAGTGTATGTGTGTGTACCAGGAATCCGTTTCGTCGGTTTGAGCGAGTGTATATAACTAGGATAAAATTAGAATACATGGTTGGTCCCGACGCAGTCTTTCTCTAGCCTCCGACGACATAACACTGGCAGCAGCGGTGGTGGCTGGTGGCTCCGGCCACCAGCTAACAGCTATCCTCTCTCTTCACCTCAGTCCGTCTACACGCCCCGGTTATCTTCAGGTAGCACTGAATTTCTGTTTAAAACCAGCATCAGAAAAAAATTTTCTTTAAGCTTTCTAGCTTTATTTCTTCGCGTTTGAGGCCCATTTGTGCCACCGAGTCACCAGACAGTTACAATACGCGTCAAATGAGTGTTTTAAGAGTAATTTAGAACCACCCCCAGATGATTGTGGTAGTAGAGGATATGTGCCATAGGAGCGCCATAGGATACTAAGGAATGGGTGCCACAGAAGCGCCATGAGATAATAAGAGAATAAGCGCACAGAAGCACCATAAGATAAGGAATAAGCGCCATAGAAGCGCCATGATGAAAAAACGCTAAAGGAGCGCCATACGCATGAGCGATTAGTGCTCTGATGGCGATAAGGGCTCTAGGTTGTTGAACTCTTACTTCAAGCACTCAGCCCAATAGGTTTAGACAAACTGCCAGCGGCAGATTTCAAGGCCCTGTTTAACCGGAGAGGCCTAGCCCCCTTCAAAAACCCATTGACATATGGACTAGGCCCCGCCACATAGTTTGACCACCTGTTTGTTGGCAATGTTATTGACCCTCTCTTGTGTTTCAGATGAAAATATCGTGGCTTGTTGTATGCATACAACATGAACATGTTCATCCCCCCTCGCCAGCCAGGCCCAGACGGCAGAGCCCTCACCTCAGCACCACCGTAACGCCGTCTGCTCCAAGACAGACGGCCGAGGACGCTGTAATCTCCGGACGTTGGATTGTCAGCCCCTCTGCGTGTGTACTGTGCAAAGTATCCGCAACCACTGGTATAGTACATCATTCATTGGTTCACAACCACCATTTTCTGTTTACCTTTTGTTCACATCAATTATGGTTGTAACACTGGTGGCAGTGGCGGACACAAGGTATGTGTGGAGATTCTTCTATTTCGCCCTGCCATCCCGTCGTTACATTGACTGAAATTATTAATAATACTGCTGAAGAAATAGCTACGTCTGCCACTGCTGTGACCCCTAGTGGCATAAAATTTACCGTCCTAGGTAATTATGATCAGCCTTCAGTCCAAATTTTAGATAGTTTTGTCAAAAACACACGCAATCCCCAAGACGCTTATCTTGCTCGCAGTTCCGCCAGGAACCAACCGGTTCGAGGCACCGTGGGAGACATACAGAGCTCTGAGCCCTATTCTACTAGTTTTTTACTTCGCCATGATTTAGTGACGTGTCACACATACGAAGAACGTATTTCATGTGATGCACAAGGAAGTTATGTTAAAGCCATGACTAAGCAAAAGCTCACATTTTACCACGTGTCTATGTCAATCAAAAGTTCTTTTGTTGACCAAGCCGGCGCTCTCAAATCTAAACTTCTTACTTCAAGTCCAGCCATTGCTCACCTTTCGATCACTGACCTAAAAGTTACTGTACGTACCATTCAAGTTTGTCCAAAAACCAAAAGCACAATTGCTGTACAAGGTTGTCACAGTTCTCCCACTCCAGCCACATTCACTTTTCTCGCCAAAGGTACTTGTGAGGAGGGACACGCCGACGTAAGCCTTATAGATATATCGCTTTCGACCCGGTCTGCTTATTTAACCACGACAGACACATCCATCACAATTGAATTTAAAACCTCTAAAGTTTGCCATCAGGAAACTCTTTGCCTGGTCTTCAATGAGCTCCGAAGCTGCGATAACTTGGAATTTTGTTTGGGTGATCCAGACCTTGATCTCGTTGCACGTAATATTTTTGTTGCCACTTCTGGACGTATTCTCCCAACCTCCTTTTGGGACAATTTAAGCTCCGGTACTCTTGACATCTTCTTTTCAGTTCGTAACATTTTCTATTACTTTGCTATCGGCATAGCTGCCATTTTCTTATTTTCACTCACCATTACTATTATCAAGCGTTAACTGCTTCTTTCCTGCCGCTCCAACGACACAGTGTCTCAGCCGACACTCCGCAGACTGCGTTAGCAGTGTGCCCGCGGCTGCGACGGCCACTGCCGCCGCGCCACCGCCCCTAGTCACAAAAAACCTGGCACCCAGCGCCAGCAGTCTGGCCTGTTTTTATTCGTCACCATTCCGCCCCGAGCAGCTCCACCGGCGCTCACAGGAACGGCAGCATCAGCCCCCCATTCAGATCTCAAAAAAAAAACGTTGCCACGGCCAAGACAAACCCCTTGTTCAAATCTACCTTTTATCATAGCATCTTCCGTTCTGTATCACGTTGTGTAGTTTATCCACGTTTTGGCAATGCCAGTGACGGCCCCAGGCCCTCACCTTTGGCTCTAAATTTATCCTTTTACGAGTATTGAGCCAGCACGTCTGCTCGATACTCTCAGTTCCTAACATCGTTCCATCCTTTGTAAAAATTCCTTCATTTTGCAAGTAAATTTCTAACGGGCAGTTCATAACGTACCGGTCTCTGTTAGTTCATTGCGTGCCTTTGCATTCCAAGTAAATAATGGCTATTTCCCATCTGTTCACCTAGATGACACCTGTTGGCCCCCAGGTTTTGTTCATGTTTAAATTTGGTGAACACAATCCCTTGAGCTGTACGGCGTTTGGACATGTTTTCCTCCAATATGGAGTTATACGCCCTTAATGTAGTTCTCTCCTTTATTAAGTATTCCGATCCAAGTGTAAATATTATAGGATGTCCTACCGTCGCCCCTGGATGGACTACGCCGCCTCTGCATAATTGCTGCAGTGCCGCGCCTGACAGCCCGTCTTTTTCATCTATACCTTCCACAGTGGACTCGTCTGCGCCGCCCTGGCAGCCGCCCATGACATTCTTTCGGTTCAGAATAGATAGACGACACCCGTTCTCGCGTCAACTTCACGCACTATTCCGGTCTTTTCTCCAACCAACGCAACCTACCCCACGTCAGCCAGCGCTCAATTCGCCGCCGACGGGCAGGCCGCCAAGAAGGCCTAACCCCGTCATAGTAGCCCACCTCGCCGTCGCCAATGGTTCCCGGCCATGAGCCAATGTTTACGGCAGCTAAGGATATTCATGGATGAGCGTGCCGGCCCTACGGATGTTCAAGAAACGACCGCATGGCCACCGGATGACATGATAAATGTCAAATGAAGATGTATCTGTATGATTGTGTATGTATGTTACGAAGTTTTGTGTCATCGCCTTCTGATCTATTCGACCAATGTACCCTATTACTCTTATGCATAATTTGCATTAGTTTAATTTAGGGCCCTCGTTTTAATTGACCACACCAATATCGGTTATGTCTATCATTTCACATTTCTTACAATTGTCTACATGTTTCAGATCCGTTACGTCTCTGAGAACGCTGAAGGC
Organism: Lepas anatifera; assembly: GCA_034440635.1. NCBI lineage: Eukaryota > Metazoa > Arthropoda > Thecostraca > Lepadidae > Lepas > Lepas anatifera. Next base: position 179,112 of record JAOTON010001306.1, on the reverse strand, counting down.
CGTTTCTTCAACCAGCCCAAATTTTCCCTGACCGCTAAGTCGCATCACCCTCTGAGCTCTGGCAGCATTGCAAAAACCCTTATTGGAGGCGCATTCTATTGCTTATCAACATCAACACCTACTGGAGGCTTGAAAAAATGCCCGCATCGTCACCAACGGCAACTTACTGACCTACCATCGCGCCGCCCTCAACAAATTCGACCGTCTGTTTTGGCTTTCCGGACCTGACCCAGGTACCACGTCAGGTCCGCAACTCCGACTCCAGACTTCGCCCCTGGATTCGCCTACTAGAACTAGCTACGCCTCAATCGCCACCTTTTTTACCTTCGGCATCGATATAAAATCTACCGACGACGTCTCCCGCCAAAACAGCTATCACATCAGCCGGCTCTTTTCACGTCACACAATTTACTTCCACCGCCACGGTCAGCATATACCAGCCGGTGCCAGCCTCTTGCTCTACTACAACAGCTCCAGCAATGTTCACGCCTCTCAAGATCTGTGGTCACTGTCGCGTCTGCCATCTCAGCCCCCGTGTGCCCCATTTACGGCTTACTTCCCACAAGCCATATCCACGTTCTTTTCGGCTACATTAACCTTCATCCTTCTCAGTTCGTTTTTACTATATGTAATGTTAAACACCACCTTTATGAAGACGGCGAAGAAATGTAGAAACAAAGAAATAGTATAAACACAAAAGGTGGACACAACTAAGGTTATTATTATCATAAAAGACGAAAAACAATGACAGCATGAATACAACTATATGTATTGAAGAATGTGCGTTTTGAATGTTTGATCAAAGCTTATTTTAGTAGCATAAACATAAAACCGGGACCAATGAAAACCGGGACCAATCTCCGGCGCTCAAACGTTTACCCGATGTACAGGTCGGCTGGCAACTGACTGGTGAGAGGGTGACCTGAGCGGGGCGGCCGTCTCTGTGCTTTGTGGGACGTTAAACTTTGGCTTCTAAATTAACCCTCCATTGAGGGAGTTGCTCGTTCGGGTGGTGGGGTCGGGGTCTCCGTGACAAGTCCCTTGGTGACTTTAGTGAGACTCCGACTCCAGCAGCCTTACCAGGAACAACTTGAACAAAATTTATAAAAAAAATGATGAATGTGTCAATTAATTTATTTCATTATATTTCCGAAAGAAAATTTTTCGTAAGGAAGGGGATGTCGTACAGTGTTCAGTTCCAGTCCTAAAATTAGGGTGTGTGTCACGAGTGTATGTGTATGTACCAGGAATCCGTTTCGTCGGTTTGAGCGAGTGTATATAACTAGGACAAAATTAGAATACATGGTTGGTCCCGACGCAGTCTTTCTCTAGCCTCCGACGACATAACACTGGCACTATCAACGAGTTGTAAACACAATATCGAATTCACCTAATTGAGCAGCTTGCGCAAGTAGAAATACACCATTTCACGAGCCGTTGGTAACAGCTCACTTGGCCCATACTCATAAATCACAAAAATTGCATCCAGCAAGTTCACTTAATATAACTATATATAAAACTTCATCAAGATCAGAGACTTTAAAAAAGGCATCAGATGGGAACAAACAGCAAAATTAAGCGGCTTCATATGCTCCAAGACTTCTTAAGAACTATCAAGTAGGTTGGGGAAGGACATGCACTTCAAACAGGCAAATGTAACGTATGGCCAAATCCGCTTTTTATGCATCCAAATCATCAGCTGAACTATGGGACGTATCCGAGTCTCCGGGTTGAGTGTCGGGAGCAACCAGAAGCGCGGAAATGTCATGATGCTTTCCAGAGGACGATCGGATGTCACGTCTGGGTAGTTCTAAGTCTTCTTAGACTGTTTTAACTATCACTGGATCGCTAGACACCGTCAAGTGATGCAACTGGTCTTGGATTGTCGCTTTTCGGGAGGTTTTTCTGGCATGGTGCTCGCGTGCACACCTTGTGTCTTTGTTCCTCCGCTCCTAGGCCTCCTCACTGAGCATACCGATTGGAAGGAGAAGAGGCCGGGCACGAGGAGTTTGTGGACTGAGGCTGGCAGGTAAAACCACGGATATAAGCTAACGAATAGCCGTGCTTTCTCTAAAGCATACAGGTCAAACTTGTCCGCGTTAATAACCTGATCAGAGGCATTCGCAGCCGAAAGGATCGTGCCGAGTCTCCTGGTAAGTTCCACATCCACGCCAGTAATTTCAGACATCTCCACATCGTGCGCCTGAGCAGTTTCAGAGGCGGCACGCTTACGCCTTTTCTGGCTTATGTCTCTGTATCTCTTTTGGGGCCGGCCTCTTTTTCTTGCCAGGGGCTGGCTCGGACCTGGTTCTCCTGCCTCAGGTGCGGACGAAGACCGCTGAAGCTCCGGCTTGGACAGTGAAAGATATTTCCTCTGCCAAGAGGGTTCCATATTTCTTGAAAAAACCTGTTCTTGTCTCGGCTGACCAATGACCACTTCTGTCGGAAATTCATGCAAAACAATTCACGTTGCCGATTCAGTATAGTGTCAGGTTCTTCTGTCAATTATTCTCATTCCTTCAAGTGACTAATAAGGTATGTCTTTGCTACTTCGACACCGCGCTTAGCGTCGGATATTGTACCTTTATCTACCAGTTTTTCTACTACAGGGTGTTTCATAAAGAATGATATTTTTTAATTGGTCATAATGAGGTTATAAATGGGTTGTTGTGATATGATTTACATATCAATCGAAAGCAAATTTTGGGACATTTACGATTATTCGTATTTTGAAAGCTGTTTTGATATTTTTGCCAGTTCAAAGTACTCTAAAAAATGAGTTGAAAAATACTGTCTATTTTGCCTTCATCGAAAATGTTCGTAGAAATCACGCGCGTATCACGTGACAAGTATCACGCCAATGACACTGCAAACATTATATCGCAACTACGGTACATCACAGTCCACACGCACATTTCCTCTGGATATTAATTGTAAAATAAACTCACCTCTCAAGCTTAGGAAAGCTCGGGTCCGAGCAAGCAATCCGCAATTGGTTGGTCCATGTCCCTTGTTCTGCGGTGAGCAGTGAGGTATTTTGCGCTCCATATGGCTCATTGGAAGGTAATCCAATGAGCCATACGGACCTTGAACCAAAAGCTTTAAACTAGTAACATTACTGAAACTTGTGCCTTTGATGTGCATGCTCACGTGTCATTTTTGTGTGCTAAAGTCTTTTTAGAGTGCTGCCAGCTTCATTTTCTCAAATATAAGCGGGCATATGTTATGTTTCTTGCATCATTTTTTGAGTACATTTAAGACCGGAGAAAATATTTGATGCAGATGAAACATGTTTATAGAAAAATGTCCTACAATTGACCATCAAAATGAGCGTTTTGTGGACGGATTTGAAGGATTCTTAGTACTTTACTGAACATTTTAAAAATATCATTCTTTCTGAAACACCCTGTAGATCACTTTTTTACACAGGGCTCCATCTCGAGACCACAACCTTTCACCTCCGAGGTCACAAGCAAAGTGTTTCTTACCCTTTAGATCGCCTGCCTGTGTCCTTTCCAACACAATTTCAGGTTTGCTTCATGAAACCGTTTGCACCGAGGGATAATAATGCAAACGCACCTGATGTGTTTGCCTTTCATTATCGATTCAGTGTTGTGGCAAGTGTCGTATTCAAACAACTCGGCACACTTTTCTGAGCGCATCCATTGACCAGGGTATGTGTTATGCCCACCACTAGGTGGAAAAACCTTACTTTAGTTGTATTTTCATCCCACCTCTTTGTTTTCCGTCCATGGTTCCACCACGCGCCCCAACAAAGGCGGCCGGGCCGTGCCCTGACGGCGCGGCGGGCGGGGTACAGCGCGCGGGCCGTCGACATACCCTTACACAATCGGTCATTAATCACGGAAATGCATCTAAATGCAGCTGAAAAATTATTTACGCATTGTCAACATGTGTGCAACTACCACTGTGGTGGTCTCATGTTGTGAGAAGATGTGGGATTTTTTGCCGGCTTAATCAAGATTACCTTTCAGTGGAAATATCTGAGTTGTAAATCATGAAAATACATAAAATGAAGTAAAATACTTTTAGAAAAATCACAACTTTGAAACGCATATAATTGGGCTGCAAACAAGACAAAGCTTTGGAAAAAATCACTCGGTGTGTTTTCGGAGATATGAAAGCATGTTCGCGAGCGCTCCAAGTTCCGGTACGTTCTGACAGTCAGAAGCAATATTTGTTGTCCTATCGGAAACATCACTTTACTCCATCTAAAATCGGATAAACAAACATTTTATTGGATATTGAGATATGATCCCGGATGGTCTGGGATGCGGCCCTTTGATATAAAGGCATCTTAATACATTCTGTGTTGGTCGAAAAATTGATTTTCGTACCATTTTAGGCCCTCCTTGTAACACAGTGCGGTGGGGCGAAAGTGGCACCGGAACCCCGGTGGGGCGCGGGTTAATGACAGAAAAAGAGCTGCTAAAACAGAAAAGCAGCTTATCGCAAAAGTGCAATCCGAAGTGAATCAGTGGTGACTGTCACGGTGTGACAGGACAAAAGGGCAGTCTACATGGCCTCAACTGAGCACGCTATGAAGCCAACTGATGTAGTGTCACGCTACCACAAGAAGACACGCTCATACATGGACATTACCCACCCTGCTATAGTGCACTTCCACCGGCGGCGGAACTGGGAGGGGCACCGGGGCACAGTGCTCCCTTAACCTGCGCCCCGGTGGGCCTCCGAGCCACCTTCGCCCTGGTGGGGGTGTTTGAACACTCCACTCGAACTCGGCCCGTATGCGGGATAGCGAAAAACGCAAACGCTGGCGAATAGCTCATAAAAATTCATGAAGAAACTATTTTAGTCACTTTTTGGCTCAGGTCAATGTTGAGGTCATGACAGGCCAAAGAAGTTGGCATTTTTAGCAAAGTTATTGGGCTCTAGCACCTGACAGAGTTGAGTTGGAACCATTTTGTAGGCACCATTTACTTCCTCTCGTCACGGGCGAATCGAATGATGTATAATATGACCATGCTAGGTCAAAACACAAAAATAACCTGACCTCAGGTCAGGTCGAGGTCACGTTTCGACCTAGCATAGTTAATATGCATATCAGTCGACTCGTAATAACAATCCAAACGCAATGGTATAAAAATAAAAGCTGTATCACCATTTCATGCAAAGTTATTGACCTTCTAAAAACTGCTTACGTAGCCCCAGATGACCTCTCAGAGGTTACAGGTAAAAAATTTCCAGATGATCTGGAAAGGGGCTCACGATACTACGATTTGAAGAATATGAAGGTATTCTCGGCTGTATCTACAGAAATACAGCCCGATGTCTGTTTTCCCAAGTATTTCCATTAAAGAGACCATGGTCTGTACTTGACCTTAGGTCATGGATATGAAAAATCCCGGGCCAGCACCCATCCACCGTCAATGTGCGTGTTAAGGAACCTGACCAAAGCTTTTATGTTATTAGATCTCTTGAGGTCTGGTAAGCACATTTGATAGGAAAATTCCAGGGCCTTTTCCGCTATGGGGCATTCCACGACAAATAGACAAATCGATGGGTTGAAATAACACCCTCATATCTCTGATTTTCATGAAAATTTGGGGCTAGGGTTCTCAGCAGAGCTGCAAAAAGTCGGGCTCTCGGGTCATAAAGTGCCCGACAGATTTTAGGGCACGGTATGGTCTTGCGACAGATCTTACAATCTGTGAGAAAAAAATCTTGAAAGGAAGCAGAAAATATTTTTTGTTCTAAAAAAAACTTAATATTAGAATTGTCACCTCTTTCACTCAACAAGTTTTTCATGAATTTGCACCTCTCCCATATCAAGCCAGTGTGCGGCAAGAACCGATGGAAAATCGAGGGACTTATGAATCGAGGGACCTTTGAATAGAGGGCCTTATGCACAGAGGGTCTTTTCGAGGGACTTATGAATCGAGGAACCTTTGAATAGAGGGCCTTATGTACAGAGGGCCTTTTAAACGTCACCCAGAAAATCCTCTGCTGGAAAAATTCCTTCACCGGCCTGTCGGGCCCGATTTGTATTCCATAGCACGCGACAGCTTGGCCCGACAGGCCGCCGTAAAGGTAAAGGCGACAGGCAAAACAGTTTTTTTCCTTCGTTTCCTTTGTTTGGAAGTACGCTCAACGCCGACCCGGGTTCAAGGCCCGGCGGCTTCCCTGAATAAGGAGCAAGCTGGCTCCCAAAAAACCCTTCCAACAGGGAAAGAGTTGGCGACGCCATATGACCCTGGCAGTTGGTGCGTCGATAAGCCCCAAAAATTATTAAGTACGCTCAACGCTGCCGCAAGGGCGCTGTTTGAACAAAGCCGGTGTAAAAGGTATCTTTGGTCTGAAAAGCAGCCCTGCGGTTTGGTGTGTTGCCTTGTGGATATGGCGGAGGCCAAGGCCCTAGAATCCCGTGGTGTGGTGAAGTGGAGGCAGTACGTTGCAAGGTTGTATTTTTGATTTTTTTCTCTTGCATTACTTTGGTATACATCTTGAGTAAACTGGTTGAGCCTGGATTTCATCGTCCATAGTTGAAGGGCTGATAAATGGCTCCGATTAAGCTGAAGCCCCTTCCACCGTCCCGTGTCAAGCTTAAATGTGGATTTGAGGGATGTGGGTATTTTGGCGAGAAACGTTTTTTTAAGGAGCATCAGCGAATCAAGCATTCTGGGCTGCCCTGCAAGTTCAGGAACAGTGGTTTTGGCCAAGGAGGTCGTTTTGAAGCATGGATCAAACAGCGGGCAGATCAGAACAGTGTGGGGAGAAAACAAACAAGTAAGTGATGTGGTGTTCGTTGTAATTTCGGCAGCTTACATTTATTTCGACACAGTATGTTATGCTCACTGTTGATCAATAATTTTAAATGATATTAATAAGGGAAAAATGAATTTTACCAGCAGACTGGTCAAATTAGACTAAAACATTTGATTTTCCCTTCCGTCTTCTTTTTAAATCCAATGCCTGTTTGTCCAGAACTAACCACAAAAGTTGCATACCTTCATCAGTGGATTTGTAGATGCCAAAGAAACAAAACTCTTCACCTTTCCACATTAATTTGAGTTTTAAGTACCAAACTATTTCTCCTATTTCATTTTATTCACTTACCTAAATATGCCTATGATCTATGTCAAGGAGACAAAGATATAACAAAAACACAGCCTAGTGCAACCTTTACTCATTCCTTTTACTCTTAACTTCCTTGGAAACATGATATTTATTTGACATTTACTATCTAACTGACTTAAGGTTATTTATTAGCCTCATGAACTTCAGATCCTAAACCACGTACCCTCATGGAAATGAGCACGGCAATGCATGAAAAACTTTGAGATAGCCAACAGCTTCAAAATTTAGGATTTTTCATGTAAACATGCATTTAAAGTCATGGAAAGCTAATATTACATGTTTGTATTCAACTACAAGTAGCCATGATCCTTAAAAAACACTTTCGAATATCAAAAAAGTACCCCTCCAATCTTGTTTGTCTGGCCATCAGAGCAAAATCCATATATAAATTTTGGGGGTTCCTTCCAAATTACCCCCTCCCACCTCCAAAAAACTGAAATCATGAAAATCTGCAGAAGCTGGCATAAATAACCGCATGGTATGGGAACCAGGTCAGCTTTCTTCCATTGCAAACTATATTCTTTAAGTATTCTGGGCTGGACTATGTAACATAATAACAAAATATCACTTATTCTCATTCTAGTGGAGCATTTTTTGTCAATGGCGGCTGCAGAGGACTGAAAAAGGGAGCTGCTTTTCATGTTATTGTATATTTCCACCTGTGACCTAAATCATCTGAATTCAAGACTGAGTCTTATTCAAGACCCAGTCGAGCTGACTTTGACACACACTATTTGTATGCTGTACGTCCACAAATCTCAAATTACATCCAATAATAAATTTCCTTTACCAATGGTGACTCCAGAAAATGAGAATTGGTGGTTCGGTATTCAATTTGTTATAGGTTTCTGCCGATAACCTTAATTTCCTGAGCGTGTCTGATAATTGAAAACCCGAAGAACAGTCTCAGTTCTAGAGTTTTGAAAATTAATAGACTTGTGTCATTCCACTTAGATTTTCCATAGGCGGCTTCAGAGCACGAAAAATAAGGATATCACACATATAAGGATCAGAGCACAAAAATAAGGATAATGATATCCATTGGTGCCAAACTTGAAGTTTTTATGCTAATTTTAGTATTTTCTATTAAGAATGTGGAAAAAGAAAAGGAACATTTTACCAATTGAATGAGTTTTAGACAATTTTAATAGTCCTATCCTAACCACCCGACAGATTTGGAGGTTTTTTCGAAAGTGCCCGACAGATTTGAGATTTTTTGCAGCTCTGGTTCTCAGTGGCGCTGAAAACGACTGTGGTACTTTTAGTCTCGTCTGGATAATCGTTTCGGAGTTATCGCCTCGAGCAATCCAGCATCGGACGCGTGCATCGGTCTTTTCGATTGAGTTTTTGCCATTTAAATTAAAGGTGTTCCTTCGAGAGGATACATGGAAACAATTGCAAAAGTCTGAAAAATATAAATATGTACGTTTAATCATATTAATTGGCATGAATATGTATAAAATATAATTCCAAATTGTTGCAAAGATAAGCATACATATTTCCTGTATTATTGACTTCAAAACAACTTCATGTGAAAGGGCATTGCTTAAACTATATATAACGACAATAAAAAGAATGGAGACTACAGAGCAAAATCAGTACCGAGCACCACAGACCAAGCCCAACACCGCCGCCGGCCACTCAGCCTGCAATCGGCGCGCCGCATAGGCGCGTCCGGTTGGAAGTGGGGTAACGGGGAGGGGAGAACTGAGCAAGACTGCGCTCCGGTGACATCGCGAATGAACTAGATTTGGTGTGGGGGCTACTATTGTTAACATAAAAGTTTGAGCCGTTCTGGAAGAAAAACTGAACGTATTACCGGAACATTCGGAACAATTCCGACACTGGTGGATTTGGTGGAAAATGTAGTGGGAGGGTAATGCGTCAGAAGCCGATTATTACTGTTGTCTTAGGTTTGTTTTAGATAGTTTTTTCTACCCATTCCCTAAAAAAAGTTTCATGTATCCCAGCTCAATTTATATTAGAAAACACGCATCACAAACAAAAAGTCACATAGCGTCCACGCCGACAACTGCTTTTCGAACATATAAGATTAAGACATGATGCTTTATTTAAGATCTGACCCACGACTAGGAAGAACGACTCCATCACATGGTTCCATTGAACTTCACAGATTCAATTTGAAACTCTAGCCTTCTGTCCCTCATCATTCGAGAGCTCATGGACAATAATGGTTTTCGAATTAACCGATACGAACACTGCCTTATTGTAGCGTTTTCTGAGTTCAGTAGCTAATTTGAATACTTTTTGTTGAAGCATTTTGGGTAGAGATCGAGGCAAGCAATGGAACACTGTCTTCCGTGTCCCCTTCCAAGCATGTTTGCTGAGATCGTAAGGGGATGGGTAACCCTCCTGCCAGTAAAGGTGGCCCGGAGCCTCATACCAGCGCGTGTTAAAAAACCCACTGGAGCGGAGCCTCGAAGGCCCCAGCTACTTTTTTGTAGGTGGCTGGAAAACCCTTCGTGGCCAAAAGAGGCTATTTCGCTACTTCCGAGAATATTCAATGGCATGTCGATTGGTCAAATAACCTTGAAAATCGGCCCCAATTTTGTAACTACAGGATTTCAAAGTTAAAACCTTTATTTTGAGATCGCTGCAATCGCGAGGTTGCGCCATTTCGTGTGCTTCAAAGACCAACTGGCAACGTTATAGCACCATATACAACGAGATTATATGTCAACTTCACCCCTCATGAAGGTCAAGGTCACATTTCAAGGCCATACCAGCATTCTCAAAGTCATTGGTCCGGTGCTTCCAGTCGCATGGCGTTCTTGACGATACCCCAGTATGACGTATATTAAGCTACGGCGTCATAGTTAAGATAAATCAATGTAAAGGTCAAGGTCACAGGCCAAATTAAAATGTCATGAGCAAAGTTCAATGCTCCTTTCCCGTCCAAGGGTTGCTATGGTGCTAGTCATGGTGTAAATAAGGGGAATATGTCATATTGTGACGTCATAGGTCAATGAACTTGAATGAACTTAACCCCAAAAATTATTTTTACAATGCTTGGGACGTTCTCACTATGACCTTGCTCTGTTTTTAGTGCTTTCTGGACTTCTTTGAACTTAATCACGGCATTTCCGGCTGAATACCCAGCACGGCTAATACTTGACATTTATAACCTCGTTTGAACTTGACGATACTGACCTGGGTCAATGAAGATCAGTCATAATAAATGTTTCAATAGTTTTCACCCAGTCCCCAACCGGAGTTTTTCTAAGCCTCCTAGTTTCCGAGACCTCAGGGGGCCTACCAGTCCCCCCCTCCAGTGCCCGTAAGTTTCGGACGCCTCTCCAGTGCGGATGTTAAGGAATGGGAAATTGATTACAATTTATTGCTTTTAATACATCCTTACCCTCATTGCCGACCAATTCCACCATTGACACCTTTTTCGTGACCAGAGACCTTTGATAGTTGCAGCGACGGCGGGCCGCGCTGGCGGACGAACCTCACAAAAGTGGGGATCGGGACGTTTGGGAGCTCAGATCTCGCTTTCTGTGTTAATTCTTTTTATTACTGAATCTTATAGAGAAAAGTATAAAGAGTAATGTGAGCCTCAAAAAGTTTAAAATAAGTCATAGGAAAATAGTTTTATAGATTTTGAAAAAATGAAGATTGTATGATACATTAAAATTAAATTTTTTGAACTATATTTCCAATAAGCCAGAATTCGTAATTCGTTCTTAAGACACCTAGATCAAGTTTTATGGAATTTGTAGAAGCATACAGGTAAAATTCGTCTTTAAAAAAGACATGCAAGTGGGTATGGTCAAAATTCCTGAGGCTATAATTTTCAAACCGTAAGTCAGGGAGGAAAATGAATACGAAAATCATCATTAGCTCCATCAATAGCCCGCCTGACAAAAAGTGAACCGCAATGTGCGACATGAGGGTGTTATCAACTTGTCGATTTGTCGTGGAATGCCCCCTATGTGAAACATAGTGACCTCCCACCAGTGGTTTGACCTCCAGAGGGCAAATCTTGACCTAAAATGACCACAGGTCACAGAAGGCCAGAAATTGATATCGTCGTATATTAACACGCGCCCTGCTGGGGTCCCTTGCATGACGCGCCCCGCTGGGGGCGTTTTTCGCCCCCTCCGTATCTCGTTTTCCACGAAAGCTAAAGGAAAATTACGGGCGGCGTTCGAAAGCTCTTTACAAGACGAAGAGATTTTATACGAAAATTTTTTATGTCAGGTCAATATTGAGGTCAGCAGAGGTCAAAGAAGGCTCCATAGGCTTACAACAGAGCAGTGTAAATTTCCCTCTCTAGATCTACCCTCAGGGGAGCTAGAGCAAATCCTTATGCATCATTGGATTCTCCTCATTGCGGCAAATCTAATGATGTATAATATGACCTTGCTAGGTCAAATAGTCAAAATGACCTGACCTCGACCTAGGTCAGGGTCACAGAGTGACCTGGTATGTTCCTTTTGCATATCAATCAACTTCCCGTGACAATATAAGCACAATGCAAGCAAAATGGGAGCTTTATCTCAAGCCAGTGAGAAGTTATTGGCAAAACCATCACTCTCTGCTCCCGTGACCTGATATGACCTTTGAAAGGTCAGATACTCAAAAACTCAACTTCATGATTAAGATCGTGGTAAGAATAGACAGTTTGAGGGTTTTTAACTTTATCTATTCATTATTTACTGAAAACGAGCCTATTTTATTTTTCACCATAGACTTATAAAGGGGTGACCAAAAAATTGACCCCACCTTAGGTCAACAATATCGAAACTCCGAGATAGCAGATTTGTAGACCCTAATGACCTTATCATATTGTGGAAGTTTCAAACTGATCGGTTTGCTAATGTTTCCTGGGTGCTGCTTCAAACTCGTAATTTTTGGGTTTTGAGGTCGGGTCACTTGACCCTGAATAGCTTCTTGACCTGACATGACTTTAACTTAAAATTTGGTCCAATGTGTAAAATTAATCAGGGATAAAGTACCACAAGTTTCGTTGTTCTGTGTCTCTTCGTTTTTGAGCTATCTGGGAAAACCAGGAGGGGGGGCGAATGTCGCCCCCAGCGGGGCGCGTGTTAAATGAAAGCCAGTGACACAACATACATGATTACGTTTTATTCAGCGCTCCAGCATGATTAGGTCAAAGGTTATCGTGAAAATTCTCTTATTTGATCCCTGGTGACCTGTGATTGCCTCAGATAATTCAAAGGGTAAATATCGCCACTTGAATATTCCCACCATCAGGTAGGGCAGCCACGAATACTTTTTGAGAACTTCGAGCGTATGTAATTATTTTTGTGACTTTTAGATCAGAAAACAGCTTTCCATACTTTTCTCCATGGGTGGTAACCTCTTGAACTGAACTAAAATCACAAAATCGAACAATCTCGGATATGCATTTTGTAGAGCCTGGACAGGTCATCAAGTGTAGTAAGTTTTAAATCGATCGGCTTAAAAATGTAGCTATGGCAGCGCTCAAGAGTTGAAGTGGGGTGACCTTGTTTGACCTCACCTGGTGACCTAGTGTGGCACGGCGTAAAAATGCAGGGATAGTGGGAAAATGATGGGGTGAGAGTGTGACCCCTCAACCGTGGTGCGGCCCCTCGTCGTTTTTTTTTTTTGCTATTCTGAAGAACTTTAAGAGTGGGGGGCTATCGATGGCCCCGATGAGGCGAGGGTTAAATAAGGCTAGAACCTTCAGGCCCATGTAAATGTTTGAGCCTGTTTAAGCATTCAATGCTGGGTTTCTGTTTTTTATATAAACAGGCTCTAATGCGGCTAGCCTTCTCGGATCTCTATAGACTCTATATTATAGAGATCTAAATGCCAGGACACTTGCGATTATTTCTTACTTGTTTACAAGTGCGTGTCGTATGAACAGTATGCTGCTGTGTTTTTTAGTGTGCTCTAGTGGTGTGGCTGGCTATTCATGGTATGTGATACGTCTGCGAAGTGTTGTGAATATTTTGCCAATCGCTCATGTCATGTTACCTTGATGGAGCGCGCAGTATTTCGTGCTGCATTTTTATTGGTAAATCACATTGGTCTGTTTTCGAGTTATGCTGTCACGCTGTTGTTTTTCATCACTAGTGTAGCAGTTTTAGGTGAATTGTAATATATCCTGATTTCTATTTTATCGTCAGGTAGAGCTGGCATACAGTTTCGAAAGATTATCTTCCGAGGTGAGGTCTCGTCGGCCTTATGTCGTGCTGACATTTATTTATTTATTTATTTATGACATTAAGACGTTCCATTTGATTCTTATAATATAGCTAATGGGTTACTACAGCTGGATTAGTTCCATCAGGTGACAATCCGTTAGTATCGTGTGTCTTCAGGTGGCTCGGCAGGATCTTGTTTATTTCGTAATCAACCATTGCAGCTGGGTAGCATTTGTTAGCTAGTAGCTTTCTTATTCTGTTTGTTTTTTTCGTGAATAAGCGTCTATGTTGTAGGACATATTACATTTCACTCAAAACAGCTACAGTAGTGATGAGGTGGATGGGTGGCTTAGTGGATAGCATCCCCGTCTTCTAAGCCACCGGTCCCAGGTTCGAATCTCGGTGGAACCTTTGAATACGTTGATCTGATCCCCCAAATCCCTCCAAACAGGGAGAGAGTTGGCGACGCCGTTAAAGGGAATGTGGCACCTTCACAACATGATTTTAACTGAGATAGCCAAGTTGTAAAGCAGGTCGGAAAACCCGATACTCCATATTTCATTTGTTTTGGAACTCGATATTTCCGTAGAAAAAAACTAAAACCTACCTGACACCAGCCCCCCTCAGCCCCCTGTCGCCGGCGGTCATTGTTGTGAGCTACTGGTGTGACGACATATGCTGACGTCACGATGAGCACCAGCCAGTCGAAGCCCTTGAAGCGTTTCAAGTATTGTAGTGGTTGCCAGATCGTGACATCATCCACAGTCTGATATTTATTTCATTTTCTAGAGGAGTATTTTTAAAAACCAAATATTGAGCTTATTGTACATTTTTTCAGAGAAATCATGAGCGGTTTCATTATTTTTGACTAAAAGTACGCCTAATTACACTAAATTCCAGGATTCGACCAAGGTGCCACATTCCCTTTAAACAGGGAGGCAGCTGGTGCGTCGTTAAACCCCAACAATTATCATACAGTAGGTAGTGATGAGAAACAACATAACACGTGACACTACAACAGACCAATATGATTTACCAATATAAATACAACCTGGAAGACGGCGCGCTCCATCCCGGTAACATGTATGTACATTGGCAAAACATCTAGAACACTTAGCAGGCGTCTCACATACCATAAACAGTCGGGCACACCACTACAGCACACTAACAAACACAACAGCAATATACTGCTCACACGACACGCACCTGTGTAAACAGTACAAAAGAATCGAATATCATACATATTCCAGAATGCAAGCCGCATTAGAGGCTGTTTATATCAAAGACAGAAACCCAGCACTGAATGCGCAAGCAATCTCAAAATTTTACCCGGGCCTGTTAGAAGATCCTCGCTTTATTCAATGCGATGAGATCATGTGATTTTGTCTGGAGCTGAAGTGAACCAGTTGCCTTCTCACGAGATATTATTATTTATTGGATGTATTAGATGTATTTTTTCATATAGGTGGGTATTATTTCTTTTTATTTGTTCATATTCATTTTTTATTTTTATTTCATTTCATATTTATCTATTATTGTTTATTAATTCATATATTATTCAGATGTATGTCTATATATATAAATTTTGCAAAGCTCAAAATTACAACAGTCTATAACATATATATATACAATACGGAGGTACACTGAGACCTGACTGGCATGAGAATGCCCCAGTAAAACAACCCGATAAATTATATATATATATATATATATAGGTATTATTTGTTATAGGTGGGCCACTGGCCCTGCCTCCTGGCGACTTCTACCGTTACAGCCTAGACTTTTCCCCCACGTTAATGTCTACACACTTCTGAGACAATTGTCTACAAACGGTTGGCGTCACTGTGCACAGACTGCTAACATCGCTACTCACTGATCGGTAATAGCACTGTTTACAGACTTCTTATATTATTATCTATAGACTGCTGACGTAACTACTCACTGCTCAGTGATAGAACTGTATACAGACTATTGAACTCACTGCTCGGTAATAGCGCCGTCTACAGAGTGCTGACGTAATTACTCACTGCTCGATGATAGTACTGTATACAGACTGTTGACGTAACTACTCACTGCTCAGTGATAGCACTGTCTACAGACCACTTATATTATTCGCTACCACCTTCTGACACCACTATGACATACACAACTTCAGACTAGTGCTCTCGTCACTCTCTTTACACCGCTGATGTCATTATCTACAACCTGGTGACCTCACCAAGTACAGACCGCTAACGTTTCCGCCCACAGACTACATACGTCACTATCTACTGACTGCTGTTGTCTATGACCATAGACTGCTAACGTTGCTGCCCACAGACCGCTATCGCCTGCGCGCAGCGTCACGGCCTACAGACTGCTGACGGCGGGGTTGGAGAAGTCGCCGCGGAGGACCTCGGTCAGCATGCGGCTGACGTGAGCGGCGCTGCCGGGCGCCGTGGTCACACCGTAGCTGCCGTGGCCGTAGCAGTGGAGCACGCAGACGCCAGAGTCCAGCCGCTGCTTCTCCAGTCGGACCGGGTCCCGCTGCGGCCGCAGTCCCACCCACTGCCGCACCACCTGGGCGGGACAGACCGGGACGTCATTAAAAGGTGAGAAGGCGGCCCCGGCGGCTCCACTCCGGCACAGCAGGGAGGCTTTGGGGCTTTACGACGCATCAACTGCTGAGATCAGGTCGCATTGCCATCTATCACCCTGATGATAATACCCTGAGGAATACCTGCACCCTGAGGGAGGATATTTTGGGCATCAGGAGGTCATTATTCAGTGTTCCACCCCGGAATTTGAGCCCGGGTCAGCGACACGGAGGCCCAGCACAAACACTGCATGGCCAGAGTGACCATCTTGCCCCTCCCAGCTCCCCAAAAAAGCCTCGCACGTGACTCAGGCACCACTCCTGGATTCCAAGTTTAGCTGCAACGTCGAACATAATGCAGCAAAATAAATAGCTTAAGGCTGCAGAATAAACATAAATGTTTACAAGCCTTTGAGTACCTAATGAACTTACCGAGCTGATAAAAAATACTGAAATACACAGAGGACCGGTTTTCGAGATTGTCTATTGTCGAGCACAAAATCCAGAACCAAGCCAGTGGCGGCCCTGCAATAATGCACGCACATAGTTGATCCATAGGTGATTCCAGGGACGCAATTCAGGACACTTTCCCTCCCGATTGGGCCTCTGGTGCCCTCTGAAATGGTCACAGCGCCCCCAGAAATTTCCATGGTGCCCTTCTGGAATGTCTCTTCCCACTACTCCCCGAGGATGTGAGCATTGGCGTCCCCGTGATAGATTTTGCAGCCCGCTTGCTTTTTTACATAAATTTTGTTCAACTTGTTCCCAGTACGGCTGCTGGAGTTGGAGTCTCACTAAAGTCCTCAAGGGACTTGTTACGGAGACCTCCGACCCCACCACCTTAACGAGTAACTCCCACAATGAAGGGATAATTTAGAAGCCAAAGTTTAACGTCCCACAAAGCACAGGGACGGCCGCCCAGCTCAGGTCACCCTCTCACCAGTCGGTTGCCAGCCGACCTACGTCGGGCAAACTATTGAGCGCCAGAAGCGTCTCAGGGGAACCGATCCCAAACCTGGACATGCACTGCCACTGCATGCTTCTGAGCAGCGGGCCGCAGCCCAACGTTCTACCAACTGAGCTACCGGAGCGATTGTTGTATTTTTTTCGTCTCCTCCGTCCGAATGACTCCTTGTTACGACCAGGTGCTCCCCTTCCCCAGATCAGAAATCAGCATTTTTATGGAAATTAATGGAAGGTTTTGCTCTCAGTTGACCAAAAATGAATGCTTTCACATATTGTTGTATTATATATATTCTGATAAAGGACTGTGCCCGACTATATATTCTCAGTGTATAATCCCCAACTTTACATCTAGGTTTCGAAGAAGTCCATTTATCATTTTATCAACTTGCTTTAATAATGATTCAAGCAAGGTGAAGGAATCTGACAGAATTAAGAATTGAGGCTGCATACAGAATACCAGCCCAGTGTCTATTAGGAAAGATTACTAGATATATGCATTATCGAACTAGAATCAAATAGAATATCAATGTAATCGGTATCATCATTAACCCGGCACCGTCTAGGCTATTTTCGCACACACCATCGCCTGGGGGTCTTATTAGATCTCGAGAACCGGAAGTGATATGGAAAAAGTTGAAGGGCCTTACGGTCTACTTCTCTGAAGCCGAGTTTGAACAATTCCGTGACGTCACAGTGCACCAAATTAAGTGCAATTTAGACCAATTCAGAAATTCCTTATAACTCGGGAACCATTATACCTAAAACAAAATAAGACATTCCAATGTGTCCTTCTTGACCCAAGAATTCAAACGATGTGCGACATGACCTCAAAGCTTACATTATGACCTTGAGCTACGCTTAAGCCCAAATGATGACTTTTTAATGTCATGCTGCATATCATTTTAATCCTTGGACTATGAAATCCTCGTTACTATGATACCAAATTTATGACCGCATCTTGTTTCGTTCAAAAGTTATAGACACAAATAATTTCGAAAACCGTGAACTTTGATGACCTCTGGTTAGCTTGGTATTGAACTGACTTCAAAATGGATGCAGGCTTTTAGATTTTGTTTCAAGGGTGTTCGAATGATGCTTAGAAACTTGATCTAGCTCTTCTAGAAGCCGAGTCACGCCCTGATTTTGTCATCCTCATTCTAGAAGAACATAATCAACTTACCTGGTTTTAGAAATGACGTCACAACTCGCTGACTTGACCTGATGCCAATTTGTTGTCATAATCTGTCAAATTGATCACCCTACAGGCGTTACAGGCGTCTTGTTTGATTCAGCTCGGAATCATTCGCGAAAAACCGAGGGGGTTCCGATCGGACCCCCAGGCGGTGAAGGGTTAAAACATTGCCTGTATTCGCCTTGATATAATCCAAACAAGCAGGTTAAGACATGGGACGGCCCATGTATAATTATTCTCCAAGTCCATAATGCTAAGCTTACTTCTGTTCTGAGTCGTGATACAGAGGATGTTCGGCCATGGACACTATTCGGTGCTGTGATGCATACTTACCGTCTCGCATAACTTGTTTATAAGTACCTTCTTCAGAACACTACTTGTATGCCTATGTATTGGTCTGCTTCCGAAAACAGAGCTGTACTTCTTACAGGTATGGTGTTTTATCTGGCCCCACGGAGCGCTCCGTGGGGCAAGATAAAACGCCATACATGCTCAATCACGTGCGGGAAGGGTGCAAATTTGAACAAATTGTAGGTACAACATGCTTAATGTAGGCATTTCGTTTCTGATGATAGTTATGTGCCTAGTTACGTTAAAAAAACATGAAATTGAGTAAAAACCAAGGCACCGATGCGTTTCTTTATGTTTGAATCTTATCATTTCACATACCTATATACTTGCTTCAAATTTCCAACGCAAGAATACTAACACAGAAACATCCGAGCAACGTGTTTGCCATTTTCATCAGTGCAACTTAACAGCGTTTTATTGGCTAATCCACCGCTTTAGCACAAGGCCTGGCGCTACCCAGCTCAGTGAATTATTCAAGCAACGGAAACTGGCGGCTCACCTCAGCACGTTTGAGGCTGGGAACCATAGCGCAGCATCGCTCCCATATGCCTTTGAAGTCATGGACGCGAGGCTCCAGGCTATAATCGTTGAACTGACTGGTCAG
This sequence comes from Lepas anatifera, assembly GCA_034440635.1. Lineage (NCBI taxonomy): Eukaryota > Metazoa > Arthropoda > Thecostraca > Lepadidae > Lepas > Lepas anatifera. The sequence continues at coordinate 160,147 of JAOTON010001306.1, read as the reverse complement.
CCCGAGTGTCACGTGGTCCACGCCAGGAATGATGTACGTACAGTCGTCCCCGTAGAAGAACGTCTTCACCCAGGGCGCCTTCACCTGACAGGGAGGATAGCTCTGAGCTTTTTTTCGCCGACTCCACGGCAGCATACGAATGAAATTATAAAAAGAGTTTCTGAAGTAACGATAATATATCACAAAAGCATCGCAGAAGCATATATTGGTTGTGACTTGATGTTACTATGAAAAGCAAGGACACGACTGAGCTATACCAAATCAGTGCTCTGGGCAACAGGGTGGTGCTCCTGACCTTGATGACCTGGCCCCGGACGGCCACCAGTCGCCGGTCACCGCAGAGCTGCTGCGACCCCAGTCCAGTGCAGTTCACGATAATGTCGTATCCCGTCAGCTCGCCGAAGTTCTCCACCTTCCTGACAACAATCTTGCCTCCTGCCTCACAGAACCTGACGGCAAAGGGAATAAAAAATTTTGCTGAGCACCCGAGGCGAATAATAATTTTGAGGGTTTAAAGGGAATGTGGCACCTTGGTCGAGTCCCGGAATTTAGTGTATTTCATGGGACTTTTTTGCCGACAACCATGGAAATGTCCATGATTTTTTTCTGGAAAATTAGAATAAGCTCAACACTCACATTGACGGGGGTTGGGTACTCACCCCCCCCTCGGGTTTTTTGGAGACAGCATAAAAAGGTAGCACGTAAGCCGCTAGCTTGGCGTACCTTTTCTCTGATCATTTTTACAACTTTTTTCAAAATTTTAAGGTTAGGTAACCAGTACATGTCAAGTGATCCGACCTCAAAACAAGTTTAAGATAGCATAAGTCAGAACAAAGTAAACATATCCGATTGAAACTAATATCACATAATGGGCTCACCGAGTTCTCTAAAATACGCGCCTGTATTTTTTTATATCGATGACCTAAAGTCAGGTACAAGCCATGACATGGAACAATTGTTTTAACTGAAAAGCTTAGTAATTGATGGTGGAAAACGTTTATTTAAACTTCATGAGGTTAACCTAGTCTTTGCAGTTTTAAAGATATGCATTTTAACCTAAGCTGACCTTGACCTTACCTCAGGTCAGGTCAAATGTCACATTTGATCTGAATTGACATAACAAGGTCATATTGTATATAATTCGATGTGGCCTACTGCGAGGATTGCAATGACTTAAATTGTTTGCTCTATCTTTATTTTTCAGCTGTAATGACCGAAAACCTACATTTACATGTGATCCCTACGACGGCATGTATTGACCTCTAGTGAACTTAAATGTGACCTGAAAAAAACGTACAAATATTTTCGATAGAGAAGTGAAGGGGCTACCCAACGCCGTTTACCGTTTTACGCTATCTAGCGTGGTTCTTGAGATCTTAGGGGGCGGATACCCCCCTTCCGTCAAAGCGAAGGTGGCTCCGACCCCCGCCAATGCGCGTGTTAATATTTTGAAATTTAAAATGCTCCTCTATGTAAGACATAAACCTCGGCCTGTGCATGACGTAATGAGTTGGCAGCACAAGTACCATATTCAATAGGCTTCAATAGATTGAATGCTCACCGTGACGCCAGCATGACGTCGCGCCAACAGCTGACTACTTTGTCGGGTTCCTTGGGTACATTTGGGGTACATTTCAGGTAGGTTTTTAGCTTTTCTCTACGGAAATTTCGAGTTCCAAGACAAATGATATGTTGAGTGCCGGGTTTTCCGGCATACTTTACAACTTGGCTATCTCAGTTAAAATCACGTTATAAAGGTGTCACATTCCCTTTAACGATGCGCTAACCGTTAGGGTTATACAGCGTCGCCAGCTTCTGTTGAGATGGTTTTCGGGGATTTGGTTGTTCTAGGGCAAAAAACCGATCGAGTATCTGGCATTGGACGTGTGGCTCAGGAAGCAGGTGCTCTACCACTGAACCATGTATCCCCCATGGAATTACAACAAAGGAATTTTTCCCTTTAGAATGACTGCAAAGAAAAGGGACTTTTAACCCGCGCCCCGGTGGGCATCCGAGCCAACTTCGCCCTGGTGGGAGGTATTTGAACACCCAGCCTCGAACTCGGCCCCTATCCGGGATAGCGAAAAAACACGAATGCTGGTGGATAGCTCATACAAATTCATGAGGAAAATATATTAGTAATTTTTTGGTTCAGGTCAATATTGAAGTCATGACAGGTCAAAGCAGTTAGCATGCTGAGTAAGTTTTTGGACTCCATCATCTGACAGAGTTGAGTTAGAATCATTTCGTAGGCACCATTTGCTTCCTCGCGTCACGGCGAATTGAATGATATATGCAATGACCATACAATGACCATAGGTCGAAACACAAAAATGACCTGACCTCAGTCAATATGCGTTTGACCTAGAATAGTCAATATGCATATCAATCAAATCGCAAAAGCGATCCAAACGCAATGGTATAAAAATAAAATACGTATAGGCGTTTCATGCAGTCATTTACCTGTCCGAAAACTGCTTAACTGCAAGGTTTTCAAAATCAAAGCCAGACAAACACCCAAAAAAAGGCAGGTTAACAATATTATATATACCAGGGCGCAGGGTTTGGGAGGACCACAAACCAAGTATAGATGCAGGGTCTAAAGAAGCCGTCCCACCAACCAGAATGGTTTAAACATTTTAGGAAAGCATCACAGTCACTATTTAAATCAGGGACAGCAGCAAAATGGGATGTATCAAAAGGACAAACGTAAGACCACACCGTCACAATACAATGAAAAAATTCAAAATAAACCAAATAGATACCAAGGCGTGTCAGTCACACACATTTCAAAACATATTCCCACCAGACACCGCCCACCAAACTATATTAAAATGTGTTCCAATCACCCCCACCCCCCCCCGACGAGTCCTGATCCGCCTAGTCACCCCCTTCCCAGAGCCCATGGGGGTAAAAATTATCAAAATAAATTCAACTAGTCAGGGACTAATAACCAGCAACCACCCATATTGTGGGGATTACCCCACTGTTACCTCGCATCCACCCCATGAGTTTTCACTTTTTCATTTATTTATGTTCAAAGATGCCAACAGTATATCACGGCTTCTAATCCGCGTAACAAAAACTTTTAGGTGTATATATTTCCCCCAAGTCCTGGTCCTGGAACTGCCATAATTCAATTTTGCGTAACCAGTATAACAATTTGTCAATTATTGTAAATCTGAACTAGTTTGTAAAATCGTACAACAGAACAAGGTTAGGAAAATCAAAAAACACAAAAATGTAATTTCACACTCTCCTTAAAAATCAAAATTAATTTCTTTTTCAAAATAAAGTTAGCGTCAGGGATCCATAGCACTGAATTTCAAAATCGGCCGGTAGATACGAGATCTAGGGGGGCCGATATTGCCCCCCCCGGAAAAGGGGGTAGCCGGGAGCCGCGAAAGGGTTAAGTAGCTCCAGATGACCTCTCAGAGGTCACAGGTCAAAAATTGCAACATGAACCCGAAAAAGGGCGGCCCAGGATACCTCGATTTGGAGAATGTGAAGGTATTATCAGCTTTATCTACACAAATGCAGCCCAATTTCTGTTTTCCCATGTATTTTCAATAGAGAGGTCATGGTCCGTACTTAACCTTAGGTCATCGGTATGAAAAATCCCGGAACATATTTTGTAGAACTCGGTAGGCCCATTATGTGTGATAAGTTTCAATCCGATTGATTCGCCCATTTCTTACTTATGCCACCTAAAATATTTTTTAGGTAAGGTCACTTGACCTGCAATGGTGACCTGACCTGAGATGGCTCAAACTAAAAATCTTGGGTAAAGTTCCGGAATTGATCAAGGATAAAGTGTACCAAGTACGGCGGCGCTTTGCGTACTAGAAAAACCCGAGGGGGTTTTCCAATGTGACCAAAAAAACGGCGGGGCGCAACGCCACCAATCTTAGTCTAGCTGTTCTTTATCATTTTTACATCTTTCCTTAAAATCTTAGCTCAAGGTCATACCAGGTCAGGTCACCAGGCCAGGTGAAGTGATCTCACGTAAAAAATGCTTAGAACTGCATAACTAATAGGAGGGTTAACCGATCAAGTTGAAACTTATACCACATCTTGAGCCCACCAGGAGCTACAAAATATTTTCCGGGACTTTTAACACTCATGACCTAAGGTCATGTACAGAGCATAACCTCCCCGTTGAAAATTCATGGGGAAAATCACAAAGTGAGCTCTTCTCAGTAATTTGAGATGTAATCAGCTTCAAAAATTGGTTATGATTTGCTCTTAGCCCATTTCTGAAGTCGATAGCAAAAATTTTGACTTGTGGCTCTTGAAAGGTCACCTTAGGTCAAATAAGTATTTTTCGGTGTTTTACTCTCTAAATATTCAATAAACAAAGATATAACTTTTATTTTGTCACCAAAGTGTTTGTATGGTCACTGCAAGTCAAATAAATCATAACTACACCAGGTTAAGTTGCGTCAAACCGTTGACCTGGGTCAGATAAAATTTTGAATTGGAACTGGCATAGCAATATCATATATAATTCCATGTTTATTGACGAGAGGATTGCAATGGTGCATCAACTATGGCTGTATCTTGCTTGGTTTGAAAGTTATTAGCGAAAAAGAAACCCTCTTATGCATGGGTGGCTATGGCCATTCCCAAGAACATTCCCAATGTTCAGTGACCTGCAGCTCCTTAGGCTTTGACCTGTCCCGAAAATGAATGGCGCTTTTATGAAGAAGCAACTCAAGAGCTTTCGAGTGGTCTTCAAATAATGTTTCTAGCTATCAAAGTTTCTGATATATATGAGGTTTTCTTAGTGCACCTCGTATTAGCGATTGTGACATATTTTGACCTCTGGTGTCCCATTGGTGGACTCAAAGGGGGCCATTCCAGCCATGGCCCCCCAAAGCGCCGGAGGGGGTCAAACTATCTTTTGGCCCCCAAACACCGGAATTTTTTGAAAAAAGGTGTTTACACTAGGTCTGTAGAGCAAAAAATATTCGCTCCCACCCCCCCCCCACCAACCAAACAGGTCGCGGCCTAAAAAAAGGTGTTTACACTAGGTCTGTAGAGCAAAAAATATTCGCTCCCACCCCCTCCCCCCAGGAGGAGGAGAGGCAGACATGGGTTTGGCCCCCCAAAACTCGGGTCTGCGTCCGCCCCTGTGGTGTCCTTGATATTAGACCTGATGATAAAAATAATTAAAGTATTATCGATGTCATTTTTGAAGAGCTTTCGATTGCCGTTTTGTATTTTTCTGGCTCTCTTAGTTTTTGAGATCGTGGGGTCTGTTTTACCCCCACCCCTCCACCAGGGCGAAGGTGGCTTTTACCCGCCACCGGGGCAAGGGTTAAACACCCCCACAAGGGCGAGAGTTAAGTCCAGTCTCTAGAATGATCCGGTGGAATAATTCGCGCCCATATAAACCACACTGCCATCCCACTTCAGCTTAGTGTCTAGGGCTTTGAGCTCCGACACGATGCTTACTTCCCATGCAGTGGTAGTGCATGAAAGAGGCTTGGGGGCGACGTCCCCTCCCCTGATACACTCGGGCACTTATTTAGCTATCTTAAGTTTGTTAATGCTACGAACTGACTTGTCAAAGATGAATATGAGCGGCACGACCACCCCCTTGCTTTGAGGAGAAAGTTGACACGCTGGGTTTCAGATTTACCAGTCTATTCGTGAGTTACCCTGTGTAAGGATGGGATTAAGGTCTCTGAATCGAGAACGTTACGGAGACATCGATCACAAAAAAGTTGAAATTCCAATATCTTAAACAATTATTTTAGCACCAATTCCACCCCATCGAAACTCCGACACAGAGATACCAGGAGAGCGATTGAGCTTGACAGAAAATAATCATAATAATAATTTTTGGGGTTAAATGACGTACCAACCGATGGGGTCATATGGCGTCGGAGGGAGAGGGGAATGAACTATAAGCTTGACCTAGCGCAGGGTACTAAATCCTGCCTCAGGGTGGGCTCGAACCCACGACGCCCATCACATACAGAATGTCATAGCCCGAGCCGAGTGCGCACTCTAACCGACTGCGCCACCTAGACTCCGCTGAAATTCATACGCGTTGTTTTATTTTGTATAAATAAGTATACACTTACACGTTCCTTTTCTGATAAATAACAACTTCCATTTGTATCCATCTGCTCGAGGTTTTGATTTGATTGCATATGTTGGTGGAGCTAGCGCCGGGAGCTCCGCAAATAATGTTAGGGTGGACATAAAATAAACCTAATCCCTTTTCCCGCAAGATTTTAGATAACAAATTTCACCTCACATAGATGCAGTAATTTCTCATTAATGTAAAGGAACACAAATACCACATCTCATGATGTTTCCCCATATTCTTTCAGTCGGGTACGTTGTCGCCTGGTTGGAAGTCTATGCTGACCTTTCTGTATGATCAGTCAGCCAGAAGAGCCTTCTCAATTTTCCGTTGTATTGCCAGGAACAGTAACGATATTTATTCATGCATTGACTCTAAGTCAGAGTTGACCCTAACTCACTACACGAATTGAAACCATTAGTATTTAAGAAGCTATCTGTTCCTTGAGGAGTGTGCAATTGTGTTAGCTTAGAAATGTTGAAGTCGGAATAAGTCTCGAATAAGAATAAGAGGAATAAGAATCGAATTGAGTAGATGAAGCATAGTTACACTCGAACTTAGTTCACAATCGAATTGTGAAGCTTCGTTACACTCGCCATGAATAAAGTACTGTATCCAGAGCAGGATTTCGTGGCGCCTCTGTTTACACGGATATATCCGTAGCTCATGGGGATACCCGTGAGCTGCATCATCATCAGAAAGTGACCGGGATTGCCGTCCTGGGCCACTACTACCAGCATCATCTTTGTTTTCTGCATATCTGCTGTCTGAGGTGTATCGCAAATCAAACAGTTTGTTTCTGGGAAGTTACTCCTGCGTTTCCTGCGTTAGAATATAAAATATAATACCTGCTATGGAGTTATAAAATTACCTGTGTGGAAATTCTCGGTAGTGTGAATGTGGAGTCCTATGACGTGGGGAGGAGGATGGAGTAATTTCATTAGTTGTCTGCATGGGTGGTAGGAGGAGGTCAGTGGTGGATCCAGCCGGTAGATTTGGGAGGGGAAGCCAAAGTCGATAATAAAAAATTATGCTGTGGGAGTATGCCATAATTTCATTAGACGGTACGTTTTGGGGTGCAAAGCCCAAGAGTCGGCAAGCAAAAACAAAACAAAAACAAAAACAAAACAAAACGTCGCAGGGTAAAATTTGTGGCCACAAGATGCTTGTATGTTATTAACACGCGCATTGACGGAGGTCTGAGCCAACTTCGATTTGACGAGGGGGCGGATACCCCCTCCCACCTAAGATCTCGAGAACCACGCTAGGTAGCGAAAAACGGTAAACGTTGTTGGGTAGCCCATCTACTTTTCCATTGCAAATATTTAAACCATTTTTGTCACGTCACATTGAAGGTCACTAGAGGTCAAAACATGCCGTCATAGAAATAACATTTAAATTAAGCTTTTCGGTCATTGCATCTGAACAGGTAACGATAGAGAAAAACAACTTAGATTATTGGAATCCTCGCAGCAAGCCGAATCGAATGCTATATCATATGACCGTGCTAGGTCAAATCTAGGTGTCAAAATCCATATCATTAGAACCGCAAAGACAAGGCCAATCAAGCAAAGCTAAAATAAACACTATCAACATCCTTTACCAAGTTATTTGGTTAAAACCACCTTTTCCCATGTGTTTCAAAAGGGAAAAGTCATGGCTCGTACCTGACCTAAGGTCATCAATATAAAAAAATGCCGGAAAAACATTTAGAGAACTTGAGGTTCTATCTATCAGCGATCAGATTTGTCAACGCGTCAGACCTCTCCTTTCGGAAACTCAACACGGGTTTATACAGCATCGACCTTGCGCTTCAAATCTGGCATCTTTCCTTGCACATGGACGATCGGCCATTCAAGATAAATCTAAACTCGATGTGGTTTTCACAGATTTCTCCAGTGCCTTCCAAAGCGTAAATCATCGCCTACTGCTCTATAAACTTCGATGTATGTATGGCATGGATGATCAAGCTTTGAAATGGCTCACATCCTACCTCGGGAGGCGGAAGCAAACAGTGGTGTTAAATGGCAAGATGTCTGGATGGACTCCGGCTGTCTCGGGGACGCCGGAAGGCCAGCATATCTCACCTTTGCTGTTCCTTCTCTACGCTAATGATTTGCCATTTGTAATCTCTTCAAAATTTTTGATTTTTGCCGATGACGTGAAAATTTTCGGTCAAATTGACACCCAAAATTACGTCATCAGGCTTCAAAATTACTTGGATGCGGTTGCGCACTGGGCAGCGGACTGGAAGCTGAAGCTAAACGCATCAAAATGAAAAGCATTCAAAATCACTCAAAACCGCAATTTCATCCCATTGCCGTTCAAAATCAACGACGAAATTCTACAAAATGTCGACAAAATCCGAGATCTAGTCGTCATTCGGGGCCAAAAGCTCACTTTTCAGGCGCAAATTAATTCCATGGTACTAAAAGCCAATAGGGCATTAGGCCTTCTCATTCGAACCTTCCAGTCAGCTTCCCCCAGACACAAACTGGACAAGCGTGCGGCAGTATCCGTATTCAACGCAAATGTTCGGTCAATTCTTGAATGCTGCTCCGTCATTTGGGGCGGAGCAGCAAAATGTTATCTCATTCGCGTGGAGAGGGTTCAGCAGAAATTCCTCATGTGGCTAGCTAACCATACTGAGCCTGCTAGTGCTGTGTTGGACTACAAGTACCTCCTTAGTTTGTAAAATGTGCAATCCCTTCAAGCTAGGCGCCACCGAAGTGATATCTTGTTTTTATGTAAGGTTTTTAGAGGCCTCATCTCATCATCACCTATTTTATAAGGTTTTACGGTACATTTGCCGGTTAGAACCGGTTAGAACTACTAGGATTTCACGTTCTACTTTGTTTAGTGTACCTCCGGCTAAAGTGAACGCTGTTGCTCCAGGAGTTTTTAATCGTTTACCTCGTGTGGTGAACAGTTTTTTAAACTGTCACCTCTCAGCGATATATTCTTTGATTCGCCCGGGGTGCTGAAGAAAAATATAACTGTGTTTGCAGCCACTGAGCCAGTACTGGTCTGATGTGAGTATTTACGTTGTATGTAGGCCTCCATGTGTTTTTAATTCTATTGACTTCACCTGTTATTGGGTTTTTAAAAAACCTGTTGGTGATTTTATACAGATACAACAGATAAAACAACAGGGGACCATGATGTGGTGAAGTTTCAATCGGAAAAGTTCACCCTGTTCTGACTTGAACTGTTTTTTAGGTCAGGTCACCTGACCTGTTCCGGTTACCTGACCTGAAATGACCTAACCTTAAAATGTTAACAAAAGTTTTCAAAATAGGCAAAAAAGGACGCCAAGAATGGCGGCGCTTTGCGCCGCCGTTTTTATGCTGTCCCCCAAAAAACCGAGGAGGGGGCGGGTACCCCCTCAATGCGAGTGTTAAAGGCTTAATGTTTACACTGAAGTTGACTGGTTCTGTTTGAAGTTAAGAGTTGAAGCACGAAAGTCTTGCTTATAAACTAAAAAGGAGTCTGGGAAAAAAGGAGGTCGACAGCTTTGGGGAAGGGGCGAAACAGCCCCGAGTCTTCCGTTTTGTGGAATGCCTTTTTTGTCTCCCTCTGGATCCGCAACTGGGGGAGGTTTTGTGGTGGGTGTAATGTAATATTTTGGTGGAATTTTTCCACCATTCACTTCTTCTTTCTGTCTTCAGATGTGCAAAACACTATGCCTCGTGTGACTTGTACTCTGTGCTGGAATAATGAGAAATACAAGTTGGGTTCCAAAGTCATCCCTGTGTTTCGTGCTTTAGCCCCCTCACTAGTAATAATCTTTATGAAAAATGTATTTCGTACCCAAAAGTGGGGAAGCCGGATTCGTACTTTTCCAGAGAAGAGGTCGGTCCCACAGACCCCTTCTCCCGGGTAACAATAGGTTCTTTTGGCTACGTTATCTGAACGTGTTGCGTCATCTGCGTGTTGCCACGTACTTGAAAAGGATTTAGTGTCATACGATGGTAAGCCGTCAACATATTTCTTACTTAAACATATCCATGTTATGCCCTAACTCTCGCCCCACCGGGGGCAATCGATGCCCCCCTAAGGTTTGTTGGGATAACAGAAAACAAAGAGACACAGCGCCGCGGTTGAGGGCTCTATCTCTCACCCCATAATTTTCCCACCACCCCTGAAATTTTTTACCCGTGTCACCAAAGGTCAGGTCACCAGGCAAGGTGAACCAAGGTCACCTCAATTAAACTTTTGAGCTCTATAAGAGCTACATTTCTTAGTCGATTGATTTGAAAGTTCCTACACTTCATGACCTCTCCAGGGTCGTCAATGTGTATGTCCAGGATTTTTTATTTTGTGATCTGAGGTCAGGTCATGAGGTGACTTCTCCCATTGAAAAGGCATGGGGAAAAGCTGACTGGTAATGATCTAAAAGTCACAAAAACAATTGCAAATGCTCAACTTGCTCGGAAAGCGTTCTTGGACATCCTTTCACCGATCCCAGGGGCCATATTTTCTCTTTGACCTCTGCGAGGTCATCCAAGGTCACCAGAGGGTCAAACATAGTATTTTGACAATAACTTTTGACCCAATTAAGCTAGAGCGCTGAATCAAACATCGTCGCGTATGCCTCGTCATTGGCTTTCGTTTGATATACGACAAGGTCACTTTCTGACTTTTTGTGACCTCATGTATCAGTGAATAGTCCTAAAAATAGCCGTCTTACATTCATACTATATATTGAAGAGAAAATGCCAAGAAAATAAATAATATTTCGAATACGATTCTTTGTCAAGTTTTGAGTGACCAGAAATACAAAAGTATGTAATATTCCATATTTCGGTTTTTTTGTTGCGTAAAACACGTGGACATTCGAGCCTACAACCTTTGTACACAGTGTTAACATATTAGCAACATATCTTCCTTAAGTTTCACGTTATTATAATATATACAATCGATGAAGGAAAAGTACAATACGCACACGCACATCGGACCTGAAAAGGAATGCTGGGCCATCAACAACAATCAGAACGAGGAGTACGGGACGGGAGGGAGTAGGCGCCATGATGAACCCTGTTTGTTCATCTGGGGCTTTTGGTTCCGGATTTCCAGGGACTCTTCAATTTTACAGTTAGCATCATCTTTGCATATGTGTAGTATTTCTATGGTGAATGTCCTGTCTGTGATTTGTGTGTCTGAATGGTGTTCTCTAGTGTGATCCCCTAAGTGTTTACCCCGTTCCTTTCGTCTTGCGTGGCCTAAATGTTCCATGAATCGTGTCCTGATTTGTCGTGTGGTTTGGCCTATATATATATATATATATATATATATATATATATATATATAAATATATATATATATATTTGAGAGCAGAGGGTACAGGTAATTTTGTATACTGTGTTTTTTACGTGGCACCTACCTTTTAGTTGCAGTGACCTACTTTACCGTCGAGTTGCATGTGTGGCATGTTTTTCTGTATCCTCGTGGGCAGGGTGGTGGTTCGAGTGATGATCTGATGAGGGTGTTAGCTAGAGTTCAATCATTCTTCCATGCTATTGAGATGTTGAGGTCTGATGATTTGACTGCGGTGGTGATTCTGCGTGCCAGCTGGTCGTCTATAAATGGGAGAGATATATATGTTGTGGTGTTATATTTGTTTAATTTAGTGTGATGATGTGGTTTGTAAAGTACCGAATGTTGGATGCGGTTGATTAGGGCTAGTGGGTATCCGTTCAATTGAAAAATTTGGAGATCTTCTCAAGTCCCCTCTTTCTTGCCGGAAAATCCGATCCCAACCTAATGGCTCTTAATGATTGGGAGTGTAGGATGGAACGTTTAGTCTGTATGGGGTGGGCTAAATTGAAGTTAAGTATGATGGGTGCTGTCATGGCTTTGATGTATAGTTCGGTAGTGTATTTGCCTGAGGGATGTACAGTAGGGGGGCCCTTTTGGCAACTTTTTCTTTAATGTTTCGGGACCAGTGGGTTTCTAATGTTCTCGGACCCGCTGATTTCGAATTTGACCTTGAATTTTGAATTTCGAATTTTTCAGCCCGCCCCTGCGCCTTCAAGTTTTCGAAAAACAGAGAAAATGCAGGTTTTTGCATCCCCAAACAGCAATCACTGAGAATAGCAAAATAAAATTTAATTCATCAGTTAGAACAGTGTCTTACCTACAGATCTGCGCAAACTGCATGTTCATGGGGTTTCTTATGCCTTATTTATGGCGCCTCAAATATTGCGATTTTTGCCTAACGGTGGTATACTGTGCCGCACGGCACCTTACGGCGCGTTGCTCTCCGGGCAGTCCAGGAAGCATGCTGACTTAAAATGTGGTACTTTTACATTATTTTTCGCATGAATTCAATGAGGAATGCCAGTTTACATGGTTTTCTATTTTAAAAGGTGACAGGGGCGGATGTAAGCAATTATTTTTCGGGAGAAAATTTGCGAAAATAGTGAAAAATCCTTTATTTAGAAAGAAAATGAGGCAAATCGGCAAACTTTGGCGACCGACCGGTTTCGGTAGGTGGTGCCACTCTTGATTAGGGGATACTACGATATAAGAAAATTAGGCATTATGACAAGAACTGTAATTAAGAGGCATAAAAACAAAACAATGTCAGAGTACCTTTATTACTCGATGAAGAAAGACGACAGCCTTCCACTGTCATGAGCTGCAGGGACAAGGACTGAACCGAAAGTAGAATCGACTCCGGGCACCACTCGCGTCTATTTTCCCTGACGGCAGCGAAACGTATCTTGTTAAGCGCCTTTCCATCTTGGCGGTCAGCGCCGCACACGCTGGTAACTGACTCGCTTGTCAGTTTTAAGGCCCTCTATTGACTGAGTGTGGCACGGAATGTCTGTCCGGAGAGATGACCCGACTAAAGTCCTGAGTTGGGTCTGCGTAAAGCCGTTCAGGAAGGGTGGCTCCACATTGGGTGCATGGCAGACCCTTTTACGCTGCTGTGCAGCTCCATGTAGCTGGTCGCACACCGATTGAGCTGCCCCGGCAGCACCTGGTAGCGCCGGACACAGACACCATGCGCTCGGCCCTTCAACGTTGGGCCTGCCCGCCGGCTGCTGGGAGGTGCTGGGAGAGCACTGCCCGCTCTCAGAAGCGACGTGCTGCTTACTGCAGGAGGTGTTGGGTGTACGCACCAGATAGGGACTTGACTTGACGCGCCAGGTAGGGACTTGAGTCGCTCTTGACTCTGGGAAGTTGGCGATTGGCAGCAAGTGCACTGCCCCAGAGATTTCTCGCCCTATTCAGCTGGGACCTGAAGCTAGCGTACCTCTGTGCAAAGACGGGAGACGGGGATGCTAGTGCTGTCGCCCATAAGGCACACGGCGCAGAGTCGCCTGCTGCGTCTGTACATGTCAGGGCTGAGCCATCGCCTGCGATACAGGTACTGGCGCAGTACCTGGTCTGTGTCTACGTGCCAATGACAGTCCGAATCAAGCACGAGTGGGAAGCTGTCCACGCTGCGCGCCACCTGGCAGAGGAGCTGCGGCTGCAGCGAAAGTATGTACATGACCTGTGACGCACTGACAGTTGTGCAGGATAGCGTGGCGAGGACGCTCTCATGGCGCATACGGAAAGCATCATTTTGGCGATGCTGGGTGACGACGACCAGAACTTCAGAGCTGCAGCTGTCTGTAAGATCGTCTCGTCCCGGAGCGCGAGGTTAACACAAGCGCAGATGAAGCCGGTCCCTATCCAGCGCGTACACCCAACGCCTCCTGCAGTGAGCAGCGCGTCGCTTTGAGAGCGGGCAGCGCTCTCCCAGCACCTCCCAGCAGCCGGCGGACAGCTCCTCTGGTCGGCGGACAGGCCCAACGTTGAAGGGCCGAGCGCATGGTGCCTGTGTCCGGCGCTACCAGGTGCTGCCGGTGCAGCTCAAGCGGTGTGCGACCAGCTACATGGAGCTGCACAGCAGCGTAAAACGGGTCTGCCATGCACCCAATGTGGAGCCACCCTTCCTGAACGGTTTTACGCAGACCCAACTCAGGACTTAAGTCGAGTCATCTCTCCGGACAGGCATTCCGTGCCACACTCAGTCAATAGAGGGCCTTAAAACTGAAAAGCGAGTCAGTTACCAGCATGTGCGGCGCTGACTGCCAAGATGGAAAGGCGTTTAACAAGATACGTTTCGCTGCCGTCAGGAAAATAGACGCGAGTGGTGCCCGGAGTCGATTCTACTTTCGGTTCAGTCCTTGTCCCTGTAGCTCATGACAGTGGAAGGCTGTCGTCTTTCTTCATCGAGTAATAAAAGGTACTCTGACAATATTTTGTTTTTATGCCTCTTAATTACTGTTCTTGTCATAATGCCTAATTTTCTGATATCGTAGTATCCCCTAATCAAGAGTGGCACCACCTACCGAAACCGGTCGGTCGCCAAAGTTTGCCGATTTGCCTCATTTTCTTTCTAAATAAAGGATTTTTCACTATTTTCGCAAATTTTCTCCCGAAAAATAATTGCTTACATCCGCCCCTGTCACCTTTTGAAATAGAAAACCATGTAAACTGGCATTCCTCATTGAATTCATGCGAAAAATAATGTAAAAGTACCACATTTTAAGTCAGCATGCTTCCTGGATTGCCCGGAGAGCAACGCGCCGTAAAGTGCCGTGCGGCACAGTATACCACCGTTAGGCAAAAAATCGCAATATTTGAGGCGCAATAAATAAGGCATAAGAAACCCCAAGAACATGCAGTTTGCACAGATCTGTAGGTAAGACACTGTTCTAACTGATGAATTAAATTTTATTTTGCTATTCTCAGTGATTGCTGTTTGGGGATGCAAAACCTGCATTTTCTCTGTTTTCGAAAACTTGAAGGCGCAGGGCGGGCTGAAAAAATTCGAAATTCAAAAATTCAAGGTCAAATTCGAAATCAGCGGGTCCGAGAACATCAGAAACCCACTGGTCCCGAAACATTAAAGAAAAAGTTGCCAAAAGGGCCCCCTAATGTACAGTAAGAAGAATGTCTAGGAAAAAAATTTGATGGTTTCAGTGTTGTCAGAACTTTCTATACGGAATTTTATCGACGGATGGAATTCATTTATGAACCTAAAGTAATCATCTAGGGTTTCGTTTCCGTGTGTTCCACACGGAACTGTGACCTGCTGCTAAGGGTACATGAGGGGTTAGGTTTATTTTTTGTACGGAAATCTCGAGTTTCGAGACAAATGATATATTGAGTACCAGGTTTTTCGACTTGCTTTACAGCTTGGCTATCTCAGTTAAAATCACGTTATGAAGGTGTCACATTCCCTTCAAGCCATAGAAGTATTGATTGCTGCTGTGTTTAGCAGTGGCGATGCTTCCATAGAGGCACATTAGGCACTGCCTAGCCACTTTTAGATGTCGAGTAGGTATGTATTTCATGTGGAAGTAGTCTAATTTGACACGACGTTTATCACGCGCATTGACGGGGGCGGGTACCCGCCCCCTCGGGTTTTTCGGAGATAGCAGAAAAACGGCGGCGCGCAGCGGCGCCGTACTTGGCATACCTTTTTCCTCATCATTTTTACAACTTCTGTAAAAATGTTAATGTTAGGTCATCTCAGGTCAGGTCACCAGTAAATCTCAAGTGACCTGACTTCAAAAAAGTTTAAGATAGCATAAGTCGGAGCAGGGTGAACTTATCCGATTGAAACTCATATCACATAATGGGCCCACCGAGTTCTCTAAAATATGCTCCGGTATTTTTTATATCGATGACCTAAGGTCATGACCTTTCCATTGGAAATACATGGGAAAATGGTTTTTACTGAATAACTCAGTAACGGATGGTGATAGAACGTTTATTCCAGCTTCATTAGACTTGCCTTGGCTTTGCAGTTCTAATGATATGCATTTTATATAATTTGACCTGACCTGATCTCAGGTCAGTTCAAATCCTTGATTTGACCTAGAAAGGTCAAATTATATACCATTCGATTCGGCTTGCTGCAAGGATTCATATAGTTCAAGTCGTTTTGCTCTGTCTTTACTTGTTCAGATGTAATGGCCGAAAAACGTAATTTACATGTTATCCCTATTACGGCATGTTTTGACCTCTCATGGCCTTAAATGTGACCTGACAAAAAATGGTTGAAATATTTTCGATGGAAAAGTTGATGGGCTACCTAACACCGTTTGCCGTTTTTCGCTACCTCCCGTGGTTCTTGAGATCTTAGGGGGCGGGGCGGGTACCCGCCCCCTCGTCAAAGCGAAGGTGGCTCAGACCCCCGTCAATGCGCGTGTTAAGTTACAGAGAATATTCCTTTTTCGGATGACTGGGCCAAAGAGGCGATGATTTGCGTCTCTGACAATCCAGGTTTGCAGCTCATACTATCAATAAATGTGAGATAAGGCATTTCGCGGTTCCGCTGAATCAGCCTAACCCCGTGGCAAATCTAACGTATGTTTTTGATTGGCATCGTTAAAACCTCATCTATTTGGACACGAGTACTGACTCGTTAAATCAGCAAACTAGGCACCCCTTAGCAGTTCTTTAATGCGGCATTTGGAGCACCTGCAATGCCGCGTCTTAGGACTTTGATTACAGCTGATTCGTTTTTTGGCATTTTTGTATTTGCGGATTTCTAGCCTTCTCTAGTGCGGGACAGTTATTATATAATTATTATTAATATATATTAACTTGTGAAACCCTTATGGAGGACATGAGTCATGGACAGAATCTGGTGGATGAATATTAAAAATCCGTTCACAAGTCGATCGTACCGCGCGAAATTGGATGTCATAAAAAATAAGTGCCGAAGCCATCCTTGAAATGGGAAACTCTCGTCAGTACCTTGTCCTTCCCGGCTTACTTACCTACCTTCTTATCCTTCTTGAAGCCTTGTTCCTTCATATACTGCCGCATAACTGTTTCCACAATCCACCGCCAAATGTTTTTTGTTATATATATATATATATATATATATATATATATATATATTCTCTCGGATGCATATGTTATTAAACGCGACAGCATACTTAGCTTTTGTTGGTTTCTTCTGGGTCTTTTCTATTTTTCTTATGACACTTTTGGTGTATACTGTCAAAGCATAGATTAATTCTCCAATTTTCATTTACTTTGTATATATTATTTCGTGCTACGTTTCAACAAATGATTACTTTTGTTATCATCAGGCTTAATATATACCTATTTTCGATCAACAAAGACACACAGTGGATAGGAAAATTGAATAAAACACTTCTGAGAAGGATAAGGTGTGGTTTTGAGCAGTGGTTGAGAAAATAAGGGGAGGATTAAAGCATGTTTAAAACATCTTTGGTCTTTCACTTTCGGAAAACACACTAGATTAGCTGACGTGATTTTCAGTCAGCTAATCTGTACGAGAACTAATCTACATCCCCAAGTCTAATCTAATCCGTAACTAACCTACATCATAATCTACAGCTAATCTACATCCACGAACTACGACCAACCATCTGTGTGCAGACCGACTACGATGGCATCATAACCCTCCTAGATAGTTCCTAGCACAATTATTGACCCTCGTACAGATTAGCTGACTGAAAATCACGTCAGCTAATCTGGTGTGTTTTCCGAAAGTGAAAGACCAATTTTTTTTTGGAAACAAGAATATATATTGCAGCATCAAGACACACTAAATAACATTATCAAAGTTACACTTTAAAAAACGTAATCCTCCTCTTCCTCCTTTGCCATATTTTTACTCCATATAGGTTTCCAGAGTTTTTTTCACGGATACTCGCGGCCTGAGGTACCTTGCCAGCTCAGGTTCTGACATGGGGTCCCGTGAGCACTTGGAAGTCAACTCTGATGCCGGCTCACTCTCCTTCCTCGGGGACCTACCGGCCATGTCCCTGAACATGGCGCGGTATCTAGCCAGGCGGTTTGCAGGGGCCGAAGGTACAGTGATGTTTTTTAGTTTGGAAGGCGGATCTGCACCTTTCTTTCCAGCTAGGGTTATGGAGGTGGAGTTGCCTCGTATGATAGCTACGGAGATTCGCTGCATCAGCCATTCCGACTCGCGCTTGTGGCCCGTTTCGCGGACCAGACGGCGCCCTAGTTCTCAAAGGAAGGCTGCTCCTACCTTACCGATCGTACCACCCGTTTCAACGGCAAGGGGCACGAAGTGATATCGGTAGCTAATGCTGGCATGCCGTCGAATTTTGGGCTCTCGGCAGCGGCTGCGGCAGCCCCAGCCTCAGAGGCTGAAGTGCTCACTATGGAGGGGGCGTATGTATCAACACACGTCGCGTCCCATATTAAACATTTCCCCTCCAAGAAAGGGAAGGTGGTCAGCCTGTCTGGTCTTCTGCCGTCACCATGGTCGAGCCCTGGCGGTTCCAGCACAGATGGAGTCCCTGCACTCGTCAGCGATCGCTTGATGACGTCATTGATGGCTGCATGTCTCGGATGACGGCCAGCGCTGCGCATGCATGACAGGGCATGGTGTCCGTTTTCTTCTATGTGTGCACCACAGCGGCAGCGGTGAGGCGCACAGACTGGAGCACCAACTCTGAGGGCGACGGCCGTCCTAAATGTGTCCGGCTGAATGAGAGTGCCAACCCTGGCCACTGGAAAAGCGTTCAGCCATGCCCCCGAGTGTGGTTGCGCAGCCGCTCGGAGTCGAGCCCTGTCTGCATCGGATGTGCTGTCTTGGAGCAGCTTGTCTGCGATGGCCATAGCTCCTGCTCGGTCCCACTCTCGCTGAATGTCCCGGCGAGCTTCTAGTGGTGGTGTTAGACCTGTGAGCTGCTGCCATTCCGTGCATAGATTCCGTGCAATCTCGAAGATACACGCTGCAGCGGGACGATGAATTAAGTCAGCCACAGGTGCAGATGCTGCGAGAGATGCCATGTAGGCAGGAAGAGCCAGGTCGACGGTCATTCTAATACCGAGCCCACCAAGACTTACTGGCATCGTTGCCTGTCGCCACGCGTCACCTTCCAGCTGTACATTTGTGATTCTCTCTGTTCCTCGTCGAACTGCTTCGTCGATTTCAGCGAGAAAAAGCCGGGTGGTTGTGAGCAGGAGCACTGCGTAGTAGGTATAAGAGACGAGGCGCTGACACGTAATTTTTCAGAAGGAAGAATGCTTGGTGCGCTTCACCAGGTGCCTCGAGATTTGTGATCAGTTTTTCCACCAGTTGACAGCCACGAGTGAGGTAGTTTTTTAGCTGGAATGTCCGGATAGGTGCGCCGAGCAGCTCGAGTTCTTCTGCGGAGATCTCACGAATGTTCGGTAACACTGTGCGAAGTGAATTTGTAGCCTCATCCCTCCATGCGTGTGCATCCGTTCCTAGAGAAGATATTTTAAACATGCTTTAATCCTCGCCCTTATTTTCTCAAACACTGCTCAAAGCCACAACTTATCCTTCTCAAAAGTGTTCTGTTCAATTTTCGTATCAACTGTGTGTCTTTCTTGATCGAAAATAGGTATATATTAAGCCTGATGATAACAAAAGTAATCATTTGTTGAAACGTAGCACGAAATAATACATACAAAGTAAATGACAATTGGAGAATTAATCTATGAATTGACAGAATACACCAAAAGTGTCATAAGAAAATAGAAAAGACTCAGAACAAACTAACAAAAGCTAAGTATGCTGTCGCGTTTAATAACACATGCATCCGAGAGAATATTCCGCCAACATATTCATATATATATATATATATATATATATATATATATATATATATATATATATATATATATATATATATGTTCCTAACTTTTATAATATCAAACATTAAAACATAAATTCGCTTTTCGCTTATCGACTTGAGCTTGCCCTCCTCTCCAGCCGACCTGCTGGATCCACCCCTGTCCACTATCAGGTAAAAAAATGGACGACGTCTTTACCTCTAAGACAATGTTGCCCAGCCTTTCATAATGTTCAAGCGCCACCACTGGTGTTTAGGAAAACATGCAAGTGATTGGTAATGTAAGCGCGCTTGTGTGTGTGTGGTCTGTGAGTCCTTAAGGAATATTTGAGGATTTTACTCAATAACCTCAGCCGTAAGTGGGATCCGGCTTATGGTTCTTTGTGTATAATAAACAAGATGTCAAGGAAAATGAAGGCCATAGATCCGAGAAGTTACTTTAATAAACTATAAACGACGCCAGGCCCTTCAGCTAGACTAGCCAAACATTTGTGTTTAGGTTCACCACAGATGCGGGAGCAGTTCTCACCGATCAGTGAGCCATTTGATCTGGTAGGTATTATCAGCCAGCACAGTAGTGCAGAACGCTCCTCGCTTCCAGTCACCAGGGCAGAGTCGCAGCTCCCGCGGCGTGGCGGCGCGGTAGTCGGAGCAGACACGCTGCAGGTGTCTGTTGGACACCGCCTCGCCACTGACGCTGCTGAAGAAGTAGCCGGATACCTCGATGACACCAGCGGCGGACGCCTGGTCGGACGCCAGCAGGGAGCGGTAGTACTTCCAGGAGTCATCTACTATTGTACTGCCAACAGATAACAGTGTGAAAAGGAGCACGAAGCACAGCGCCTGCCGTTTTGTTTCTTTTGATTCATGACGAGGCCCGGGAAATTGTCAAGCTTAGTCGACTCAACACTGACTCGAGCGAAATTTACTCGACTTTTAAGCAGATTTAGTGGCCTCTTAGTCAGGATTTGGGAGATCAGATCAACTTATTCGTATGCTCCGCCGGGACTTGAAGCCGGGACCTGTGGGTCAGAAGTTTTTAATGCTATCCACTAAGTCACTCAGCACCTAATTCCTCTTGAACGGCAGGGGAACCTTGGAGTAACAACGTTGACGGCGACAGCGACTGTGGCAACGTCGACACTCTTGTTAAAGGCGCTTAACTTGGACAAGAAAATGTCTATGGAGTGCTAGAGCTATTCAGCAGGGATACTTAAAGTTTTCTTTAGAAGGTGGAGTATTACACGGTATTTCGGCACTTCTATTTTATCTTTGATTTTCTTCAAACTTTGCCCATGGGATTAACGGCAGCCCAGAACACGTATGTGACATCTTTAGGTGGTTAGGTGCAACTGTCTGGGAGTTATGGCCCCCGGAAGTTTTGCACTTTACATACATTTTAGCATTCTACCACATTACCCCCACATCTCTATCACATCTCACGAGTTCACGCACAGGAACCTTTGATCTATCCTGATGAAGCAAAAATAGAAATAAAGGAAGATGGAAAATTTCCACATGGTCTTGATCTTTCTGTTCTGATCTTGCCGTTTAACCTTTCCGAATATGCGTTTGTGTTTGGAATCTGGTTTATTGACTTCTCCTTGGGGAATAATTAGTATTGTGGGGTTCTTGTTTGGCTTGGATTCGCGTGGTTGGCACGGAATGACCCAGAATATGATATATCACAGCCCGCTAGCCCTGCTTACTGTCCTTCCTTTGTGTTGATCTTACCGTGACATGTTGGCGGCCTGTTTTTCTCTCCAAGTGCTTCAGTTTCGATATATTATTCTCTTCTGTTTGGATTTCGTTCAATACACCAAGTGCTTACTTTATATTTTTGGCACATCAAATGAAAAATAATTTCCATAGTTTGTCGTAAACAAAATGTGCGTGCAGGAATAAGGCCAGAGAAGAGGTCCATGGCCAGGGGCGGACGCAGACCCGAGTTTTGGTTGGGGGGGCAAACCCATGGCAGCCTCTCCTCCTGGGGGGGAGTGGGAGCGAATATTTTTTTGCTCTACAGACCTAGCGTAAACATCTTTTTCAAAAATGTCCCGGCGTTTGGGGGAGGGGGCAAAAGATAGTTTGGCCCCCCTCCAGCGCTTGGGGGCATGGCCTGAATGCCCCCCCTTCGTCCGCCAATGTCCATGGCTATGCGTCACTGGCAAAACCACTTGCATAACCCTTCATCACCTGGGGGCCGACCAGATTCCCCCTTGATTTTTCGCAATTGATTTCGAGCCGATTTAAATGAGACGCGCATCGCTTTGCATGATTGTAGAGTAATCAATTTGACAACTTATGACCACACACTGACATCAGGTCAAGTCAGGTCAAAGAATTTGGACGTCATTTCTAAACCCATATAAAGCGATTCTGTTTTAAAACGAGGCTGACAAAACCAATAAGTAACTTGGTTTCTTAGCAGAAGTATATCAAGTTTCTAAACCTAATGCGAAAGCTCATAAAACGGAAATATGTCCGTTGCCATCCATTTTTAAATCAGGTCAATACCAAAGTCACCAGAGGTTATCAAATGTCACAGTTTTTGGACTTGCTTTTGTCTATATATTTTGAACGAAACAGAATACCGTATGAAATGTGGTATCATAGTAATGAGCATGACCCAAGCATTTGAATGATATGCAGCATGACTGTAAAATTTTATTATTTGACCTTGACCTACGGACCTAAGGTCAAGGTCATAATAGGGCCTTAAAAGGTTATGCCACATATCATTTGCATTCAAATGATTTCACAGATCATTTCAATGCACACACATTTGTATGTTTTGTTTTGTTCTACACTGAGAGACATTTTTCTTCCTATGTGCTCTATCTAATCCGGAACGGTCTGCTCGAGCATAAAATGATGCCATGAAACCTTATTCAAGGAGCATTTGAGCATACTTGCTCTCATTAGATCCTCTTCACAGCATAATTCCAGCACAGGAAGTGTTTTTGTAGGCCTTGACAGCTTAAAATGATTCTCGGCTTCTAAACATGGTGGGAAAAAGCCTAACCCGTTAACGCCAGCGGGTCATTTTTGTCCTCTGACTTTGACAGGCTGCAGAATCGGTACAAGTGAAGTGATTTTCATGTTTATGATATGGATGTGTGTTTCAGAGTGTGGACAAGCTGGAACATGCATTTGTTAAGTCCTAGATTTTGATGGGACAATTTTGGTGGAACTTATTTCGGCGAGGTTTTGGTCAACGTGAGATAGCTTTGAAAACTTTGCTTCTCACAATAACATATGGAAAGCCGAAAAGAGTCTGCATGCTTGACATTAAGTCAAGGCCACTAGGAGTCAAATCGTGAAGAAACAGTAAGATTTTCTTGCACGGCTTTGCCATGAGACATCGTCAAATATGAAGCGGACAAAAATGACCCGCTGGGCGTTGCGGACATCTGCGGGCCGCTGAAAAGGAGGACAAGGATGTGTTCTGTCCTCCCGTCTGGTGGGTTAGGTGCATAATGTTACCTAGAGTGAAGGGAAGGCATTGTGGGGCCTGCGAATTCAGGGTTGCCAGTTTAGAGGTTTTCATCAAGTTTGATGATTTTTAGTGTAATGCCGATACGTTTGGAAACCTTGAAGTTCATGAAATGTTTCCCAACGTTTTCGGGGTGTGTCTTACTTTTGGAATGATTATGAAATATTTTTAACGAATACATGAAAGATGGTTCGTGTTTTCTGAAGGCGTTATCAAAGACAATTTTCATGGTTTTTGAAAACTTGTCGAAATATTAGCACTGACTTCACTGTTAAACTAGCAGAGCCTTGTCGTTTTCCCTTAATGGATTGTGTGTAGTGGATAGAGGACAGGGAACAGTGGCGGATTGAGGACTTCATTGGGTAGGGGATCTCGAGCCTTCCCTGCCATTGCTTCGGAACAGCCATCAGCTATGCATTTACTTTACGCACACCGACATTTCGGTGGGGGGGGGGGTGGGCTTGAGCCTTCCTAGTCCCCCTTGTGTCCACCACTGATTGAAAGTCAATGGCGAGCTGACAAAATGAATTGGGAATTATCGCGGCCGCCGTGCTGGTTTGTTGTGACAAGATGGTGCCGTGTAAAACGTCTGGTGCAGCATAAAAGGGGCGAAAGCATGGGAAGTTCTAGAACTTCTGTCTAAAACGCAATTAGCACTGTCGCGGCTTGGTAATAGTCATGTGAAACAACCATGAGTAAACATCCCGGGTGGTTAGGGAGAGGGGTCAGGACCTTCTGGATTTTTGGTCTCCCACAGACTTTGTCTAGGGCTTGTATTGTAGTGCCAACCAGAAACCCTTCCTGGATCGAGAAGAAATTTCCAGCCTTGGAGACATAAATATACTGGAAGCATAGTTGTTAGCAATGTCAAAGATCAAATGTTTCTGCAGGAAAGAAGCAAAGTAAGTTGTTTTAAATGCGCAAGTAGCGGAGCGGACCAGGTGGATATCATGATTACGCCATCACAAAAATAGATTAGTCATGAGGATGAGAAAGACGATGCGCTGACCGGCGTTACAATGACCAGCGGCGTGGCTGGAAATGTGGAGGTACACATTGATGCAACTATGGAGCACGCTACTTGCTCCAAACAAAAGTTGGAAAGATAAAATTGGACCCGTTTGGAGATTTGGAGATTATTCAAGCTTATGTACATACACCGCGTGTTGGGAGATTTCGGATTGAGTTCCGAAAACATTTCATCTGTATGCTGAATATTACGATTACTCGTTGAAATTTCAGTGAGCATCAGCCACAAAGTCTGGGAGACGGAGGAGGAAGAGGTAGTGACTAATGAAACGGTTAACCAAAACCGTTCATTTTCACCAATATTCTTAAAATACTATGATTTTCACAATTTTAGTCCATCCTCCGCAAACCATCAGTCTAGGCTAACCACTATTGTATACTATTAGCAAAAATGCGGTTAGTGTTGTCTATAATGAAACTTGGAGAGCATAGAACTGTCTAAACATTTACTAGAGGAATATACAAGAGGAAATAAAAACACTTCGCGAAACTGCAGTAAAAGCGATGCGCATCGGGCCGCTGAGTGCGGTGACTGCGTCGCCCGGAAGCCGGCCGCGTCGTGCCAGCCGATGTCCCAAACGCCCAGCGGGTCATTTTTGTCCGGTGTCATATCTCAGAATCTAAAAGCGGTATCGGTTCAAAACTTTTGGAACATCTTATTTGGCATATTCTAAATATGGCATAACATTTTTTCACCAGTCTGAAAGCTGGAAGTAGGTGCGGGCGTTTATGGGTTAATATGATACCCGTATGGTGTTACAAGTGGGATCTTTTCTATACCACAAAGCATCATTTTACCATAGGTGCACGACATATTCTAGCCTCGAAATTCAAAGAGCTATTAAAATCCTCTTCAAAGTTTCATTTTATACTAGGAATCAATATATTCTGTCACCAGAAATAACCAGAAATATGGGAGCTTTAGCTGCAGAATCATTCGAAACCCCAGTGCATTTTGATCCCATGTCAAAGCGTATCCGGAGATTGTGTGCGCGTGCTCGACCCACGATTGAGAAAACTTACTCGCCGTTTCGCGTCATCCTCAGTGTTCCTGCCATTGCACGCAGAGCTGGCCACAAAGCTTTGGCGTAGTGATCCGAACGAAATTTGAGAGGAATAGGTGACCCTTTTCACTTTACGTTGGCACGTGCTTCTATATCGATCCAACTCAGGTTTTGACCTGAGGGGCCTGAAGAAGCCAAGCTACATTTGGCATGGTTCACGGGAGAAGCCACATCGACAGACCTAGCGGTGTTTCAAGAGGAGAAGCTTAAGCTGAGTCTGATGACCGACAGACTCCGCTGAGAGCTAGCGAGAGTGAAGAAGCATACTGGGGCTGCGACGTTTCAGGCATTCATTGTACTGGTGGCCAAAACCAGGACTCCATGTGTGTCAGATAGAGGACGGCAACATGTACTGAAGCCCCAAGTTTGGCCGCGCAGAACAGCCCCTTCTATGCAAAGTTGATGAAGTAGTGAGAGTGAGAAGCATCTGTTACTGTTGGATACAGTCACCCACGTGTTCTAAAGATCGTTTTCGGCTCACTTTCAGCACAGATTAGGGGCGCTTAAAAAGATTGGAAGGATTTTCACAGGAGCCTCTGAACGCACGTCCATCGCTGGACAGAGGTAAGTCTCATTCTGTACAATATCGTGCACAGAATGAGATTTTCTCAGCCATGAAGGGATACTTCGAAGCAAACGTGTCTACAATTATATCTATATATCCAAAGTAAACGAGGGCTGCTATTTCTGACGACAGCGGCATGTGCTAGAAGTGTAAGCCTGGACCGCTCCTGGGCGATATGGGAGAGGACTGTTCATTAAAGGCATTTCATGTGTGTCTGAAAAATTGTGAACGTGATTGTTGTTTGATGTTTGTGTCCTAATACAAAGTTATGATAGTGTTATCTTTTCTTGAGGCCAGGGGTCGAAAAACCTACCATTTTGGCATTGTAAATGGTGACAGCCCAAGATGGGCAAGGTGACAAAATTAGCCGACATGTTTCCTTGAGTACAATAACGGAACAAATCGCCGAAATTAACACCTGTAATATGAGCTCGTAATATAATTCAAAAACTAGAATAGTCCAGGAGTATCCATTGGTATACTACTAACGCAAAACGTGTCACATTTTGCAGCCTGTGCTGGTGACACATTTATGGTTTGACATTTTCAATGGTGACACACTGAACACTTTTTGGCCCCTGCTTGAGGCTGAAGTAGACTGTGGTAAACAAATTGGATTACCCTCATTATCATTAAACAAATTTAATGCAATAGCAAGGCCGCAACAGCACGATAAGTACCATCTTTACAGAAAGTTTCAATTTAAGAAAAAACACCAAGACTAACGAGGAACATCTAGTGAACACAATGAAACTCCAGGCACGACTCAAAGTATTCCACACAAACTACACTGAGATAAAAATTGAGTCCTTTTGGATAAACTGAGTCGGTGCTGAAAGCGAGTCTGGATTCTGGTGTCAAACTCGGTTGGAATCAGGCAGAATCAGGCTCATTGTATTCCCGTCGCAGACTCAATGTAGTCTCTTGGACTAGATTGAGTCTAGCACGTAGTGTTTTCTGAATATCGTAGAATGATCACCGTAATCTCGGGAATAAATTGTCTGATGACTGGTTTCAAATGATTCTTCGCTTGGTATAGAAAAACTCCACGGCATCAATGTATTCCATCAGCAAAATCGTCATGGAATCATTATATTCCAGTTCTCCACGAGACATGGTTTAGAAAAATATACCCCTCCACTCAACACGGCAACTGAATTCGATACAAGCCTCAAACGAAACCGCCTCTTTTGAGTCTGCATGTGGCATAAAATTAGTCTAGTAGCAAAACTTATGCTGGTATAATTGTAGTCTGTGTGGCATACTTTGAGTCGTACCTGGAGTTTCATTGGGTTCACTAGATGTTCCTCGTTAGTCTTCGTGTTTTTTTCTTAAATTGAAACTTTCTGTAAATTTGTTACTTATCGTGCTGTTGTGGCCTTGCTATTACATTAACTTTGTTTAATGATAATGAGGGTGACCCAATTTGCTTACCACAGTCTACTTCAGCCTCAAGAAACGATAATATAATCATAACTTTGTATTAGGACGCAAACATTAAACAACAGTCACGTTCACCATTTTTCGGACACACATGAAATGCCTTTAATGAACAGTCCTCTTCCATATCGCCCAGGAGCGGTCCAGGCTTACACTTCAAGCACATGCCGCTGTCGCCAGAGATAGCAGCCCTCGTCTACTTTGGATATATAGATATAATTGTAGACATCTTTGCTTCAAAGTATCCCATCATGACTGAGAAAATCTCATTCTGTGCACGATATTGTACAGAATGCGACTTACCTCTGTCCAGCGATGGACGTGCGTTCAGAGGCTCCTGTGAAAATCCTTCCAATCTTTTTTTAAGCGCCCCTAATCTGTGCTCAAAGTGAGCTGGAAACGATCTTTAGAACACGTGGGTGACTGTATACAACAGTAACAGATGCTTCTCACTACTTCATCAACTTTGCGTAGCAAGGGCTGTTCTGCGCGGCCAAACTTGGGGCTTCAGTGCATGTTGCCGTCCTCTAGCTGACACACATGGGCTCCTGCTTTTGACCACCAGTACAATGAATGCCTGAACCGTCGCAGCCCCAGTATGCTTCTTCACTCTCACTAGGTCTCAGCAGAGTCTGTCGGTCATCAGACTCAGCTTAAGCTTCTCCTCTTGATCCGTTATCACCGCTAGGTCTATCGATGTGGCTTCTCCCGTAAACAATGTCAACTGCAGCGTGGCTTCTTTAGGCCCCTCAAGTCAAAACCTGAGTTGGATCGATGTAGAAGCACGTGCCAACGTAAAGTGAAAAGGGTCAGCTATTCCTCTCAAATTTCGCTCGGATCACGACGCCAAAGCTTTGTGGCCAGCTCTGCGTGCAATGGCAGGAACACTGAAGATGGCGCGAAACGGCGAGTAAGTTTTCTCAATCGCGGGTCGAGCACGCGCACGCAATCTCCGGATACGCTTTGACTTGGGATCAAAATACACTGAGGTTTCGAATGATTCTGCAGCTAAAGCTCCCATGTTTCTGGTTATTTCTGGTAACAGAATATATTGATTCCTAGTATAAAATGAAACTTTGAAGAGGATATTAATATCTCTTTGAATTTCGCGGCTAGAATAGGTCGAGCAGGTCTATGGTAAAATGATGCTTTATGGTATAAAAAAGATCCCACTTGTAATACCATATTGGTATCATATTAAGCTTCCTCCCACCATGTTTAGAAGCCGAGAATCATTTTAAGCTGTCAAGGCCTACAAAAACACTTCCTGTGCTGGCATTATGCTGGGAAGAGGATCTAATGAGAGCAAACATGCTCAAATGTTCCTTTAATAAGGTTTCATGGCATCATTTTATGCTCGAGCAGACCATGATTCCAGATTAGATAGAGCACATAGGAATAAAAATTTCTCTGTGACAATTATACCAGCATCAGTTTTGCTACCAGACTAATTTTATGCCAAATAGAGTCTCAAAAGAGGCGGTTTCGTTTGAGGCTTGCATTATATTCAGCTGCGAGTTGAGTGGATGGGCATGTTTTTCTAAACCATGTCTCGTGGAGAGCTGGAATATAATGATTACATGACGATTTTGCTAATGGAATACATTGATGCCGTGGAGTTTTTCTATACCGAGCGAAGAATCATTTGAATCCAGGCATCAGACATTTGATTCCCGAGCTTCGGTGATCATTCTATTGGCTTCAGGAAACACTACGTGCTAGACTCAATCTAGTCCAAGAGATTACATCAAGTCTGCGACGGGAATACAATGACCCTAATTCTGCCTGATTCCAACCGAGTTTGACACCAGAATCCAGACTCGCTTTCAGCACCGACTCAGTTTATCCAAAAGGAATCAATTTTTCTCTCCAGTGGGTCCAATGGTCCTTGATTTTAACACCTGTTTTTATCTAAATGGGCCTACATTTGGCCCGTGTCGATTGACTGACGTCACCGGTCAAAGGATATGGTTAAGACTGGGCTCCAGAGAAGAAACGTTAAGGCATCCACTGCCGTTTCATTTTTTTGTGTATCACTTCTGGTTTCCCAGATCGTGGGGGAGGCTCGATCGGACCCCTAAGCGGTGGTGAGCAGGAAAAGAGCCTAGGTGGTGCCAGGTGAAATCATACATCTTAGGCTGTTCCATGGTGAAAATGTCCAACAAAATTATTTACCTTTCCTTTCACTTCCCCGCCTTTCTTTCTATAAGGAACGCTCTCACTTGTAGTTACTATCATAGGCGGATCCAAGATTGCCGATCGGGGGGCACCTTCCCGGGGGCGCCATCCGGACCGGGGGCGCCATCCGGACCAGGGGGCGCCACTTATGACCGGCAAAGCTATCAGGTGGGCGCCAAATCCTATCGGTGGGCGCCGACTTTCGCATCCTGGGGGGTGGGAAGCGAAATTTCAGGGGGCGCCATCGACCTTTCAGGGGGCGCCGAGGGTCGATCGGGGGGCACGTGCCCCCCTGCCCCCCTGGATCCGCCTATGGTTACTATAACAATTTTAGAGGGGAAATGAGGGAAACGAAAGCTGCTATTTTGACTATATTATACTCCTTATTCTTAAAGTGTATGATTATCTTATAAGCAAGCGAGCCCAACCCTAGAATTTTGATCTGGTGTTAATTTTGTAGTTGACCGTAACCAATTTTATGCCACCTAGTTTTACCCATCAGCCGACTTAGAACAATGAATGAGCCCACTAAGACGCTAATATATAACTTTCATTTTTTGGCATGGACGTGAGGTCTGAAGCAGTGGCGGATACAACGGAGGAGTTAGGGGGCCCAACCCCCCCCCCGAAATGTCAGAGTGTCTATAGTAATTGTATTGCCACAGGCTGTTCCGAGGCAAAGACGAGGGAAATTCGCGCCCCTAGCCCCACCCCTCCCGAAATGAGGTCCTTGATCCACCATTGGTCTGAAGGATTGACTCGTTAGGTATACGTTCCGCGAATCGGTGGCCGTCCGGTCGGGAGCTACTCACTTGGCCAGCTGCGCCTGCGCCGTGTTGAAGACGCCGGGTACGAAGATGCCGGCAGCGCCAATGCTGGTGGTCTGGTCGCCCTGTGCGGCGGCCAGCAGCGTCATCTCCGCCGCCGGGAAGTCAGCCTGGAGCCGCACGGCGGCATGCAGTCCCACCACGCCTGCACCCAGCACACAGACCCGCAGCGGCTCCGGCATGCTGGCCTCACGCCCGACAACCGACGCCCGCCGACGGCGTCAGACGAGTGGGAATCATGGCACTGGTAAATCCGGCCGCTGTTCCACGCGTGCCAGTCACGGGCGTCACTATTCGAAGGAAAGGAAAGTAGTGAGGCGCCGAGCACTGGCTCCTCAGGGTGGAAAATATAGAGAGGACAACTTTTAGCCACCAAACAATTTGAATACAAATAAGTGACTGACTAACGTGATGCCAAAGTATTGGCCAGGATTATCTAGGATTGCTGGTAAAGATACGAGTATTGAGAAATTGTGTTAAAAACATAGGTCAGTGGGTAGAAGAGGATCGAGGACTTTATTGGGGGGAGCTTGGGGACTTGAGCCTCCCTCGCCATAGTCTCGGAACAGCCTCCGGCTATGCAGTTACTATAGACACTGAAATTTGGGAGGGGAGATTGAGCACCCTAGCCCCTCTCTTGTATCCGCCACTGTCAATGGGGAGGACATAAACCCCCGGGTTTAAAGCCCCATTTTTACACTTTTGTGAAAATTTTAAGGCTAGGTCATTTCAGGTCAGGTCACCAGTACAGGTCAAGTGACCTAACCTCAAAAAAAAGTTTAAGATAGCATAAGTCAGAGCAGGGTGAACTTATCCGATTGAAACTCATATCACATAATGAGCCCACTGAGTTCTCTAAAATATGTTCCGGTATTTTTGATATCGATAACCTAAGGTCAGGTACGACGCATGACCTCTCCATTTGAAATACATAGGAAAAATGTTTTTTACTAAATAACTCGGTAACGGATGGTGATACAGCGTTTATTTTAGCTTCATTAGACTCGCCTTGTCTTTGTGGTCCTAATGATATGCATTTTATATAATTTGACCCTGACCTGACCTCAGGTCAGGTCAAATCCTTGATTTGACCTAGCAAAGTCAAATTATATATCATTCGGTTCGGCTTGCTGCAAGGATTCATATAGTTCAAGTCGTTTTGCTCTATCTTTACTTGTTCAGATAAAATGACCGAAAAACGTAATTTACATGTTATCCCTATGACGGCATGTTTTGACCTCTCGTAATCTTAAATGTGACCTGACAAAAAATAGTACAAATATTTTCGATGGACAAGTGGATGGGCTACCCAACGTCGTTTACCGTTTTTGGCTACCTACCGTGGTTCTCGAGATCTTAGGGGTGGGGCGGGTACCCGCCCCCCTCGTCAAAGCGAAGGTGGCTCAGACCCCCGTCAATGCGCGTGTTAAACACTTGAAAGCAAATTCAGTGACATGCATAGCCAAGTCCTGTAACACGGAAGCCATCTTTATCCATACTGACGGCATTTGTCACCAGAGATCGCATGCGCTACGATACTTTACGCAATTCGCTTCGCTACGGCTGTTTTTTGTTGCCAAAATTACGCTAAGGAATTACAATAGGATGTTTTTCATGGGTCACCGTATTACGGAATGCTAGCTAGGATGCTACAGTGCAAAATATGTCACATTAATACCCGCCCGGATGGGCCTCAGATCCTCCTTCGCCCGGGTGGAGGAGGGGGAGGTTTTCAAACACCGCTTCGAACTCGGCTCCTATGGAGGATAACCAGACAAATGAGGAATACGGTGGATAGGCCATGAGCACTGATGAAGCAGCTATATGGGCCAATTCTTGGCTCTGGATAATATTGAGGTCATGACTGGTCAATGCATGCGACATATTATAGTATTTTTTATTCTAATATCTGCCTGAGTAGATTTAGAGTCAAAGTTTAGGAACCATTTGGTTCCCATCATTACGGCAAATCGAGTGATGTATTACATGACTATATTTAGTCGAAATGTAAAAATGGCAAGATCTAATGTTAGGTCAAGGTCATCATCTAACCTTATACAGCCAATATGTATATGTATCGACTCGTGATGATGACCCAAACCATGATGACGGCAAAGTAAAACCTCAATCACCATTTTCTGTGGAGTTATTGACCTGAGTCTAAAAACCTGAGTAGTCCCAGATGACCTCTCAGAGGTCATATGAGCAAACTTGCACTATGACCCTCTAGATGGGTCTAACATACAACGTTTTGGAAAATACGAGGATCTTCCGGCCAATTTGCATTTTCCATGCATTTTCAATCGAAAGATCAAGACCCATATATGACCTTAGGTCATTAGTATGAAAAATCCTGTTCAATATATGGTAGTACTTGATGACCACATTAAGTGAAATGAATTTTAGCTTAATAGATTCACCAACTGTTTTTTTCATGCTATGTTAAACTTTTTTCGGGGTGAGGCCACTTGGCCTGCCATTGTGGCATGACCTGAGATGATCCAAGCTGAATATTTTCAGAGAAGTTAAAAATTATCTCTAAAATAAATGCATATATTCAGAAAAAAGCTCAGAGATCGTAGGGGTCTAATCTTACCCCTAGGTGGTGGTGTGCAAAGAGAGCTCAGGTGGTGCCAGGTTAATTGTCTTTGCAGGGAGCAGTCTAATATGTCCTCGTCTCAGCCCTAAACTGAACGTAGGGGCACTCAACAGGGTCAGTGTTGGGTCACACAGCTACGAAGTTCTTAAAATCATTAGGTGCACGACAGAACAAAGCACAGTTAACGCGTTCACTTTCCCTACGGCACATGCAAGGTCCCTGCTATTGTGCGGGTGTGTCTGGGCGGAACATGTAGCGAAAGGCTCCCAAGTAGTGGGGCGGAGGGATCCGATCATCAAGCCGAGTGGCTTGGTTGTCTGGTTCTCGAGTGTAGATTTGGAACCTAACCACACCCTGAGGCATAAGAAGATACAAGGGAGCAGGGGGGGCTCAAGCCCTTCTGAAATGTCAGTGTGCTATAGTAAATGCGTAGACGGAGTCTGTTCTGAGGTAATGGCGGGTAGGCTCGAGTTCCCTAAAGTGGGCTATAGGGGGCTCAAACCCTCCCCCTATACTAAAGACCCTCGAAATAAAGTCCCGGATCTTCTACTGCTTCCAGATATCGTGTGGAACTAACCTTTTAGTCGAATGATTTATAATTTTGGAAGCGGTCAGAAATTGGGGATGTTTAGAGGCATCGTGGATTATTTGCACCTTTCCGGATTGAGTCAAAGCCTCCTAAGATAAAATACCTCTCAGCTAAAATATTGGATCAAAGCATCAGAATGATCTGAAGAAGCTCCGTGTCCACTGAAGAGGAGATCTGATGGTAGGTTTACGTTGTCGGTAAAGAGGAGACAATTCGTCCTGAATTTTGGACGGTTTTTCATTGACTGTCCGAACAAATAACAAAACAATACAACCATCTGGCGTTCCAGAGCGTGTTGTCCAATCTAACAAATATCAACAATTACGCGCTCTTTTCGGTTAACCAAACACAAAGAGAGCCAATCGAGAGCCAAACTAGCAATTGTGTGCAAATCATTGCTCTTGGGACTGTGTATAAACTACGTAACGCATATTTCGTGATTGTTTACCCCCCCCCCATTTAACTCTTTCGACGTCTAGGCGGACTGACTGTGAAATAGTGGTGAGGCTGACTCCCCCGCCCCCTTCTGGTGTTTTATGGACAGCCGCTCATGAATAAACAGCTTATGTTTACCGCTCTGGAACGCCATTGTAGAATCAGTGTTACTAAGCGGCGTGTCTTTGCGGTCTCTCCCTACATACGAATACTATTTCACATATGAGCGACACGGTCCGGCCCGGCCCGGCCTGACTTTAACGCTAACCAAAAACTTATATCTCCAAAATGGTGCAACATATACTGAAGGGTCCCTCACCATGTTTTGGGCCTAATCAACTCGATTACTGACTAAACAATTCTGGGATGCGTGGCCCAAATGGACCCGGGGATCCATTTGACCATATTCCCTGATCTTCATCCAATGATCTGGGGATCCAGACTTTATGAACTCGTATGACCTTGAAGATGTTGACTTAGTTCAATGACAGTGGGCCGTAATGTAGACCACTATAGCCCACACATACCCCAAAAAGGCGATGTTCATTGTTTCGTGATCTTTTAGATATCAGGAGGACACCAGGCCCCTCTTAAATGCGGGTTAGGGCCAGATCCCTCTCCAGTACGGGTTGGTTAACACACGCATTGACGGGGAGGGGGGGTACCCGCCCCCTCAAGTTTTTCGGAGATAGCAGAAAAACTGCGAAGCGTAGCACCGCCGGGCCTGGAATACCTTTTCCCTCATTATTTTTACATTTTTCAAGATTCTAAGGTTAGGTCATCTCAGGCCAGGTGACCAGTACAGTTTAAGTGACCTGACTTAAAAAAAGTTTAAGATAGCATAAGTCGGAACAAGGTAAACTTATCCGATTGAAATTCATATCACACAATGGCCCCACCGATTTCTTTAAAATGTGTTCCGGTAATTTTGATATCGATGACCTAAGGTAAGGTACAAGCTATGACCTCTCCGTTGGTAATACATGGGAAAATGGTTTTAACGAAATAACATAGTAACGAATAGACATGGAGCGTTTATTTAACCCTCGCCCCAAGGGGGCATCGATGGCCCCCCTAAGGTTTTTCCAGGATAGCAGAAAAACGAAGAGGCGCAGCACCGCGGTTGAGGGCTCTACCTCTCACTGCATCATTTTCCCCACCATCCCTGAGATTTTTTACCCCAGGTCACCCAAGGTTAGGTCACCAGACGAGGTCAACCAAGGTCACCTCACTTCAAATTTAGAGCTCTGTAAGAGCTACATTTCGAAGTCGATCGATTTGAAACTTTCTAGACTTTATGGCCCCTACAAGGTGTATATCCGGGATTTTTAGATTTCGTGCTCTGTGGTCAGGTCACGAGGTGACCTCTCCCATTGAAAAAGCATGGTGAAAAGCTGTCTTATGATCTAAAGGTCACAAAAGCGATTGAAAATGCTCAGCTTGATCAGAAAAGCGTTCTTGAACACTCTTTCACAGATTCCAGGGCCATATTTTCCCTTTGACCTCCCAAGGTCACTCAAGGTCACCAGGGGTCAAAAAGTATTTTGAAAATAACTTTTGACCTAATTAACCCGCGCCCCACCGGGGGTCCGGCGCCACCTTCGCCCCACCGGGGGCCATCGATGGCCCCCCTCTAACTCCGAAAATATGGGCGTTAGCGCAAATCTGCAAGGGGCAATAGAAAGCTCGCGTGAATTCAGTAAGAAATTACTTCACATGTTTTAGTGCTCAGGTCAATGGTTTGACCTCCAAAGGTCAAATTAGGTCAAGATTGGCTATTTTCACTCAAATATGCAATGATTAAGCAAACTGGGCATAACTCTTATGTCATTAGAGCTATTGAGGCCTGGTAAAGTACATTTGATAGAAAATTGCCAGTACTTCTTCCGCTATGCGGAACGTAAATACCTCCCGCCAGTGGTTTGACCTCCAGAGGTCACCTCGTGACCTAATATGACCTGAGGTCACGAAAGGTCAAAAGTGACCTTGCTGTATATCACATGAAAGCCAGTGACAAGACAAACACGATGGTGTTTGTTTCACCGCTCTAGCTTAATTAGGTCAAAAGTTATTGTCAAAATACTGTTTTTGACCTCTGGTGACCTTGGATGACCTTGGAAAAGTCAAAGGGCAAATATGACCCCTGGGATCCGTGAAAGGATGTCCAAAAACGCTGTTCTGAGCAGTCTGAGTATTTACAATCATTTTTTGGCTTTTATATCATGAAACAGCTTTTCCCCATGCTTTTCCAATGGGAGAGGTCGCCTCGTGACCTGACCTCAGGGCACGAAATCAAAAAATCCCGGATATACACCTTGTAGACCCTGGAAGGGTCATAAAGTGTAGGAAGTTTCAAATTGATCGACTTTGAAATGTAGCTCTTACAGAGCTCTAAAGTTGAAGTGAGGTGACCTTGGTTGACCTCGTCTGGTGACCTGACCTTGGGCGACCCGGGGTAAGAAATTTCAGGAATGATAGGAAATGATGCAGTAAGAGGTAGAGCCCTCAACCGCGGTGCTGCGCCTCGTCGTTTTTCTGCTATCCCGGAAAAACCTTAGGGGGACCATCGATGCCCCCCCCGGTGGGGCGAGGGTTAAGCTAGAGCGCTGA
This sequence comes from Lepas anatifera, assembly GCA_034440635.1. Taxonomy (NCBI): domain Eukaryota; kingdom Metazoa; phylum Arthropoda; class Thecostraca; family Lepadidae; genus Lepas; species Lepas anatifera. The sequence continues at coordinate 123,599 of JAOTON010001306.1, read as the reverse complement.
AACAAAGACCATCGTGTTTGTCTCGTCACTGGATTTCATTTGATATGCAACACGGTCACTTTCTGACCTTTCGTCACCGCAGGTCATCTTAGATCACGAGGTGACCTCTGGAGGTCAAACCACTGGCAGGAGGTCTTCACGTTTCACATAGCGGAAAAAAGACTGACAATTTCCTATCAAATGTACTTTACCAGACCTCAATAGCTCTAATGGCATAAGAGTTATGCCCAGTTTGCTTAGGCATTGCATGTTTGAAAATAGCCGATCTTGATTTAATTTGTCCTCTGGAGGTCAAACCATTGACCTGAGCACTAAAACATGTGAAGTAATTTCTCACTTAATTCACGCGGGCTTTCTATTGCACTTTGTAGATATGCGCTAACACCCATATTTTCGGAGTTAAAGGGGGCCATCGATGGTCCCCGGTGGGGCGAAGGTGGCGCTGGACCCCCGGTGGGGCACGGGTTAAGCTGCATTAGATTTGTCTCGTCATTGCAGTTCTAATGATATGCATTTTGCCAAATTAGACCTTGACCTGACCTCAGGTCAGGTCAAATCCTTGATTTGCCCTAGCAAGGTCATATTATATATCATTCGATTTGGCTTGCTGCGAGGATTCATACAGTTTAAATCGTTTTGCTCTATCTTTACTTGTTCAGATGTAATTGCCGAAAAACTTAATTTACATGTTATCCCTATTACGGCATGTTTTGACCTCCACTAGAGGGGATGATAATATGCAAATCCGGAATTTCCAAAAAGCATTTGGGAAGGCATTTAGTGGACAATTTTAGACCACTTGACACTTAAGACCGATTTATTCCTTCCAAAAAACCCCTACTAAGCAAAAATTACAAAAACACTGTTTTCGCAGTATAATCCTTCACCGCCTGGTGAGACCGACTGGGGCTCCCCTCTGTTTTTCGCAAATAAGTTCAAACGTATCTAAAAAAGAGACGCGTCGCCTTCCACACTCTTAGCACGCGTATTGACGGGGGTCTGAGCCACCTTCGCTTTGATGAGGGGAGGGGCTGGTACCCGCCCCCCTAAGATCTCGAGAACCACGGTAGGTAGCGAAAAACGGTAAACGGCGTTGGGTAGCCCGTCCACTTCTCCATCGAAAATATTTCAACCATTTTTTGTCAGGTCACATTTAAGGTCACGAGAGGTCAAAACATGCCGTCATAGGGATAACATGTAAATTAAGGTTTTCGGCCATTACATTTGAACAAGTAAAGATAGAGCAGAACGACCTAAACTATATGAATCCTTGCAGCAAGCCGAATCGAATGATATATAATTTGGCCTTGCTAGGTCAAATCAAGGATTTGACCTGACCTGAGGTCAGGTCAAGGTAGAATTATATAAAATGCATATTGTTAGAACCGCAAAGACACGGCCAGTCTAATGCAGCTAAATAAACCGCTCTATCACCATCCGTTACTGAGTTATTCAGCAAAACCCATTTTTCCTATGTATTTCCAATGGAGAGGTCATGCCTCGTACTTGACCTTAGGTCATCGTTATAAAAACGGAGAATATTTTAGAGAACTCGGTGGGCCCATTATGTGATATGAGTTTCAATCGTAAGTTCACCCTATTCCGACTTATGCTATCTTAAACTTTTTTGAGGTCAGGTCACTTGACCTGTACTGGTGACCTGACCTGAGATGACCTGACCTTAAAATTTTCACAGAAGTTGTAAAAATGATGAGGGAAAAGGTATGCCAAGTACGGCGGCGCTACGCGCCGCCGCTTTTATGCCATCGCCGAAAAACCCGAGGGGGCGGGTACCCGCCCCTCCGTCAATGCGCGTGTTATAAGAATCAATTCGAGGGTCTCTGACAAAAATTTGATATGAGGTCAGGTCAGGTCATTGAGTTATGACGTCATTTAAAAACCAATGTAAGGGAATTTTCTTCTGCTACGATGAAGGTGACGAAACTAGGGTGTATATCGGTTTCTAGAAAAACTATGACAGTTTTCGAGCCATCATTGGAAAGTTCTTTAAAATATAAATCGGCATGCTGCCAATTTTTTAGGTCAGGTCAACAGCAAGGCCACCAGAAGTCATCAAATATCACAGTTTTGAGTTTGTATTCTTCACCTTTTGAGGATGACAGGATACAGCCATACATTTTTTTAATTATTGTTAGGATCATAGTCATGATTTGAATTATTTGGAAGAAAAATTTAAAGGTCTTTACTTGACCTTGACCCTAGGTTTTCGTCAGATCAGGATTGCCATGTGACCTTACAAGGCCATGCCGCGTGTTGTTTGAATCCTTGGACCAAGACAAGCCTATTGATGCTGGCGATGGAGAGAAAGGTCTATACCTGGACAACCTGACAAGAGAACGGCAGTGCGGGGGGTGGATTTCATGCTCAGGAAGCTGCAGGGGAAGCAGTTGGCCGCTCGATGATCCTTGCAAGAGCAGGGGAACTGCGGGAGGGCAAAGTCTCCAAGTTTAGGTATTTTAAGGACTAGGTGCAATGAAAGAAGCAAGTGAACCTGGAATGGCAGGAGCAGGCCAAAGGGAAGCCCGCCATGGGTGCCGAAGGCGGCAGCTGGTCATCCAGACATAGGAGACGAAGTAACTGGGCATGCTAAACATACTGAAGGCGGGTGGTGGACCCTTCATGGGCGTAGGTCAGGTGAAGGAGTACGTAGACCAGCCGGACCTGAAGGAGAAGGAGAAGCAAAAAAGGATGAAGAGGAAGCTACAGTTCGCGAAGGAGAGCTCCACAACCCTGCCCAGCGTCGATCCACTTTTCAGGATCCAGATCACTCTTCCCAAAAATAGAAGCCGAGAAAAGACTTCCAGGGTGTTCGCCGAGTCACTGATGGCCTCTCTGAGCAAAAAGGCCGAGACCACGACTTTCGAATACAGCCTGTTCAAGTCCTCTCTCCGGAGCTAAGGACCTTAGCGCGATTTTCCCGTGTGCATTGATGGGAGGAAAAGTGCCACACAATGTATATAGGAAAACATTATTCATGGGGACCTGTGGGAAATTAAACTCTCAGCTACGATGAGTAAGTGGGGGATTAAACTTCCCTGGGGGTAGCTCTTCTCTAGACCTCGGGTTTCGAACATCGCCTGCAGTACATGAAAGAAAACTGAAAACATCGCCTGATTTCGCTAAAATAAGAACGAAAAGCATGAATGGTGGGCGACCTGCGGTCAGGTATTTCAAGTTGCCAGCGTAGGAGCTGCACCTCTTCCTTTTATTGTCCCAATAAATACGGTAACATCACCAACTTGCTTGATTTACCACACTGACGATGGCCACCATGGTGCGTCGCACCGGTGGGAACAAGTGGCCATTGTTCCGGGTACAAGCGAATTGGATCAATACCCCCTGTGGTTCTCAAACCACACGAAATTTAACCCGCGCCCCAACGGGGGTCCGGCGCCACCTTCACCCCACCGGGGGCCATCGATGGCCTCCCTCTAACTCCGAAAATATGGGGGTTAGCAAAATCTGCAAAGTGCATTAGAAGGCTCGCGTGAATTCAGTAAGAAATTACTTCGCATATTTAAGCGCTCAGGTCAATAGTTTGACCTCCAGAGGTCAAGAAAGGTCACGACAGGCTATTTTCACTCAAATATGCAATGCTTAAGAAAACTGGGCATAACTCCTATGCCATTAGAGCTATTGAGACCTGATTAAGTACATGTGATAGTAAATTGCCAGACCTTTTTTCCCTATGTGTAACGCAAAGACCTCCCGCCAGTGGTTTGACCTCCAGAGGTCACCTCGTGACCTAATATGACCTGAGGTCACGAAAGGTCAGAAAGTGACCTTGCCGTATATCAAATAAAAGCCAGTGACGAGACAAACACGATGGTGTTTGTTTCAGCGCTCTAGCTTAATTAGGCCAAAAGTTATTGTCAAAATACTGTTTTTGACCCCTGGTGACCTTGGATGACCTTGGAAAAGTCAAAGGGCAAATATGACCCCTGGGATCCGTGAAAGGGTGTCTAAAAACGCTGTTCTGAGCAGTCTGAGTATTTGCAATCATTTTTGTGGCTTTTAGATCATGAGACAGCTTTTTCCCATGCTTTTCCAATGGGAGAGGTCGCCTCGTGACCTGACCTCAGGTCACGAAATGACAAAATCCCGGATATACACGTTGTAGACCCTGGAAAGGTCATAAAGTGTAGCAAGTTTCAAATCGATCAACTAAGAAATGTAGCTCTTATAGAGCTTCAAAGTTGAAGTGAGGTGACCTTGGTTCATCTCGCCTGGTGACCTGATCTTGGGTGACCCGGGGTAAAAATTTTCAGGCATGGTGGGAAAATGATGAGGTGAGAGATAGAGCCCTCAACCACGGTGCTGCGTTTCGTCGTTTTTCTGCTATCTCGAAAAAACCTTAGGGGGGGCCATCGATGGCCCCCGGTGGGGCGAGGGTTAAGAACAATGAAATAAAAGCCTGGTATCGAAAAGGTCTTAGATATATCAATGATCTCTTGAAACCAAAACAGTTATAACATACAAAACACGGAATTAGATTATAGGGGTCTGGTTTCCAGCTTACCAAGGAGCTGGAGACGGGTAGCAGAAAAGCCAAAGTCACCTTATCATAGTATACACCCAAACATTCAAACAATTTTAAAACGACTAAAAGGGAACAAGCACATCTACAATATCTTGCTCAACTGGAAGTATAGGAACACGTGCAACGCGTGGGAGAGCGCATGGAAAATAGTATTTAGAAACATAGATTGGGAATTAGCTTACAATTGGAGTAGGCTCTCTACCATGTCGGTGACATAACAGGCAATGCAGTACAATATATTAGCGAGAATAATCGTCACAAACAGAAAGCTGCACAAATGAGGATAATTGAGTCGGCATCATGTGATCACCGTAGGGCGGAAGAGACTAGGTATTGTACATAAGTTCTGGGGAAGCTAAAAATTTCAGGAATTCTGGAACGAAGTGACGCATTTTCTGAAAACTTCAGGAATCTACCCTGGCTGTAGAGACCTTACGGTACAGCAGGTGTTGTTAGGTTTCCACCACTCAAAATTGATTAATCGTGTATTACTTATTGGTAAATACATGATAGCTAAGAAAATTTTCCTATCCAGTGATATATTGTTTTTCAAACTGGTCATTGATAAGGGGGCAGAAAAATAAATCTTAGAGAATCACGGTAAAGAGCGCGAGTATGCAGACAAGTGGGGGGGGGTTATAGATGATATAGTTTTCAGGGAACAAAGCTAAGTGAGTGTTGACAGAGGTGGTCAGCAGCTTGCGGTGTGGTACGTACAGTGAGACTGCTTTCAGGGTCTAAATCTTCATCATGAACTGATCTAAGGCATTGTGTAGAAATCGCCGGATGTACTGTCACTGTGCATTTGTGTGATTTGTGTTGTCTTTCGGGGACTAAAACCATGTGTTCAATAAAGTGAAAAAAAGAAAAATTATGTTGAATTTTTTGAGCCTGTCTAAGTGCGTCTTGCTTCGGTAGATGCTTCGTTAACCCGCGCCCCACCGGGGTCCGGCGCTACCTTCGCCCTACCGGGGCCATCGATGGCCCCCCTCTAACTCCGAAAATATAGGTAAGGGTTAGCGCAAATCTGCAAAGTGCATTAGAAAACTCACGTGAATTCAGTAAGAAATTACTTTGCATATTTAAGCGCTCAGGTCAATTGTTTGACCTCCAGAGGTCCAGTTAGGTCGCGATAGGCTATTTTCACTCAAATATGCAATGCTTAAGATACCTGGGCATAACTCTTATGCCATTAGAGCTATTGAAATCTGGTAAACTACATTGGATAGGAAAATGCCAGGCCTTTTCCGCTATGTAAAATTTAATGGCCTACCGCTAGTGCTTTGACCCCCAGAGGTCACCTCGTGACCTCATATGACCTCAGGTCACCAAAGGTCAGAAAGTGACTTCGCTGTATATCACACAAAAGCCAGTGATGAGACATGCACGATGGTGTTTGCTTCAGCGCTCTAGCTTAATTAGGTCAAAAGTTATTGCTCACATAGTTTTTTGACCCCTGGTGACCTTGGATGACCTCAGAGAAGTCAAAGGGTAAATATGACCCCTGGAATCGGTAAAGGGTGTCCAAGAACGCTTTTCTGAGCAAGCTGAGCATTTGCAATCGTTTTTGTGGCTTTTAGATCATAAGACAGCTTTTCCCATGCTTTTTCAATAGAAGATGTCACCTCGTGACCTGACCTCATGTCACGAAATCGAAAAATCCCGGATATACCCCTTGTAGACCCTGGCGGGGTCATGAAGTGTAGGAAGTTTCAAATCGATCGACTGAGAAACGTAGCTCTTATAGAGCTCAAAATTTGAAGTGAGGTGACCTTGGTTGACCTCGCCTGGTGACCTGACATTTGGTGACCCGGGGTAAAAAATTTCCGGGATGGTGAGAAAATGATGGGGTAAGAGATAGAGTCCTCAACTGCGGTCCTGCGTCTCGTCGTTTTTCTGCTATTCCGAAAAAGCCTTAGGCTGGCCATCGATGCCCCCGTGGGGTGAGCGTTAAATGCTTTGGTAGATCTCTCTAGGACAGTTTTGTATAGTTTTGTGTCAGACAGCCACTATGGGATACCGTTAGGCAGGGCTCCTTAGCGCTCCATTTATCGGGTACCCTCTGCGTCGAGGCAGCATACATCAGCGGACTGGATAGCTGTCTCACTTGTGCGGTATTGCGGGCTGATGGTGAAGAAGATAAGCGAGTCGACAGAGAAAGCTGTCACTGATAATCTCTTAAAATGACCACTTACATATATTACATCAGTACCTCTTTTATCGAACAGTATCCACTGACTTTATCGTAAGGAACGTGAACGCGATTCCACCAATCAGCGGCCGATATCCATTAGTGGTCTCATGCCCGCGGGGCACAGAGGTGAGAGAGGTTAGTGTGGCGGTGCCGGTGCGGAGCTCAGGTACCTATTGGTGGGGCGGGGTAGCCTGGCGAATTATTATACTTCGTGCAAGCTGGTATGGAAGCTGCTGATTTATATGAGCATATACGAATAAGAGCGTGGGTTTGTTGGTACTTGCGGAGGCGAGCAGAGGTGAGAGTCGTCCATTGTATGTGGGTATTAAATACATAACCGAAAAATCTTCTTGATCCTGGGAGATGGTGGGAGGAGGTGGGCGGTGTGGGTAGAGTGAACCTGGCACGACAATGTCAGCCCTATACAAACCCTATGGGAGACCTAAAATACTGAGTTGGGGGTGTCTGATCTCCATCCCCTCCCTCTCCAGGATCTCCCATGATTATATATAGGTATAACTTGTACCGTATAAGGGTGAGTTGTTCGTAAAGTGGGTGGCGTTGATATTGACACAGCCAGATCCAAGAAGATACGGCTCTTGTGTGTGATTTAAACTCATATGCATAACCTTCTTTGTTTAGATTAACCCTTATGTAACATTTAGATGGCTGCATGCTACGACGTAGGGGAAAGTGGGGGTCATGGACACCGTGGGTAAAATGGACACCCCCTGTTTGGGACGAACTGACAGCGCCACGACCGGCAAAAGCATGTAATAAGCTTTCTTTTAGCGCGCGTCGATCGCAGAGCAACGTTGGGCCCGGTGAGCTCTCTAGGTTTTATACAATTTTCAAAAAAGTAAAAACTGCAACTCATGTGTTATTTTCACAATCGAATTCGTAAGGTCATTGCATGGATGCTTCTATAGATACGCTGTTGGTATTACGTAATATGGCTCTTCAAGATGTTACATTTTGTTTATCACAAAATGTAACATCATTTCAAAATTTTCAGGTGACATAAGTAAGAAATGGGTGAATATATCGAATTAAAACTTATACCACATAATGTTCCCACCAAGTGCTACAAAATATATTCCGGTATTTTCATATCGATGACCTAAAGTGAAGTTCGGACCATGACCTCTCCATCGGAAATACATGGGAAAAACAGAAATTGGGTTGTATTTGTGTAGATACAGCTAAGAATACCTTCATATTCTCCAAATCGTGGTATCCTGGGTCCCTTTCTAGGTTCATGTTGCGATTTTTGACCTGTGACCAATGAGGGGTCATGTGGGGCTACTTAAACAGTTTTCATGCCTTGTTCAATAACTTTGCATACAATGATGATACAGCTTTTATTTTGGTATCGTTGCGTTTGGATTGCTTTTGCGAGTCGATTGATGTGTATATTGACTATGCTAGGTTAACAAGTGACCTTGACCTGACCTTGGGTCAGGAATTTTTCGTATCTGTAGGAAATGCATGCGCATTCCCTACGCACTACGCACTATATTTGCCTACGTAACACGGGCACTATATCCGAACCTACGTAACACTTTGCTAAACAAGAGTGGCAGCGACGCGATTTTAACCGGTCCACCATTGTACGAAATTTTGTGATTGACGACCTCGTTTTTGCCAGGAACTACAGTACCGGTCCACAGTGCTGCCCGGTTTTAACCTTCGCCTGGGTGGGGGGTCTTTTTAGACTCCTCCCTCGGGTTTTTCCAAAGTGACGAAAAAACGGCGGCGTGCAGCGCCGCTAAACTTGGTCTAGCTGTTTCTTCATCATTTTTACATCTTTCCTGAAAATTTTAGCTCAAGGTCATATCAGGTCAGGTCACCAGGCCTGGTGAAGTGACCTCACCTCAAAAATGCTTAGGACCGCGTAACTAAAAGAAGAGTTAATCGATCAAGTTGAAACTCATACCAAATATTGAACCCACCAGCAGCTACAATATTTGTTCTGGGATTTTTTATATTGGTGACCTAAGGTCATGTGCAGAGCACGACCTCCCCATTGTCAATACATGGGGAAAATCATGAAATGAGCTTTTCTCAGTAAGAATAAAAGGAATCAACTTCAAACATGGGTTACGACTTGCTCTTGCCCCATTTCTGAATTTGATGCCAAACATTTTGACACGTAACCTTTAAAAGGTCACCTTAGGTCAAATAAGCATTTTTTGGTGTTTTACTCTATAAATTTTTAATAAATTAAGATAGAACTTTTATTTTGTCACCAAAGTGTTTGTATAGTCACTGCAAGTCAAATGGTATACATCATGACTATACCAGGTCAAGTTGGGTCAGACCTTTGACCTGGGTCAGGTCAAATTCTTAGATTTGACCTGGCATAGCAATATTATATATCGTTCGATTTGTATTGACAAGAGGATTGCAATGGTGCATCAACTATGGCTGTATCTTGTTTGGTTTGGAAGTTATTAGCGGAAAAGTAAACGCCCTTATGCATGGATGGCTATGGACATTACCAAGAATATGCCCAATATTCAGTGACCTGTAGCTCCCTAGGCTGTGACCTGACACGAAAATGAATGTCACTCTAATAAAAGAGAAACTCAAGAACTTTCGAATAGTGTTAAAACAATTTTCTAGCTATCATAGTTTCTGAGATATATGAGGTTTTCTTAGTACACCTCATATTAGAGATTTTGACCTATTTTGACCTCTGGTGACCTTGATATTGACCTGAAAAGAAAAATGACCGAAGGGTTTTCGATATCATTTTTGAAGAGCTTTTGATTGCAATTCTGCGCTTTTTCTAGCTCTCTTGAGGTTTTCTATGAGGTATGAGGTTTCTCTTGAGGTATGAGGTTTTCTTAGTACACCTCATATTAGAGATTTTGACCTATTTTGAGCTCTGGTGACCTTGATATTGACCTGAAAAGAAAAATGACCGAATTGTTTTCGATATCATTTTTGAAGAGCTTTCGATTGCAATTCTGCGCTTTTTCTAGCTCTCTTAGTTTTTGAGATCGTCGGGGGTCTTTTTTAGCCCCTCCCCCCACCAGGGCGAAGGTGGCTCGTACCCGCCACCGGGGCAAGAGTTAATGTTGCTGTGGATGGACCTGTACCTTACTTTGTTCGTCTATGTGACGGTAGGATCTGGCGTCGACACACAGACCAGCTGAAGGTCAGGGCTGCGGAAGACTGCATAACGCCGCCTCACTCCACATGGCACCCCTCCGCCGTCGGCGATGCTCGTCCGCCGCAGCAGGACCAGAGTCGCCCTCAGCAGCTGACTTCCGACTCGACGCAGTATGACCCGTCTCAACCTGCTGCGACACCGGCGAAAATGCTAAGGCAGCTGTCTTCGTTCGCACCTGCCGTTCCGGCGGTGCCGCCTGCACAGACAGCGTCGGAAGCGCCACCGTTGTTCGCGGAGGTGACGCCATCTGTTACCAGACTTACTAAGTCGCCCCCAAACGTGGCGACACCTTCCCTTTGTCATTCACCGCAGCAACCGGTCAGGCGATCGGAGCGGTTACGGGAACCATGACCGCTCCGAGTGTCCCACAATTGATCCCTTTACCACCACATGCCATATCTTTAAAGGTGCTGTAGTGAAGCACATCAGGCAGCACATCTTGCACATCTTGTATGCCCACTTTTATTGTTGTAGAGTATTTGTGTCATAATGATGTCATTTACTTCTACAATGTTTTAATGACACCAAGACTTAGGGCGAGTGCGCGACTTTGTTGCCTATCTCGGAATGCCACGGGTATCATTTTTATCATTTCATTGTAAATACCATGTCTTTGTTTCACTTATTTGACTTGAGCTGTTAGTGAGTTATACCTGTTGCTCATTTACATGAATAAATGCAAATAAATACAAATACAAATACAAACCCACGGAGCTTTTATCAAAGCAAATTATTTTTTTGTAGTAAGAGAAGAGGGAGTGTAGGGAATGCATGCCTGAGCTCGCCTCTGCCGTGACATGGCCTGAGGCAGGGCGCTGATAGCGATCCTTGGTCGGTGGCGTGCGTGCCCAATACAGCAGTCTGCACCTGACCGGCTTTGTGTCCTGACGGGTCTTTGACGTACGGCAGCACTACAATATCGATGACCTAGGGTCAGATACAGATCATGAAGTCTCTTTTGGAAATGTATGGGGAAAACAGGAATTAGACTGTATTGGTGTAGATACTGCTGATAATTATTTCATATCCTCCGAATCAAATTATCCTGGCACCTTCCAGGTTCATGTTGCAATTGTTGACCTGTGACTTCTGAGAGGTCATTTGGGTTACTGAAGCGGGTTTTCAGGCTTCGGTCCATAGCCTTGCAGGAAATAACGATAAAGCTTTTATTTTGATACCATTACTTTGGATTGTTATTGGGTGTCGATCGATGTGCATATTGACTATGCTAGATCGGAAAGTGACCTTGACCTGACTTAAGGTCAGGTAATTTTGTGTTTTTGGCCTACTATGGCCACACCATACATATTCGGTTTACCGTGACAAGGGAAACTAAATGGTGCCTAAAAATGAAAATCTAACTCGACTCTGTCAGAAGCTAAGAGCCCAAAAAGTCTACTCGTAACATGCAACCTTCTACGACATGTCATGACCTCAATATTGACCTGAGCCAAAAAGTGAATGATGTTGTTTCTTCATGAATTTTATGGGCTATCCACCAGAGTTCGTGTTTTTTCGCTATTTCACACAGAAGCCGAGTTCGAGGGGTGTCTGAAACCCCCCACGAGGGTGAAGGTAGCTCGGAGGTCCACCAGGGCAGGTGTTAATGTAGGCATTACTGAAGATATCTTTTCCTCCCATGGGATCCTAGACAGTAGGGGATCTAGGAGAAGGGGAGGGCAAAGAAGATATTTATCCCCAAACGGAAAAGCTCGGATCTGTTCGAAAAATGTTTGTGCAGTCCCCCTTCCCTAACCCATCGACCTCTTTTTGCTCCGACTCCTCTTTTAGTTAATAAGCAAGGTCTTGGTACTTCAAGTCTCAACTTAAAACAGAACCAGTCAACTTCAAAGTAAACGTTGGGCCTCGGATTGTAAAAGCAAGCAATTTGTGGCCACCTCTTTCAGCCTGTGACGTGTTATTGTTTGCCTTTCGATTCTGGATTGCCCCCAAACCTACCGGGGGCATTCCACGACAAATCGACATGTCGATAACACCCTCATGTGGCAGATTTCGGTGAATTTTTTGTCAGGGGGGCTATTGATAGAGCTGATGACGATTTTCGTATTCATTTTCCTCCGTGACTTACGGCTTGAAAATTATGGCCTCAGGCATTTTGACTATACCCACCTGCATGTTTTTTTAGATGAAATTTTACATGTATTCTTCTACAAATGCCATAAAAACTTGATCTAGGTATCTTAAGGACGAATTACAAATTCTGCCTCATGAGAAATAAAATTCAAAAAATTAAATTTTTAAATATATTAGACATTCATCAATTTTTTTAAATCTATAAAAACTATTTTCCTATGAGTTATTTTGAACTTTTTGAGGCTCATATTACTCTTTATACTTTTCTCTATAATATTCAGCATTAAAAAGAATGGAGACTTAAACCTTCGCCCGGGTGGGGGTCTTTTAGAGCCCCCCTCGGGTTTTTCCAAAGCGACCAAAAAAACAGCGGCGCGCAGCTGCCAATCCTAGTCTAGCTGTTTCTTCAAAATTTTTACATCTTTCCTGAAAATTTTAGCTCAAGGTCATATCAGGTCAGGTCACCAGGCCAGGTGAAGTGACCTCACCTCAAAAAATACTTAGGACTGTATAACTAAAAGGGGGTTAATCGATCAATTTGAAACTCATACCACATATTGGCCCACCAGGAGCTACAACATATGTTCTGGGATTTTTATATTGGTGACCTAAGGTCATGTACAGAGCATGACCTCCCTATTGTAAATACATGGGGAAAATCACGAAATGAGCTTTTCTCAGTAAGTATAGATTGAATCAGCTTCAAACATTGGCTACAACTTGCTCTTAGCCCATTTCTGAAGTTGATGCCAAAAATTTTGACTTGGGACCTTTGAAAGGTCACCGTAGGTCAAATAAGCATTTTTGGTGTTTTACTCTATAAATTGTATATAAACAAAGCTAGAACTTTTTATTTTGTCACCAAAGTGTTTGTATAGTCACTGTAAGTCAAATGATATACATCATGACTACACCAGGTTAAGTTGGGTCAGACCGTTGACCCCGGTCAGATCAAATTTAAAAATTTGACCTGGCATAGCAATAGTAGGGGAGACTGGGGTCAACTGTAACACGGGGCAATTGTAACACTGGCCATATCGTCTAAACTAATCGATGGATGGCGATTGTGGCACAACCGGAAATGCGCAATCAGCTGCTGCCTTTGTTACGAAGTTTCAACTCGGTGCGGCGGGTAAGTCAGACGCTGTTTACAATTATGTGTTTTTGAGGGTGTTTTGTAACTTTTGAAACATTTAAAGATGATTAGCTTATTGATGGGTATGATAAGGTGCAGCGGAGACAGTTTCAGTGCATAAAGAGTGTTTAATTAGCTACGAAATGAGCACAGAATCTGTCGCCTAGGCCAGCTCGTTAAGCGGCAATTTGGTGTAAAACATTGCGCGTTGTGATGGGGACAATTGTAACATTTCTCTTGGGGTCAAATGTAACAATGTTACAATTGACCCCTATGGCCTTACGACGTATTAAACTTGCTTCTACCGCACAAATGCAGTAGCAAGATTAGTGATTTTCTGATCAGGCACGCACCCAGGATGTTCGTTTGGGGGGAGCTGACGAGGGGACGTCAGGCCGATGAAGGGGGCGCACTTGTTCACCCAAAGGGACCAATCATCATATCCTGTGGGGGGGTCGGGGGAGCGATGAACTGTTCGCAGACATAGTGTCAACTGTTCTTGGGAAGAGGCACTTAACACGTCGGGGGGAGGGGCAGGCCTGGATCCAGGCCGACCATTGGGGGGGCATGGCGCCTAAAATCGAAAAAACATGGATTTTGAAGTAGACCGACAAAAATTGGGCGATTTTGGGGTAATTGCCCTGTTTTCCCCCTGGATCCTCCAGTGGGGAGGGGGAGGGTGTAGTGCGGACCCGCTGCCCCCTGGGTGCGCTACTTTTTGTGATAATCACATTGCTTTCCAATGCTATGTTTCTTCGTAGGTTGGTATATGTTTCGGAAGTGGCAATGTGGGCTGCCCTTTATAATATTTTTTATATTTAAAAATTAACGATGATGATTGGGGTTTAAGAGCACGTCAGTTGCTAAGGCTAAATGTGCCCAGTTTGAAAAATTAACGAGATTTCAGTCAAATTATAAATATATTTTTGTAGGTAGTCAGTTCAATAGGCAAATGAGCCCAAAATAATAGGCTTTTGGTTCTAGAAAGAGTCATTACTTTTCGGCAACAAGTTCAAGATTTACTGACCGGACTGATAAGTAAAATCTTTGCAAACATTTTGAACGAAGTTTATTCAGGTCATTTATAGGGATTATTCAAATCTCTGGTATTCGTCTTTGTGTTCATATTTCTAAAAAACCTGCATCGGCTAATTTTCAACAAATTTCTCGCACTTTCAGAGAATGCCTCGTTTATGATCCCGCACAACCGAGCGCGGGACTCGACTGGAGACGGTCCATGAAGCTTAAGTGAAGGCCGAAGATGCAGAAGTGTTCGCATTAGGATGTTTTTATGGTACAAATAAATCGTCGAAATTCATACGGCCTTAACATGGTACAATTGACCCCCGGTGCTGTTACAATTGCCCCTCACGTGGGGTCAATTGTAACAGCTGAAGTAAATTTTTAGAAGTGAAATTTTGACCCCTTATGTTTCATTGTTAAATATTTCTACGTCTGTCACATTGCAAAATCTTTAGAGTTCATGAAAATATAATTATAAGTGCTCTAACTCAAAGCACTATTTCTCCAAAACCAGAAATGTGAAATTTGTTACAATTGACCCCAATCTCCCCTATATATCATTCGATTCTTATTGACGAGAGGATTGCAATGGTGCATCAACTATGACTGTATTTTGCTTGGTTTGAAAGTTATTAGCGAAAAAGTAAGCGCCCTTATGCATGGGTGGCTATGGACATTACCAAGAACTTTCCCAATAATTAGTGACTTGTAGCTCCCTAGGCTTTGACCTGACACGAAAATAATGACCACTGTAATGTAAGACCCACTCAAGAGCTTTTGAATGGTGTTACAAATATGTTTCTAGCTATTATAGTTTCTGAGGTATATGAGGTTTTCTTAGTATACCTCATATTAGCGATTTTGACCTGTTTTGACCTCTGGTGACCTTGATATTGACCTGACGAGAAAAATGACTAAAGTAATCTCGATAGAATTTTTGAAGAGCTGTCGATTGCCGTTTTGCGCTTTTTTCTAGCTCTCTTAGTTTTTTAGATCGTGGGGGTCTTTTTTAGCCCCCTCCCACCAGGGCGACGGTGGCTCATACCCACCACCGGGGCAAGGGTTAACAGAAAGCGAGATGTGAGCTCCCAAAAATCCCGATCCCAACTTTTGTGAGGTTCGTGCACCGGCGCGGCCCACCGTCGCTGCAACTATCAAACATATCTGATCACGAAAAATGTGTCAATAGTGGAATTGGTCGGACGTGAGGGTAAGGATGTATTTCATATTCAGCTGACTGCAGCTGACGGCTTCGTTCACGTTTTCCACGGCTCCGCGTTAATCTTAATGAATTAATGGCAACAAGTTTTATTTGCGGTTTTCTTGTGGTGCAATCTCTTCTTCTAGGTGCTGGGCTATTGATTAATTCACCATATCCTGGATGCAAGTATGCAATTCTTCATAAACAGTGAATAATTTCACCGTGCCTTGCAGAAGATCGTTTGAAGAGCTAGTGAAGTAGGTAATTTCGATTACAGTTTCACAAGCAAACTGAGCTTAAGCCGGCATATTTTTCGCCTCTGAAACAAATCTGACGTCTTTGAACAAGCTCCTCCATCTGAGATATCTTCCGGCTCTAAAATATCTAACGGCGTTCTGAATAATATTGCTAGGTAATTTGACACGTAATAATTACACAGCCATTCAGTAACAATTCATTCACACCGTAGGTGCTGGACTTCTACGCAAGGATGAAATAATTCCCACATATTAGAAGAACTTTTAACACGCGCATTGACGGGGGTCTGAGCCACCTTCGCATTGACGGGGAGGGCGGGTACCGGCCCCCCCTAAGATCTCAAGAACCACGGTAGGTAGCGAAAAACGGTAAACGGCGTTGGGCTGCCCATCCACTTCTCCATCGAAAACATTTGAACCATTTTTTGTCAGATCACATTTAAGGTCACGAGAGGTCAAAACATGCCGTCATAGGGATAACAAGTAAATTAAGTTGTCGGCTATTACATCTGAACAAGTAAAAATGGGTCAAAACTACTTAAACTATATGAATCCTCTCAGCAAGCCGAATCGCATGATATAGAAGTTGACCTTGCTAGGTCAAATCAAAGATTTGACCTGACCTGAGGTCAGGTCAGGGTCAAATCATATAAGATGCACATCATTGGAACTGCAAAGCCCAGGCGAGTCTAATGCAGCTAAAATAAATGTTCTATCGCCATCTGTTACTGAGTTATTCCGTAAAAACCATTTTCCCATGTATTTCCAATGGAGAGGTTATGCCTCGTACCTGACCTTAGGTCATCGATATCAAAAATACCGGAACATATTTTAGAGAACTCGGTAGGGCCATTATGTGATATGAGTTTCAATCGGATAGTTTACCCTGCTCCGACTTATGCTATTTTAAACTTTTGGTTTAGGGGCAACGGACTCAAAGTTAACGCTGGTAAAACCCAACTCATACTGCTAGGAAGTGCTCCAAACGTTCGGCAATTTGGTGATTTTACTGTCAAATTTCGCGATGTTAATCTGGTTCCATCTATGACAGTCAAAAATCTCGGACTGACCTTCGACCGCGCCCTCAGCTGGGATTCTCACATTTCTCTTCTCACTCGTCAATGCTTTGGAATTCTGAGTGGTTTGTCACATCTGAGGCACTGCTTGCCTCCCAGAGTCATCTCGCTGATTGTCAGTTCACTGGTTATTTCCCGTGTCCGATATTGCATCAGTGTTTTTGGCAACGGAACTCATATAAACAATATTCGACTCCAAAAGATAATTAATTATGCAGCAAAGGTAATTTTCGGCCGCAGAAAATTTGACCATGTCTCTGGTTTATTAGAGGAACTTGACTGGCTGTCGGCGGGAGAGCTGGTGAGGTACCACACGCTTGCACTTGTACACAAAACAGTGTGTTTCGGGGATCCAGAGGAGCTGGCCCGGGGATTCGTGCGTGTCGGCTCTATACGGGAGCGTACCACCAGACAGGACGCGAATATCGTTGTGCCACGCTCTCGTACTGGAATGGGCCAACGTAGGTTTAGCTCCAGGGGGGCCTCCCTTTATGATGAACTGCCTGAGGAGCTGGGTGTTTTACCGGTTCCGCTTTTTTGTCGTGCCCTCAAGAAGTATATAATAGTAGAGCGGGATCAGGTGCGCTGAGCGAGTGGTGTTTGTGTGGTATGCTTTGTCTTTTTAACCCGCGCCCCACCGGGGGTCCGGCGCCACCTTCGCCCCACGGGGGGCCATCGATGCCCCCCCTCTAACTCCGAAAATATGGGCGTTAGCGCAAATCTGCAAAGTGCAATAGAAAGCTCGCGTGAATTCAGTAAGAAATTACTTCGCATGTTTTAGTGCTCAGGTCAATGGTTTGACCTCCAGAGGTCAAATTAGGTCAAGATCGGCTATTTTAACTCAAATATGCAATGATTAAGCAAACTGGGCATAACTCTTATGTCATTAGAGCTATTGAGGCCTGGTAAAGTACATTTGATAGCAAATTGCCAGTACTTTTTCCGCTATGTGGAACGTAAAGACCTCCCGCCAGTGGTTTGACCGCCAGAGGTCACCTCGTGACCTAATATGACCTGAGGTCACGAAAGGTCAACAAGTGACCTTGCCGTATATCAAATGAAAGCCAGTGACAAGACAAACACGATGGTGTTTGTTTCACCGCTCTAGCTCAATTAGGTCAAAAGTTATTGTCAAAATACTGTTTTTGACCTCTGGTGACCTTGGATGACCTTGGAAAAGTCAAAGGGTAAATATGACCCCTGGGATCCGTGAAAGGGTGTCCAAAAACGTTGTTCTGAGCAGTCTGGGTATTTGCAATCATTTTTGTGGCTTTTATATCATGAAATAGCTTTTCCCCATGCTTTTCCAATGGGAGAGGTCGCCTCGTGACCTGACCTCAGGGCACGAAATCGAAAAATCCCGGATATACACCTTGTAGACCCTGGAGGGGTCATGAAGTGTAGGAAGTTTCAAATCGATCGACTTTGAAATGTAGCTCTTACAGAGCTCTAAAGGTGAAGTGAGGTGACCTTGGTTGACCTCGTCTGGTGACCTGACCTTGGATGACCCGGGGTAAAAATTTCAGGGATGATGGGAAAATGATGCAGTGAGAGGTAGAGCCCTCAACCGCGGTGCTGCGCCTCGTCGTTTTTCTGCTATCCTGGAAAAACCTTAGGGGGGCCATCGATGGCCCCCCCGGTGGGGCGAGGGTTAACGATGTTTTTATATAACCCTGTTTACATTGATTTTAATGTCGTGTGTGTCTCCTTCTTACCATTCCAACTGACGTGGGGTCGTAGTAGCCATGGATGACCGTGGAAGACTCTGAATAAAGTCTTTGTCTTTGTCTTTTTTGGAGGTCGGGTCACTTGACCTGTACTGGTGACCTGACCTGAGATGCCCTAACCTTAAAATTTTCACAGAAGTTTTAAAAATGATGAGGAAAAAGGTATGCCAAGTACGGTGGCGCTACGCGCCGCCGTTTTTCTGCTATCTCCGAAAAACCCGAGGGGGCGAGTACCCGCCCCCGTCAATGCGCGTGTTAATCCTATTCATCTTAAACGCAAACCGAACGATGAACACTTTTAAGAAATAAGACCTTAGAAACGAAAACGAAGAATCACGACGACAAAAGCGAAGAACGAAAAGAGAGACCAGCCGAAAAAGAACGAGAATGATTCATCATCACCGTCATCGTCACGCCGTGTTTGTTGTTTTCCATGTTTTTTTCACCGGATCCCTTCATCAAGTCCCACTACCTCACTCCATTGGTTGAGTGCGGCGCCTGTGGCGACCCTCCCCTTGGATAATCCTTGTCCCTCCCCATCAACCATCCTATCCTTATCCTTATCGTACAGTGTGTTTTTGCATAAGTTGTCATTTATGTCCCTCATCTTCATTACGATCGGCGTCAGAATAGCCACATGAATAGTGGAGATGTCGTGTATGTCAAATAAATAAAATAAATAAGTAAATATTTATAAAAATAAATTGTAATCAATGTCCCATTCCTTAACACCCGCACTGGAGAGGCGTCCGACATTTACGCACACTGGAGGGGGGGACGGTTAGGCCCCTGAGCTCTCGGAAACTAGGCTTAGCAAAACTCCGGATGGCGACTGGGTGGGAACCATTGAAACCTATATTATGACCGATCTTAATTGACCTAGGTCAGTATCGTCGAGTTCAAAAGAGGTCATAAAGGTTAAGTATTAGCCGGGCTGGGTATTCATCCGGAAATGCCGTGATGAGGCGCAAAAAGTCCAGAATGCACTAAAAATAGACCAAGGTCATAGAGAGAACGTCCCAAAAAATTTAAGCTTAATTTTTCGGGTTAAGGTTATTCAAGGTCATTAACCTATGACGGCACAATATGACTATTCCTTTTAATTACATCATGACTAGCACCATAGCAACCGTTGGACGGGAAATGAAGATTGACTTTTACCCATGACATTTTACTTTGACCTGTGACCTTGACCTTTTCATTGAGTTATTTAACTATGACGTCGTAGCATAACATACGTCATACTGGGTAACGCCATGCGACCAGAAGCACCGGACGAATGACTTTGAGAATGCTGGTACCTATGGCCTTGAACTGTGACCTTGACCTTTATGAGGGGTAAACTTGACATATAATCTCGTCTAATATGGTGCTATAACGTTGCCAGTTGGTCTTTGAAGCACACGAAATAGCGCAACTTCGCGATTGCAGCGATCTCGAAATAAAGGGTTCAACTTTGAAAGCCTCTAATTACAAAATTAGGGCCGACTTTCAAGGTTATTTGACCAATCAACGTGCCGTTGAATATTCTCAAAAGTAGCGAAATAGCTTTTTCGGCCAGGAAAGGTTCTCCGGCCACCTAGAAAAAGTAAGTGGGGGCCTCCAAGGCTCCCCTCCAGTGTGCTTTTTAACCCGCGCCCCACCGGGGGTCCGGCGCCACTTTCGTCCCACCGGAGGCCATTGATGGCCCCCCTCTAACTCCGAAAATATGGGCGTTAGCGCAAATCTGCAAAGTGCATTAGAAGGCTCGCATGAATTCAGTAAGAAATTACTTCACATGTTTTAGCGCTCAGGTCAATGATTTGACCTCCAGAGGTCAAGTTAGCTCAAGATCGGCTATTTTCACTCAAATATGCAATGCTTAAGCAAACTGGGGATAACTCTTATGCTATTAGAGAAATTGAGATGTGGTAAAATCCATTGGATAGAAAAAGGCCAGACCTTTATACGCTATGTGGACCGTAATGACCTACCGCCAGTGGTTGGACCTCCAGAGGACACCTCGTGACCTAATATGACCTGAGGTTACGAAAGGTCAGAAGGTGACCTTGCCGTATATCAAACAAAAGCCAGTGACAAGCCAGACACAATGGTGTTTAATTCAGCGCTCTAGCTTATATAGGTCAAAAGTTATTGTCAAAATACTTTTTTAACCCCTGGTGACCTTGTATGACCTTGGAGAGGTGAAAGGGAAAATATGACCCCTGGAATCCGTGAAAGAGTGTCAAAGAACGCTTCTTCTGAAAAAAACGAGCATTTTCAATCGTTTTTGTGACTTTTAGATCATAAGGCAGCTTTTCCCCATGCTTTTTCAATGGGAGAGGTCACCTCGTGACCTAACCCCAGGTCACGAAATCGAAAAATCCCGGATACACACCTTGTAGACCCTGGACGGGTCATAACGTGTAGATAGTTTCAAATTGATCGGCTATGAAATGTAGCTCTTACAGAGCTCTAAAGTTGAAGTGAGGTGACCTTGGTTGACCTCGTCTGGTGACCTGACCTTGGATGACCCGGGGTAAAAAATTTCAGGGATGGTGGGAAAATGATGCAGTGAAAGGTAGAGCCCTCAACCGTGGTGCTGCGCCTCGTCGTTTTTCTGCTATCCCGGAAAAACCTTAGGGGCCCATCGATGGCCCCGGTGGGGCGGGGGTTAGCACGCGCTGGTATGAGGCCCCGGGCCACCTTTACTGGCAGGGGGTACCCATCCCCTAACGATCTCAGCAACCATGCATGGAAGGGAACACGGAAAGCAGTGTTTCATTGCTTGCCTCGATCTCTACCGAAAATGTTTCAACAAAAGTACTCAAATTAGCTACTGAGCTTAGAAAACGCTTCGATAAGGTAGTCGCGAGAAAAGGAACATGGAAGATTCACAAGTTCGCACCAGTTAATTCAAAGACCGTTATTGTCCATGAGCTCTCAAATAATGAGGGATAGAAGGTTCGAGTTTCAAATTGAATCTGTGAAGTTAATTGGCACCGTGTGATGAAGTCGTTCTTCCTAGCCGTGGGTCAGATCTTAAATAAAGCAGCATGTCTTAATCTTATATGTTCGAAAAGCAGTTGGTTATCAGCATGGACGCTAGGGTGTTTCATTGTTCCAAAATGCAATATTTCGACGCATATCGATGTTTCCCTTATCTGCTTACAAGCTTCTGTGCAAAATTACCATGCATTTCGATGATATTTAGAGGTCGCGCACTTTTGCAGCTTTTTATCAAATGTATTCAAATGTACACATAAGCGTAGGAACGTCCAAAATATTGGGGAGGTCAAAGTGCATTTAGGAGTCATTTCTTTCCAGTCAACCCCATAGGGTTAAGGGTTAAGAATCAAGAATATTGGGGGAATGGTCCCCTGTCCCCATGTTCCTACGCCTATGAATGTACAAATTTCCACACTGATACTGGCGCTGGTTTTCTTTTGCTTTGGTTTTCTATTTCACAACTGAAATATTCTTCAATTGAAGTAAAACATTTATTACTGCATAATGACTAGCCTGAGTATAAAACCTGACCGATTTCGGGAACACCCGCCCCCGTTTTCAAGGGAGATGAAGATAACACTATGACATGAACCTAACTGAGCGAAAAACACGAAGACGGGGTACACTTTGAAAGAATAATCTTAGCTATGAACATGACGAATCATTTTAGAACTATTAGCTCTAAACACGTGTTATTTTTCAATTCAATCTCTTGATTGGCTGGCGTATTAAGAGGTGCGAAAATCCAGAGAAGATGGTAACTTTGCCGATATTTCTATTCATTTTTGGTTTCGTGGTGGTTTGGATGTAAATTGCCTCTTTTATTTCCCGCTGTTTTTGTCTTGAGTCGAAAGTTAAAGTAGTTGTGGCGTCCCATTTGATATAATGATCCTTCTTGAATGAATGTTCCGTTGTGACCTCCGCTGCTCTCTCGTCAATTGACCCTCGGATTAGTTTTTGTCGAGATTTTCGGCGTTCGTCTTGTCGGACTTCCATCGTCCTTTTGCTTTCTCCAATGTATATTTTTTCATTACATTCCATCTTGCATACTGGGCCTGGTTTTCCGGTTGTCTATCCTGTCCTTTGGTTTGACCAGTAATTGTTTGATCGTTTGATGTGGCTTAAAATATGTTCTTACGTTGAATTTAGAACATATGCGTCAAATCTGTTGCGATACTCCTTCTACATATGGGAAGGATCATTATATCAAATGGGACGCCACAATGACTTTAACTTTCGACTCAAGACAAAAACAGCGGGAAAGGGAGATCGTCCTCATCAAGAGAATCAACGGATTCGTCAAGGACGAGAAGCAGAAGCAGTACCTGCTCCGGGTGGTGGAACTCCATCGGAGGGCTCTACCCAAGCGCACCAAGAAAGAATGCGCCTCTTTCAAGTGTAATGGTTTATGGTGATAAAAGTGCGCGACCTCTAAATGTCCTTTTACTTTGCTTTTAAGGGTGTCATTCGATTCAGTTTTACGTATAGAGCTGGGGGAAAGTCGATATGACTTCGTTCCAAACAAACAAAATTTTACTATAGTGGGCTGAAACACCCTAATGGACGCTATGTGGCTTTTTGTTTGTGACGTGTGCTTTCTAATATAAATTGAACTGGGATACATGAAACTTTTTTAGGGTATGGGTAGAAAAAGAAAACTATCTTAAACAAACCTAAGACAACACTAATACTCGGCTTCTGACGCATTATCCTCCGACTACATTTTCCAGCAAATGCACCAGAGTGTCAGAATTGTTCCGAATGTTCCGGTAATACGTTCAGTTCTTTTTCAGAACGACTCAAAGCTTTATGTTAGCAATAGTAGCCTCCACACCACATCTAGTTCATTTGCAATATCACCGAAGCGCAGTCTTGCTCAGTTCTCCCCTCCCCGTTACCCCACTTCCAACCGGATGTCTCTATGTGGCGTGCCGACTGCAGGCTGAGCGGCCGGCGACGGTGTTGGGCTTGGTCTGCGGTGCTCGTTACTGATTTTGCTATGTAGAGTCCATTATTTTTATTGGCGTTATATTTAGTTTAAGCAGTGCTCTTTCACATAAAGTTGTTTTGAAGTCAATAAAAACAGGAAACATGTATGCTTATCTTTGCATTAGTTTGGAAGTTAGAATTTATATATTTTGTGCCAATTAATAAAATTAAACTTCCATATTTGTATTGTTCGGACTTTTTTAATTAATTTCATGTAGCCTCTTGAAGGAATACCTTTAACCCGCGCCCCATCGGGGGTCCGGCGCCACCTTCGCCCCACCGGGGGCATCGATGGCCCCCCCTCTAACTCCGAAAATATGGGGGTTAGCACAAATCTGCAATTTGCATTAGAAAGCTCGTGTGAATTCAGTAAAAAATTACTTCGCATGTTTAAGCGCTCAGGTCAGTGGTTTGACCTCCAGAGGTCAAGAAAGGTAACGATAGGCTATTTGCACTCAAATATGCATTGCTTACGAAAACTGGGGATACCTCCTATGCCATTAGAGCTATTGAGATCTGGTCAAGTACATGTGATAGGAAATTGTCAGACCTTTTTCCGCTATGTAGACGTAAAGACCTCCCACTAGCCGTTAGACCTCCAGAGGTCACCTTGTGACCTCATATGACCTGAGGTCGTCAAAGTTCAGAAAGTGACCTTGCCGTATATCAAATAAAAGCCAGTGACGCGACAAACACGATGGTGTTTGTTTCAGCGCTCTAGATTAATTAGGTCGAACGTTATTGCCAAAATACTGTTTTGACCCCTGGTGACCTTGGATGACCTTGGAAAAGTCAAAGGGAAAATATGACCCCTGGGATCAGTGAAAGGGTGTCCAAAAACGCTGTTCTGAGCAGTCTGAGTATTTGCAATCATTTTTGTGGATTTTAGATCATGAGACAGCTTTTCACCATGTTTTTCCAATGGGAGAGGTCACCTCGTGACCTGACCTCAGGTCACGAAATCGAAAAATTCCGGATATACACATTATAGACCCTGGAAGGGTCATGAAGTGTAGCAAGTTTCAAATTGATCGACTAAGAAATGTAGCTCTTATAGAGCTTCACATTTGAAGTTAGGTGACCTTGTTTGACTTCACCTGGTGACCTGACCTTGGGTGACCCGGGGTAAAATTTTTCAGGGATGGTAGGAAAATAATGAGGTGAGTGATAGAGCCCTCAACCGTGGTGCTGCGTTTCGTCGTTTTTCTGCTATCTCGAAAAACCTTAGGGTGGGGGCATCAAAGACCTCCCCCGGTGGGGCTAGGGTTAATTCAAATGGCTAAAAACTAAAGCGAAAAGTCCGATCCACGCATCTGATGCTGGATTGCCCGAGGCTATAACTCCGAAACCATTATCTGGACGAAACTAAAAATACCACAGTTGTTTTCGGCGCCACTGAGAACCCTAGTCCCAAATTTTCATGAAAATCTGAGATATGAGGGTGTTATTTCAACCCATCGATTTGTCAATTTGTCGTGGAATGCCCCACTGGCTAAATCCGCCACTGGTCATGGATGGGTGAATGCTGGCACGGCAATACAAACCTTATACAAAGCCTATACATTGGCGGACGCAGGGGGCCATTCCGGCCATGCCCCCCAAAGCGCAGGAGGGGGCCAAACTATCTTTTGCCCCCCCCAAACGCCGAAGAAATTTTTGAAAAAGGTGTTTATACTAGGTCTGTAGAGCAACAAAAATCTTCGCTCCCACCCCCCTCCTCCTCAGGAGGAAAGGCAGACATGGGTTTGGCCCCCAAAACTCGGGTCTGCGTCCGCCCCTGAGCCTAGAGAAGACCTAAAACTCTGGTGGGTTCCCCAAAAGTATACTCTTATGAATACTTTTGTGATATACTATATATACTCTTCATAAGAAAATATTCTTATGAATTACTCTTGTGATATACTCCTATGAATATAGGTACAGCAGGTTTTTATGTAATTTACAGGCTGAATAGTCCCATTCACTCTCTTTGGGTTGTGTCCAGGTACAAAATGTGAGCCCTTTTACGGAGTATTTCTATTTTACGATTTTTCGAAACAAAGCTTGTTTTATTAAATGATTTGCTTACCTAATGCCTCTGGTTCAACTCCTGGCTACGACCCTGCAACATTTTTTGCAGCCCCAACGTTAATCCAGCTGTTAAATACGGAGAGATCCGTTCCATACACATGTCATAGTTATGCTTCTCAAAAAGTTGGCAACACTTCCAGCTTAACCCGCGCCCCACCGGGGGTCCGGCGCCACCTTCGCCCCACCGGGAGGGGCCATCGATGGCCCCCCTCTAACTCCGAAAATATGGGCGTTAGCGCAAATCTGCAAAGTGCAATAGAAAGCTCGCGTGAATTCAGTAAGAAATTACTTCGCATGTTTTAGTGCTCAGGTCAATGGTTTGACCTCCAGAGGTCAAATTAGGTCAAGATCGGCTATTTTCACTCAAATATGCAATGATTAAGCAAACTGGGCATAACTCTTATGTCATTAGAGCTATTGAGGCCTAGTAAAGTACATTTGATAGCAAATTGCCAGTACTTTTTCCGCTATGTGAAACGTAAAGACCTCCCGCCAGTGGTTTGACCTCCAGAGGTCACCTCGTGACCTAATATGACCTGAGGTCACGAAAGGTCAAAAAGTGACCTTGCCGTATATCAAATGAAAGCCAGTGACAAGACAAACACGATGGTGTTTGTTTCACCGCTCTAGCTTAATTAGGTCAAAAGTTATTGTCAAAATACTGTTTTTGACCCCTGGTGACCTTGGATGACCTTGGAAAAGTCAAAGGGCAAATATGACCCCTGGGATCCGT
The DNA here is from genome assembly GCA_034440635.1 of Lepas anatifera. Taxonomy (NCBI): domain Eukaryota; kingdom Metazoa; phylum Arthropoda; class Thecostraca; family Lepadidae; genus Lepas; species Lepas anatifera. The sequence continues at coordinate 97,373 of JAOTON010001306.1, read as the reverse complement.
GAAAGGGTGTCCAAAAACGTTCTTCTGAACAGTCTGAGTATTTGCAATCATTTTTGTGGTTTTTTATCATGAAACAACTTTTCCCCATGCTTTTCCAATGGGAGAGGTCGCCTCGTGACCTGACCTCAGGGCACGAAATCGAAAAATCCCGGATATACACCTTATAGACCCTGGAGGGGTTATGAAGTGTAGGAAGTTTCAAATTGATCGACTTTGAAATGTAGCTCTTACAGAGCTCTAAAGGTGAAGTGAGGTGACCTTGGTTGACCTCGTCTGGTGACCTGACCTTGGGTGACCCGGGGTAAAAAATTTCAGGGATGATGGGAAAATGATGCAGTGAGAGGTAGAGCCCTCAACCGCGGTGCTGCGCCCCGTCGTTTTTCTGCTATCCCGGAAAAACCTTAGGGGGGCCATCGATGGCCCCCCGGTGGGGGCGAGGGTTAAGCGCTGCTCATAACTGAGCCCCCAGGCTTCGCTTCCCTTCATGCGCCCTTGCTGTTTGTGGTCAGGCGACGACGGTCGCTTCGAAGTGCGCATGCGCGAGGGGGAGGGGCGGGAGGCTCGGCACTCTACTGTGGCGAGCCACGCGCGGCGCTGCCGGCGCGACTGTACACAGTAGACAGACGGTAGGAGCCTCCACTCAGAGAGTCAGAGAATTGGTGTGGGTATTATGGATAGTGAGACTGAGTCTGACAGCCAGGAGTATCGTGCATACAGACGGCGTTGGCTGATCCTCTTCGTAATCGTGGTCACCCAGATCACCAACGGGGCAGTGAGTAAGCCTGGAAACAGTGGAAATGGAGATTCATATGCCAGTCCCACTTTACAGAGGACATTTGTTCGACCGATAACTTGCCCGTTTGTGTTAGCCGAAGGCAGTTTGTGATACAGTGACGAAGTGGAATGCAAAGCATGATATGACAGATGTGGTGGTGCGGCTCTGGTAGAGGATTTTTTTATTTCAGCAGATTAGGCAAGGTTATGAAGTTATTGGGCGTTTAACACGCGCATTGACGGGGTCTGAGCCACCTTCGCTTTGACGACGGGGGGGTGGGCGGTTCCCCTCTCCCCTAAGATCTGGAGAACCACGGTAGGTAGCGAAAAACGGTAAACGGCGTTGGGGGTTCACTTCTCCATCGAAAAAATTTAAACCATTTTTCGTCAGGTCACATTTAAGGTCATGAGAGGTCAAACATGCCGTCATAGGGATAACATGTAAATTAAGTTTTTTTGGCCATTACATATGAACAAGTAAAGATAGAGCAAAACGACTTAAACCATATAAATCCTCGCAGCAAGCCGAATCGAATGATATATAATTTGATCTTGCTAGGTCAAATCAAGGATTCGACCTGACCTGAGGTCAGGTCAAGGTAAAATTATATAAAATGCATATCATTAGAACCGCAAGGCCAAAGTAAGTCTAATGCAGCTGAAATAAAGGCCCTATCACCATCTGTTTCTGAGTTATTCAGTAAAAACCACTCTTCCGATGTATTTCCAATGGAGAGGTCATGCCTCGTACCTGACCTTAGGTCATCGATAGCCAAAATACCGGAACATATTTGAGAGAACTCGGTGGGGCCGTTATGTGATATGATTTTCAATCGAATAAGTTCACCCTGCTCTGACTTATGCTATCTTTAACTGTTTTTTGAGGTCAGGTCACTTGACCTGTACTGGTGACCTGACCTGAGATGACCTAAGCTTAAAATTTTTCACAGAAGTTGTAAAAATTATGAGGGAAAAGGTATGCCAAGTACGGCGGCGCTACGCGCCGCTGTTTTTATGCTATCACTGAAAAACCCGAAGGGGGAAACCCGCCCCCTGTCAATGCACGTGTTAAAGTTGCGGCATTAATCTGAAACATCGTGTTAATTTTTCTTTGGGACTGAATTTTGGTAACATGACTACGCCTGCTCTTGTCACAGCTGCAGCATGTCTGGCTTACTTAACACGTTCCAGAATTAAATTTACCTCAATAAGGTCAAACGTGGTCAACTCGGTTCATAGCGTCAAATAGAAGGTCAGAGGGATAGTGGCGAGTTTCCGGCAGTCTTCAAAACAAAGCATTCGTATCATGTCGACTTGTACGTCGAGCACAAGTCTCACAACACCGCCCGGCAGGCATGGTTGTCCTTCTCTCCAGTGGCCAACTACGTGGCCGACTACTACGCCGTCAGCGTCGACACGGTCAACTGGCAAATGACCCAGTTCATGATCGTCCAGTTGGTGATCACGCCCTTCATCATGTGGGCGGTGGATCACTGGAGCTTCCGCTGGGTGGTGAGATCAGCCATCGCCGCGGTCAGTCAGTCAAAGGCTTTTTATAAGGCGTTCTGTGCATAGCACCTTTGCCCGCCTCTAAAGGAGTGTGTGGGAGAATTTTAGAATTTTGCGTGAGGGCAAGCTACGTTAGTCTGTTAAAGCAATGGGAGTTATTTCAAGTAATGGGTTGCAAGATGTTTCAGCTTGCGAATGGACGGTCATGGCAATGGCATAGCCATGCCAAGGGAGTTCTTTTTATAAAATTAGACCCGCAGAGTGCGAAGGTTATCTCTGTGGTTGAAGACCTTAAATTTAGAATTTGGAATTTAGAATTTTGTGTGTCAGCTACTGATGTCCGCTTGTCTACGTTACTAGAAATCCTCCGTTAAATCAATAATTTTCATACTTTAGAAACTGCGCTAAACACCTGGCCAGGGTGCCGCGAATTTACCCTGCAACCCGGAGGTGAGGTTGCAGCTCCCCTCCCGGCTGGGCAGCCGCCGCGCAGAGGAAAAGAGAAGTGTGAGAGGATAGTTAGATTGTTAGTAAGGGTATGAGTGTGGTTAGCATAGAGCCGCAGTGAAAGGTATCACTGCGGTGAAGAGATATAACCTATTTTAACCTAACCTGATTTCAAAGCTAGCCTAACATAACCTATCCTTAGCCTACGATATACCATTTAAAGGTTAAACAACTATTGCTTAAATTTTGCAGGGGATCGTCTATGGCATGAATGGTTAATTGGAAAATAGGCAAGTCCTACTTTGGGGGTGCACCATGCACCCTCCATCATATATACTGGGAGGGGTGATTTATAGAAATTTCTCTAGCCCAGAGTCCTTTAGAAATGTAAAGAATTTTTCAAGTAGCTCAGGATGGTCGATACCGAGCAGAGTTTTTAGGTCTACAGGGATGTTTTGGATTCGGCAGTAATCTAGCATGGGTTGCCGATGGGTATTGTGCTGGGGACAACTGATGAGAATGTGATAGGGATTCTCCATTGCGTCGCAGGTACCACAGGTACCCGCGTTCCAATAGGCATTTAATTTTGTATGTCCATTTCTGAGTCTGGTTAGAATAACCTCGCGCCGGCGACTCTTTTGGTTGGAACTGGGCCAGTAGCCGATGTTAGGCTTGATATAGAATAGGTGGGCGCTGTGGTTTGTGGTCCTGTTATTTTGAATTTGCTTCCGGATACTGTCCTGGAGGAGAGCTATGCTATCATCTCCAGACCACATTAAGGGTGCGATCTCTCTAAGTTCTAGGGACTTTTTTGCCTGCTCATCGGCCTTTTCATTCCCGTGAATTTTGCAGTGGCCCGGGATCCAAAGAAAAGAGACATCAGGGGTATCATCGATACCTTTCTGAATATCTGCTATAACGTGGTGGCTGGGGTTGACTACGTTACTGACGGCTTGCAGGACAGATTTAGAGTCTGAACAGATGACGGCTGAGTTGATATTTTTGGTTCTGGTTATGGCTAATGCATCTAGGATGGCAACAGCCTCGGCTGTAAAGATGGAACAGTTGTCCGGAAGTCTTTTCTGTAGGCAAATATTTTGCCCCCAGATGCCGAGGCCTACTTTTTCGCCTATTTTGGAGCCGTCTGTAAATATAAAACTCTTGTCCGCGTTATGAGATCGGAACTCTAAGAATTTCTGGGAGACTTCTTCCTCTGTAAAGTCCGCTTTACGGGAGGTGAAAAGAAATTCATCTTTGGACTCTTTCCGAGTCCAGAAGCAGGAGAGTGGAGTTTTGCCTATTGTTGCTGGGAGTGCAAGATTAAGGCTTTCCAGGGTTTTCGCTGCTCTGTGTTTAAATGGGGGCCATTTCTGTAGAGTGGCTTTATTTGCTCGTCTGGGATGGGCGAAACATTCGGAATTCCGTCCGAAATATTATAGGATATATGTAGACGATACGTTATATTTCAGAACGAGACCCCTGCTAATAAATTCCAAGACTATCTAAATAGTCAACATCCGAAAATGAAGTTCACTAAAGAAGTTGAAAAAGATGGGTGTATCCCCTTTTTGACATCCGAATTGAAAGAAAAGGTACGAATCTCGAGACCTCTGTCTTTAGAAAGCCGAGTTTTACTGGGTGGGGAACTAGGTTCTTTAGTTTTATTACCTCGGTGATAAAAAAGTCCATCATTAAGTCTGTCATCTTCCGTACCTTCATGCTCAGCTCTAGCTTCAAGAGCTTTGATTGCGAACTTAATTTTCTAAAAAGTTTTTTCTCCAGTAATGGCTTCCCTCTTCACATGGTAAATACGGCCATAGTTTCCTTGACAAACAGTACTCCAACCCTCCTCAAAAGTTAAGTGTTCCAAAACTCGTGAAATATTTTGTCCTCCCCTATTTCGGTAAACAGTCATTGAACATGCAAAAGGAATTGACTTCAATTTTAGCAAAGTGTTACCCCTTTCTGGACCCAAAGATAGTGTTTAAAAAAAGCTTCACTATTGGCTCATTTTTTCGGTTTAAAGATTTGATTCCGAAAGATTGCCTCTCTGGGGTAGTGTACAAATACAGTTGCGCTTCTTGCCAAGCGTCGTACGTTGGGTCTACTCAGCGTAGTTTGATCTCCAGAGTTAGGCAACACCAGGGAATTTCAGAAAGAACTAAAAAAATGTTAACAAATCTGGATTCTTCGGCAATCAGGGACCACTGTTTTGAGTGTGATACACCCATAACCTTAGATCAATTCACGGTAGTAAATAGAAGCTCATCTAACATTGACCTCAAAATTTTAGAATCATTTTATATACATGAAATTAAACCAGTTCTAAACAATACTAGCTCGGTCTTTACCTTAAACATTGTAGAATAGTTGAAATAGGAAGAACTTTAAAAAAGTGCAGCCGCTTCTGTGTGGTGTTTTTGTATTTGAACTGCAATCCGTGTGTTTTATGTACTGTTGTATATTTAGGTATGCCTTCGGCAATTATGCCTCCTTGAACTTGATCCTATCTACTATTTACTTATTGCTTATGATGTTTCTGTTAAGGTACGAAACCGGTCCAATAAATGCCACTTCTAGCAAGTTTATATATATATATATATATATATATATATATATATACATAAAGAGATTGCAATCTAAGGAACTCGCAGTGTAGTACCGAAGTATTATATACCACCCCCTTAACCAAAATGGATGTTGCTAAGGGTTATTATGCCGTAATGATCCAGCTGGTTGTTTATGCTGGGATTTCGGTGCCTAATTAAGGCAGCCTCCAGAATTTGCAGTCTTTTTCTGTTGTTTCCCTTTGCTAAGATTGTGGTGTTGCTCTTGAGGTCCTGTCTATAATATATATATATATATATATATATATATATATATATATATATATATATATATATATATATATATATATTATCATCGAGAAATCAGTTTGAAACAGCATGCCTAATCTAGCAGGCATCTCACCACATGGCTGAGCTGCTGCTTCTAGGACATTATTCATAGAACCATTAGCAAAGCCCTTCGAACACGTTTTTTATCTTGAAGAATCAGATATGTATTTTGACATATATGTGGTAACAATGGTTGTATGAGCACTGGTGTTTTGACCGTAAAAAAATTAATCTATCGCTGTGAAATAGGATATATGTATGAACAGCATTAGTATCTCATACCTGTTTACAACAAATTGCAAGAAATGTGTGGTTTCATAGCCATGAAAAAGCCAAGTTCTTGCACAATTGTAATATAATTTCGACCAGACTGCTAGCTAAAACTCAAAGGACTGGTGATAGAACTGTAGCAGCAGATAAAGATAAAGCGAACTGCTGCATTCGGTGATACGTCTCGGCTCTGCGGCACAGTGTAGCAACAGGAGGTGTATTACGAAACAGGCTACTAAGTGGAATATGTCCGGCGGTACAGTATATACCCAGGCGGGTGGTGTGTACGGTTGGTTGTATGCACCCTAACGGGGTGCATACTGTAACACATACAACCAAACTATGCACCTTAAAGATGCTGTTTTACCAGAGAGGGTTAGGTATATATGCATCTACAATGGGGAGGTATCGGAGACCATATAGGGTGACTTTATGATCAATGCAATTTGTATAATTTATACGAATAATGAATTTTTGGTGCTGGCTCAAACGTGTTTATTCGGCCATCCTCTATTTTACCATGTGTGTTTGGTTTATGGTGCTTGCTCCTGTTTTGTAAAATGAAGATTTTAAACAAAATTTAGGAATGGGCTGTGACGAAGTAATATACGATTCATCTTGCTGTTTCCTCAAGATGATTGTTTCTTGTAACGATTTTAGAATATAATTTATAAAAGCGAATGACACTAACGATCATGGAAAACCTCAAATGCTGAGCATGTCCATCTAAAGGAATTGTTATCACGTAACTGCAATCGTGGCGGTAAGTATTTTGCAACCTTTTTACAGGGAGCATTGAACAGAGATGAACCCCTAGTGGGCGTACAGCTGGCTCCAACCTGGGGGCGCGGTAGTGGAGTGGTCAGCGTAGCTGGCTTCCACGGAGCCGACCCGGGTTCAAGGCCCGGCGGCTTCCTGAACAAGGAGCAAGCTGGCCCCGAGGAACCCTTCCAACAGGGAAAGAGTTGGCGACGCCATATGACCCTGGCAGTTGGTGCGTCGATAAGCCCCAATAATTATTATTATTATGGCTCCAACCTGTAAAATTTTTCGATGCCAGGATGTTGTTGTTTTCTCCGACAGGTGGTGCTGGGAGCGGTGTTAAACGGGCTCGGCTTGGCTATCAAAGGCATCAGCACATGGGACACGGTAACTCCAGACGACCTGCGCTTCACCATCACAATGGTGGGATCGGTAAGTAGCCAGAACGGACGTTCCTTTCAGGGCCAGCTGAAGGCTTGTGCAGCAAAATACTATTAACTGAACTTTCCCCGCTTTATTATACGAAATCGTTGATTTAAGAGATATTTCATGCAGCCTTACTTTGCCGTACTCATCCCAAATATTTTAGGAAAAAATAAGGGAAGTATTTTTATGTTGTATTTGTTTGTGTTAGATCTCGAGCCTTTAGTGCAATGCAAAAAAATACATATCATCTTCATCACCTCCGGATACAATTGAGCATAGTAGTGGTGACTGGAACAAAATTACAATTGTGAATATGTCATTCAATGAATGGCTTTGGTACATGATTGTTTTGGCCGCGCCTGTAGAGCCTTCCCTTTCAGCATTTTTTGTGTGCAAAATCACCGCTTCAATCATTTTTTATACAAGTCTTATCATGAGGAACATGTAAATAAGTGCCTTATCATGTTTGTTTTTAAACGATGACACAACTGCCGTGCTCGTCCTTCAAACTAAATACGTGAGTCACCTAACTACAGCATGGCATCCCTTCTACACCATTCTCCCGAGAAATATTTATGCCACATTAGCTCGAATATCTATCGTAGGTTTCACGAATATATATTTTTATCGTCAACTTTAACCCTAATGGAGGTATTTACACCCTTGATCTGCCGGGGAGGGTCGATTCGACTCCCCTCCCTGGACGTTTGGAAATCAGGATAGAAGCAGGCGGCAACCTGCAGGGTGTTGCCTATGTGGTTTTCGCTATTAACGTGTTAACTTAATTTGTTCACACAATTCCTTTATCACTTATCGGACATTGGCACAGATACTTCTGCTAGCTAGACCCGCGCTTAGTAGATGTATATGCCGATGCTTTACTATTAGATAGATTTTGTCCACCCGGATTGTTTTATTTCTGCAAAGTCATTGGTGTAGCCATACCATATCGCTGTTTTTGTCTTGACATCGGATCTGTTCTAGCCTCGACTTGATCTGCAGGTCATTGCAGCGATAGCTCAGCCCTTCACGCTGGTCATACCTACGCGGTTTTCCCAAGCGTGGCATCCTCAGAGCGAGCGGACACTCAGCACTACATTGGCGTCTTTGTGTGAGTTCCGCTACCTATCCCACGTATTCTTTCATGCTCCACTGGCAATGTCATTGCTAGGCTGGAACTTCATTTATTTATATATATATATATATATATATATATATATATATATATATATGTGTGTGTGTGTGTGTGTATATATCTATATATTATAGTTATTTTTTGTATATATATATATATATATATATATATATATATATATGTGTGTGGTGTGTGTGTGTGTGTGTGTGTGTGTGTGTGTGTGTGTACATATGTAGATTTATTTTTCTTTATGGCCAATTCTCACCGAATCTCAGCAGAGCAAATACGTTGATAGCCCCTCATTTTTGTGCACTTCTCGTCTTACCATTATCTTTGTCTGTGATCGGGTGGAAAATATGGTGTTTGCCTGCTCTGAAAATGCTTGATTTTAGCCCAAAAGGTCTCACAAATGTATACTTTTTCATGAGTCTCAACCCTACCGGAGATATTTCGCACCCTCAGCCGCCCGCAGAGGGTCGGTCCGACCCCCCCCTGCCCTAAGCCGCTCGGAAACAGAAAGATAGAAGGACGCAGTAAGCTGCAGCGTATTTCCTGTGCCTTGAATCCTCGACTGGTATATAATCGTTTGAACCTAGGTCAATTGACGACCTCGAGAGGCCACATACATGGTCTGAAGGTGCCAAAACCACGTTGAAGTCAATCACGATGTGGTTTCGTATAAATTCGCATAATTTGTAGATTCATAATTCCCGCCCATTTTCTTATAATACGATCAAGCATGTTGACAAAATATCACCCCTGATAAGTTCCCCAGATCCCTCCTAACGGAGTGAGAGTTGGCGACGCCGCATAGCCTTGACAGTTGGTGCGTCGTTAAATCCCAGCAATTATCAGTATGGCATGAAGTCGACGGGTTCTCTTGGGGTCACCTGAGATTGTTATTTCATGTGATATGCTCCAGAGGTTAATTGCCTTCAACGCAAGTGCATTGAATCCTGAAACCTAAGCTAGCACTTAGTACGCGCCAAGTTGCTGTTTATAGATCAACCTGTTCAAGGAAAAACGGGACTTCGTGCAAGCCTTTGGGAATGACAGCATATTCCCATGGCATGACGTGACTCAGACTTTAAATGCTGTCAACATTTTTTTGTATTAAACTTTGCTTATTGATTCTGAGCGGCATTGGGTAAATTGAGCCATTGTTCTGGAATCCTGAAAAATGTCGAGTGGTATCAAACTGACCCGTCCCCGGTATGGTGAGGGTTAAGGGTACTGGTGATTGTCCGTGAGATCCACTGCTGAGTGACAACGGAACTAGAGGGAAGAGGGGGAGGGTTTCAGTGGGGACCTGACCCTATTTCATTGGAAATTACTTCAATATGAGCCAAACTGGCAAAAACTCCATAATGTTAATGACAGGGGTGTCACCCGGGAATTTGTACTGACGGATGGACTCTGGATCGGCGATGACCGGAGGAAGAGGGTGGGGTGGGGGTGGAATGAAGTTCTGAAAATTGTGGCTGCACATGAAACACTGACGACGATGCACTTCACCGACACATTTATGTAGATTGACGCAGGTAACAGGGAGAGAATGCAAACGAAGTCAATGTCCAAAATTGGGGAGAGACGTCCCCCTGATTCGCGAGTAGAGGGATGCGTCCCCACGTCCACCTTGACCCTTTGGGATCAACGAATCAGCGAGCTAAAATGTATCAAAAACTTAACCTTTAGAGTCGGTAGTTTCCTGTCAGTAAGAGGTTGAAGGTTCACTGGCCGCTGGCCATTTGGTTGGTAGCGATGAAAACGAGCAGAGTCACTAACCTGCTTACATGTATACCCGGATGGACCCAAGAAGTGAGGGGAATGGCGTTCCCGTAGGCTGACTGATTCTGCTGCATTCTGAGTATGATATGTATTTTTAAGACTGGCTGCTTCCTCACGCCTTCCCGGAACGGTATCACTTACGACCGTCAGTGAAGTAAGAAGTTAAAGGAAAAACTATTTAGCGCTACTCAAAAATCAGAAACGGGATCAATTAGCCTGGAGGAATGGTCAGGTGTGTGCTGTGAGTGCCACGTGCCCAGCGGTTGTTAAGGTAGTTGTAGGCCATTTCCACCTTGCTGGAGTCTGGGTATGTATTGTTGAATACAGGGTGGCTCCCGTTACATGCAGGCACCAGATTCATTACGTGAGCACTTTGAGTAGGGTCGCGTTGATAATCCGAACACATCGCACTGAGAGGCAGTGAGAGCAGCCTCTGTTACCGCGCCATGATAAGACACAATAAAGATAACAGATGGGTGTGAAATCGCAATCACGGATCATGCCTGAGTCTCGGACCTTGAAGATGATTATGGTGTCACGAGGGCGTTAACTTTAGAAGGCTTGACAAAACCGGCTATTTTTTGCACTTTCCCATTTTCCCTGCTGCATTTATTTTGAGAAAATATACATTTTAATTCCATTCCATATGTTAATTGCATTCTTCCACCGAGAGCTACATGGTACTTCACTGAAGCCGATTGATTTCTGCAATGACTTTGGAGCTAAGAGAGCAACACAATTTATCATTTCGTACGGACATTGAAAACTTTCACCGTCTGGAAGCATTTATAAGATGTTTTTTATATTGTATTAATCATTCATTTTGTTCGGCAAAACCTTTTTCAATTCATCATAATTCACAGGATTGATATCCCAGCCTTTCAAAAATGTTAAAACGTAAAGTTCGAGTAATAAGGAACCCAAACATAGTAAAAATTAACTGGGTAAGGAACATTTCCAGGACATACATTCATATTGCTGATAACACTCTAGGGGCTTGAGCCCCTAGCCCTTCCCCTTGTATTCACCATGCTAGTTGATCAACCCGTTCCTACATGACTGTACTTTAAATTTCACATTTTTGTAACGAATTCACCTGAATTGCCAAAGTTGAAAAGTGGTCGCTGAACATCTAACGGGAATATCAATCTACCAGACACTGTTGACACCATAATGAGCTCGTCTGTTATTTTTCCCAGCGAATCCAATCGGGTGTATGCTGGGCTTGGCGGTGACCCCGCTCTACGTGCACGGAGTGGATGATGTACCCCTCATCAACACGGCCTGGGCATTCCCGGCCGTTCTGTCGGCGGTGCTCGCTGTAATCGGAATTACCACGTAAGTCTGCGCGCTAGATGTGACGTGGAGACGTAGTTGTGTTGCCCCAGCGTGGGCACACTGACACACTCGACTGTATCCAAGAAGGCAGGGTGAAGCCCATCAGCCTATGGTGTAAATGGAAAGATGAAACTGCGGCCGGGAAGATTAGGCTGTTAGATGAGATTGTAAGAGGCGAGTGCAAACAGAATAGCTGGCGGAACCAAAAATGTCCAAAATTTGCAAGAGCATGTTTTTACGAGTCTGGATTGGATCACTGACATTGCGCATTATTACGCTAGCGTATGTGTAGTTCTGCCGCCGACCGCTAGGTTGTAGTTGGACTATTATTGATGAATAGCTCCAAAGCGCATTCATAACGTATTTATAGGTATCGAAGAATTTATTTGCAGTGGCGTTGCTGCCATAGAGGCACATTAGGCACTGCCTAGCCACTTTTAAATATAGAAGTAGGTGTGTATTTTCTGTGGAATAAATCTAATTTGACTCGATGTTTAAGTTACAGAGAATATTCCTTTTTCGGATCACCGGGTCAAAGAGCCGATGATTTGCATCTCTGACAATCCACGTTCGCTGCTCTTACCGTCAAAAAATGTGAGATTAGGCACTTCGCGATTTCGCTGAATCTGCTAACCCCGTGGCAAACCTGACATGTGCTTTTTGATTGACACCTCTGATACCTCTTTCATTCGGACGCGAGTACTGGCTCGTTAAATCAGCAAACCAGGCATGCTTTAGTAGCTAGCACGTGCGATGCCGAGGGTTAGGACCTTGATTACAGCAGATTCGTTTATTGGCATTCTAGCATTCACGGATTTCTATCTAGCCTTCTCTAGTGTGGGACAGTTGTTTGATAACTATTAGCAAGATATTTAATTTGTGAAATCCATATGAAGAATGTGAGCCATGGCATAAAACCTGGTCTGTTAAATTAAAAAAATATGTTCCCAAATCGATCGTACAGCGAGAAATTTGACGTCGTAAAAAAATGAAGTGCCGAAGCTGTCCTTGAAATGGGAAGTTCTCGTGAGTACCTTGTCCTTCCTGGCTTACTTACCTACTTACCTACCTATCCTTCTTGAATTTTGCCTTGTACCTTCATATACTGCCGCAGAACATTTTCCACAATCCACTGACGTGTGTTTTTTATATTTTTGAAAAAAAGTACGGCATTAATCATTTAAACATGAATATTATTTTTGCTAATCGACATGAGCTTGCCCCTTCTCCAGCCGACGTGCTGGAATCGCCCCTGTCCAATATCAGGTAAAATGCATAGGCGACGTCCTTGCCTCTAAGCCAATCGTGCCTAGGCTGTCATAATTTTCAGGCACCGCCACTGTTTATTTGCCGTAAAGAGGGAAAACGGGTGCTAAAATGTACTACGCTGCCGAAAAGTCATACAATATGCTTTCTCTTTGTGAAAAGCACAAAAGTCAGTGTATGAAATGACATGCATATATGTGTATTTTGAATCTTATACCATCATGAAACGCACACATCTGAAATATTTGACTTCAAAAAATATGTTAAGCTATACCCTGACGAGAAGCACCGAGTATTGAACTGCTTAATGAATCATTAAGTGCATTTTGGCTTGGGAAGTCGCCTGATCGCATAGACAAAAGCATGCTAAAATGTCTGATCAAAGTGCTTTACGCATTTTTCTCATATTCTGTTCAGCATCGTCCTTGGCTCTCGCATTCACTTGAAAGCAATGTCATTGAGAAAGTACAGCTCCCCGCAACTGGATCTGTACGCACTAGACCCTACAGTTTTCGGTTCATTGCTAGTAAACGGCTGCGCGTCTGGCAGTGATCCAATACAAATCACGTGTGCTTTTACAGAAATTTTCCATTGTACAACCAAACATTTTGTTTAGCAATCTTGCATTTGGAAAATGATTAGACAAATGTTTTGGGCGTACTTCCCGGCAATAACGTTTTTTTTTTTTTTTGCAAACCGTTTCCAAGGAAAGACTGATCAGTGGTTTCGGGGATGCACTTGGAAGCTTCTGGCAAGGCACACACGTTTTGGGTCGAATTAGGATCACGTGATAAATGACATGGAATGAGCCAAACCCTGCTGGTTAAAGTTTGTAGAGATTTAGTTACAAGGGTTTTGCGCTCATAAGCATGCATTATTAACCACGTGATATTGCTCCGAACCTCTGGTGTTCTCTTTTATTTATCGTGCTTCGGCAAAAACGCACTCATGCCTACCTTTGTTTTTTTCGTTATTTTCCATTGTTTTCGATGCCCAGTCTTTTCACCATTTGTGTTGCTTCGTCTTGGAGTGTGCCAGTGTGAGGCGTGGAATAAACCCCACTTTACACCGTTCCTCCCTATGAGCTGAGCGTGGGCATCTGAGTCGCTGTTTGGCCAGCTCACCCTCAGTACAGCCTCGTCTCCCCGGTGTATTTTTACCTTCCCAATATTTATTGCAGCTTGACACACGACGTTATCTAAGAAATACATGCTACTATAGAAGTAGCCCCATCCCGGACTATTGATCAGACAATGACCACAAGGACCGTAATTACTGCCTTGCAGTTGTTGACCCATAGCAAATATACATGAGCGGTTATCTGGAGGCAAAAGCATGCATTACTAAAATCTATTAAAAATAATCTGCAGTATATAAAACTAATACTACTTAGTCAACTTCAACGACATGTGTAACAGAGAAAGCATAAAATACTGCTATGAAAACAGGCCTAGAAAAGCGCTTTTATTCCAATGATTTTACACCTATTTAATCTTACTGTTCCCGATTGCACATCGTCCGCTCAGCTATATCGGTATGCCCCGTTCTACTCCCTATGCCAAGTAACAGCCTCATCTTCCTGGTTGCAATTTCATCTTTCCAATTACACCCAGGCTGTTTGGCTTCACCCTGTGTCCTTGGATACAGTCCAGTGTGCTCGTTTACAGTCCCATGTGCCCGGTTACAATCCCGTATACTCAGTTATGGCCCTGTGTACTCGGTCACGGCTCGGTGTACCCGGTTACAGACCCGCATGTTTTGTTACAACTTCGTGTGCTCGGTTACAGCCCCTCATGTTTTGTTACTGTTTCCTATGCGCGGTAACAGCCCGGTGTGCTCGGTTACAGCCCGGTGTGCTCGGTTACAGCTCCGTGTGCTCGGTTACAGTCCCGTGTATTCGGTTACAGCTCCGTGTGCTCGGCTGCAGTCCCGTATGTGTGATTACAGCCCCGTGTGCCCGGCGGCAGCTCACACCCGCCGACGCCGCCGAGCCGGAGCGCCGCGCTGCCTTCCGCCACTGTGCCCTTCTGGACCACCATGAAGGCGCTGCTCCGCAACAGGCCGCTGGTGGTGTTGTCGCTCGGCTTCGGACCCGCCATCGGCACCATGAACTGCGTGGCCACACTCCTGGGTCAGATGTTCTGCACTTCAGGCTACTCAACGGTAAATACCAACACTCGGCACTGTCTGAATTGGTGAAGCCGGAATAGCTGGAATGTAGCTGTTTGTCGTACAAGGACGGTGTGAAGGAGGGAGTCGCTTACATGTACATTTTTACAATTTTTGCAACATACAATTGTTTCCTCCATATTTGCTTCAAATGTGTTTTGCACTTTGCTGCTTCCCGTATTTCATTCTGCTTTCTTTAACTACAAAATCATTATCAACACCAGATTTCAGTTCTGTTCTGTTTGTGATTAAAGGCGTGCACGCTTTCAGGGATTCACTGGCTTATGCGGTGCCCTGTTCTTCGGCTGTGGAGTGCCTGGTGCCCTGGTGCTTGGTTTCATAGGGGAGAAAACCGGTAGAATGGTGGACGTGGTGAAAGCATCTTACACGCTCGCGACACTCAGCCTTATCGTCTTCTGCCAGGTGGGTCCTCGGCAACCGACCACTAGTAAAACTAACAAAGAAGTGTCACTATCTTGTGGGTATGACATATCTTTCTTTGACTCGTAGAGCTGGACAGATCTGAGTAATTTTAGAGATTCAGAGGTGGATAGGTTTTATAATAGGTTTTGTAAAGACTGCTGAAGGTGGGGTGCAATCAACCACATTAAGTCACCTGGGAGTGACCTATGATCCTAAAACGATGGATACAGTCAAAGAGCTAAAATACATGAAACCCACCCTTCAGAAGAAAAAGAGGCAGCCAAAGATAGTCAAAAGATACTGCAAGTTCCCGAAATTGCTAGGGCCGAAAAAGACAACATAAAATGCTTAAGACACCTTCTAAATACCTAAAAAAACACCCAACACAGGTGGGACAAGGCAGAAGCCGCCCAGGTAGCTCAGTGCCGCCCCGTTAGCTCAGTTGGTAGAACGTTGGTGGGCTCTGGTCCGCTGCTCAGGAACGTGCAGTGGCAGTGCATATGCAGGCTTGGGATCGATTCCCCTAAGGCGCTCCGCCGCTGAATGATTACCAGACATAGTTCGACTGGCAACTGACTGGTGAGATGGTGACCTGAGAGGGGCGGCCGTCCCTGTACTTTGTGGGACGCTAAACTGTTACTTTCAAATCAACCCTGCATTGCGGAAGTTGCTAGCTTCGATCATGGGGCTGGAGCCTTTGTGACAAGTTCCTTGATGACTTTAGTGAGGCTCCGACTTCAGAAGCCCAACTTGCAACAACTTGGACAAAATGTATATGAAAAAGAGCCTAGAGATGTAAAAGCGTGGGGGAAGGTAAGCGCAACGTTTTGGTCTTGGACGATCGTCGGAGGAAGGGTGTGGATGTAGATGACTAGAGGCCCGAAGTAAGCCTTTCCTCAACAACGATCGGTTGAGGCGAACATTGCCAACAGTCAGAACAGAATACGGGTTTCATAACTCATGGACGGACCTCAAGGTCAGATCAAAGTCATCAAAGGTCATAATGCATATCATTTGCACTGCAGTGGTAAGTCAAACACGATGGCTTCAAAATAAGCGCTTTATCACGATTTTCCGGGAAGTTATCCAATTTAAAGCAGTTTCCCCTTGCGTTTTTAATGGAGAAGGCATGACCTTGACCTGACCCCAGGCCATCGATGTAAAAAATATGGTTGATGCAAATAGTTGTTCTCCCTGACATTAATGTGTAATGTGAAATTCATATCAAAACATTACGTCTGGTGCGCCTCTTAACAGTTTTTTAGACTGGGTTCTCTGGGTAAGACTGGGTTAGACTGGTTACGGTGCCCTGGGCTGGTGACCTGACCTCACATGACCTGGACCTAGAATTTCGTTAGAAGATGCAAAAGCCCAGGTAACAGGTATATCAAGTACACTAGCAATGCGCACCGCCGTTTGCTGCCTTTTTACAAAAACAAATATAGGAAGGGGATGGGCATCTACCCTTCCCCCATACCAGCGCGTGTAAAAATTACAGCAGGGATCCTAACCTGTGCTTCAGCCATTCCTAGATATTTACGTATAGTTGTTGGAAACTCACTTTTCTTTTCATATTCTTTGTCATATTTTCATCTTAGTGATACATGTTCCAGGACAGATCTATTTCCGATCGCTGCATTATGATTATTCGTTGTGTTTGATGGCACTTCAAGTAGCTGGACATGTTTCCGATCGCTTCGTTTGCAGGCGGTGAGGCACCCAGACATGGAGTGGCTGGTGGCGCTCACTATGGCCCTGATGGGGTTTGTGGGCGTGGCCAGCTACCCACTGGCGCTGGAGCTGGGTGTGGAGGCCACCTACCCCATAGACCAGACCTACAGCAACTCCTTCGTCTTCATGCCAGGTTGGTCAAGGATTCTCTCTCTCTCTCTCCCCCTCTCTCTCTCTCTCGCTCTCTCGCTCTTGCTCTTGCTCTCTTGCTATACTAACAACGCAGGCAGGAGTTGTTACTAAATTACACAACAAATTGACATGGAGCCGTTTACGGAGAGTTTTTTTGTGATTACACTATGAACGTCATAACCCAGCGCCACCTAGGCTATTTTCGTACACACCACCGCCGGGGACGGGGATCCGATCGGACTCCCCTCCGGCGTCAAGAACCGGAGAAGCTACGGAAAAAATTGAAACGGTGCTTAAAGTGCCTTGCAGTCTGATACTCTGGAGCCCAATTTGAACCATGTCCTTTGACCCGTGACGTCACGGTGGGGCAAAATGATTCAAATTTAGGCCCATTTAGAAAATATATTTTAACTCGGGCACCATGAGACCTACAACAAAACAAAACACATCAGGTTGTTTTTCTTAACCCAAGGATTCAAATGATATGCGGCATGACCTTGACTTAAGTCAAGGTCAAACAATAACATTTTAACGTCATGTTGCATACCATTCAAATGCTTGGATCATGCTCATTACTATGATACCAAATTCAAGACTGGGTCTTGCTCTGTTCAACAGTTAGAGATAAAAACAATTTCGAAAATCGTGACTTTTGGTGACCCCGGTGACCTTGGCATTGACCTGATTTCAAAATGGATGAGAGCATGCAGGTTTGTGGTTTCAAAAGCTTTTTAATTATGGAATGAGGACCTACTTGATATTCTAGAAGATAGATCTAGAAGATAGAAGAACATAGATTCTAGATCTATTCTATATGTATGTACATACATTACATGTAGATGTAGATATTCTACTGTAGAAGCCGAGTAACACTCTGGTTTTGTCAGGCTCATTTAAAAATCAATTTTTTACAAAGGTTTAGAAATGACGTCATAGCTCCTTGACCTGACCTGATCTGATGCCAAGTTTTGGTCCTAAGTTGTCAAATTAATCACCCCAGAAGCCGGCAAAGCGACGCGCGTCTCATTTGAATCCACTGAGAATCATTCGTGAAAAACGGACTGGAAGTTCGACCGAACCTCCCAGGCGGTGGTGGGTGAGGCGTGCTTGCAACAGCCGCTGTCAGCTGCTGGCGATGAACTGACTTCCCGCTTCACTGCCGGCAGGTGCTACCATCGGGGCCGTGCTGGTGATCTTGGGAACGGGGATGGGTTCTCCAATCTCTGACGCTGCCAAGGACGTGGAGATTTGCTCAGTGCCGGGTGCTCCCGTCTCCATTGAACCTCTCGACTACACTAGTAAGTAGCAAGCGACTTGGTGTAGTTATGAATTGGTTATAGTAATATGTCAATGAAAGGATACATTTGCATCTTTTGGCCAGTTCTATTATTTCGTCGTATTCAACATGTTTTTTTCTGAATTAAGATCTTCGCAGTGAATTTCGTCGGGTGTGTTAAGTGTACCATATCAAAAGCCATGTCAGCACCCGGGCCCCCAAAGTACCCCCCGCTCCAAATTTTAGTTCGCTCCAGGTCAGTGTCAGCTCCACGCAGCAGCAGCGACCACGTGGACAGCTGGGCCTGCACTGACTCCACGGACGCCCGATGGGGATTAACGACTCTGCTGTCAGGCATCTGCGGTGCGATCGGATGCCAACACATTACACCGGTCAGCGTCGGCATCAGAGGACGAGTGCCAGATCGCCAGGGTTTGCTCCGGTGTCATTAGCCGGCGGCGGGTGGCAGTCTCTAACGTCGTTTCGAAGGCGCCGCTGGGCACCCACCTGCCGAGGAACACCCCTAACAGCAATTACGGATTCTGACGACGCGCAACGGCTAGTACGGTGGATTACCGCCCGGTCAAATCACCCGCCCGCCACGCTGAGATGGTGACGGCAATGGCGGCGCCTGCACAGCTGTGTCCATCGGGACGGCAACGGAAACCAAGCACATGGTGAAGCGCCGTCCCTGTTGGAACTTCTTCCCGTTGGAGGTCACTACCTCCTGGGTCATCGGCGGTGGAAGGCGGTCCAAAACAGAAAGAAGGCGATCCTACAGGAGAGCGACGGAGGAGAAGGCGACGATAGGAAGTCGGGAGACAGCGGCGAAGGAGGGAAGTCTGGAGACAGTGGCGAAGGAAAACAAGTATGTTGGCAGCGGCGAGAGAGGGAGGTCGAGTAGTCTGGTGGCAGTGGCGACAGAGGGAGGTCCAGAGAAGTGAGCGGAGAGCGGAGGCGTGTTCATCATGCAACAGGATAGCGGAGGCTCGTGACAAAGTGCCGGCGCTTCATTAGCCCTTCGATGTGGATCAGAGACGCGAACGCCGGTAGACGGAGGCGGAAACAGCCACGGCAGAACGACACTGGCCATGGACCGGCCGGAGGCTCACCACTCCATATCTGCTGGCGTCCACAGAACCACCGGACGAGAGACGACGGCGACGTCATCGGTGTCGAAGGCAGCACGGCCACGTCCGGCTGCGGCACGAGAGGAATCATGAGAAAACTTCAGCCGCTGGTGAGAGCCAGCCAGACCCAGCCAAGTGCGTCGTTCAACCCCAACAATTATTATGCCACAGCCCACCACACTCCCCTTCATTTGTCCCCCCCCTGTCTTTGCAAATTCGTCTTCCTTGGGTGCAGACACGGTAATATTACCTCAGATTTGGTGTGAAGCACGGTCTTGCGTGTTGTCTGCTGGGTTTATACATTTTTCGGACGAATCTTTGCAAAATATATCTGTAGAAATTCCAACCATATTTCATTTAGAATGAACCGCTAACGTCAGAAACCGAGACTTTGTAACCTGGGTCCACCATGACCAACAGCGTTATCTAAATATTTGTTTAGTTTATACTTGAAGTGTTCTGGAGTATTATAATTTGGTGTTGTTCCTTCAATTCAGAGGTTTAGTAGCAGTTGGCGTCAAACTCAATTGTGGCGCTCGTGTTACATTCGTCTTTCTCGTCTTTATGCGATTGTGGCGCCACGCTTTTACTGCAAGCTGTTGTCAGATGTTTGCCTCATTTGTTAACTTAGTCCTGGTCTAGGTTTCACCATGTGAATATATCAGAGCATGTTCCCGCTTGGTTCTGCTGGAGTTGGAACTCAAGAGTTGTACACCTGAGCTGCGGACACTAGGTACAATATTGAATCCTTTTTTTTGCTTTCAGTGCTCGGCCATTATTTTTCGCGTCTCGTCCGTGTTCAGTTCGACCGTCTCCTTCACTTCCGAATTCAGGTTCAGTTGAGGATGACAGCCAATCAGGGCATATTTGCAGTTCTAATTATGGTTTAGAAACACGGAATTCGCCGTGGGCGCGGTTCAGCCGCGTCGACGTCTCCGCCTCAAACGCTCGATTAGGATCCGAAAAACTAGTCTGGCGGCGTGGTCTCGGGAAACCAGGCTTCGTTACAGAATTGCTTCATTAGGTTCCGTCAGGATTAGTCTGGCGGCATAGTCTGGCAAGAGGCTTCGTTACAGAAACATGCATTAGGTTCCGTGGGAATGGCCCGATGGCGTGGCTTGGGAGGGCCCGACACCAACCCCCTTCTCATGAGGCGACATCTCAGTGGGCGTTACGGAGGGCACGGCAACAGGGGAGGCTGACGCCATGGGGAATAATGAAAATATGGAGCTTTCAAGGTGGAACAATTTTAAAGGAGGAGACGGGCGAAAGGTATAACTAAATCACGGGAGAGGGGGTATAAGACGGCCCATGGCACCACTCCTATCTGGACGTGTATGGGTCTGCGCCAGGGCAGGCTACTGTTAACACGCGGGGCGAGGTGGGCATATTTCCCGACTAATTTCAACCCTAAAAATGTATGGCCATGTTGCCTCGGTTCCCACCAAATCTCGACCCATTTAAATTGTCCGGCTTGTGTGGTGCTTTCCTTCGATGTCGTGCATCGCATGTAACGATGCCGCCCCGTGTGATCACCTGTCGCCCACGCAGCCCCCCCCAGAAATATATCTGCCGGCGGCGGTGACGCGACACACATATTCTCCATCCGTTCCACCCTGCCCCGCTACAGTAACAGGATGCGTGTTTTTTTACAGTAGGGCTATCGTGGGAAGCTTGCTTTTTTCTTCACCGTGGTGGTCTTAATTTTTAGCGGCAATGTGTCGGAGTGGTGGTATTGACTGGGTGAGACCCAGCGCTCCCAAAAATTGAACTTTTACTGGTATTCTTGTATTTTCCATCATCAATTGGTCTCGCATCATTATGATCTAGCTTAAGTTCAACGATTTGGAAAGCAGGCCTGTTTTTTAGCCCTTTTCAGGAATTTCATTATGATACCCTGCTCCTGATGCTGGAATTGTATTCCTAAGAAATAAAGTTGTTCCTAAAACATAGTTTACCTGGAGAAATCGATGAAACGAGCTCTGAATTACCTTTGAAAAGGCTAGTGATGAATGCTGGAGTGAAATAGCAAAGGAAAACGCTACAAACCTTTCTTTTTTGTCCAACATTTGGTTTTAGTTTAATCGAGCCCGACTTACCTATAGCATGAAGAGTCGTTTGCGTCATCCGAGAAGTTGACCACTTTTGAGAACTTTACTCAATTAAAACGGGATGACTGGTCCATACCATAGCGCTATTTTACAAACAATTGAAGGTCAGAATTTGGCTTTGGTTCTGTGGGGATAAGGGATGGAGAAAAGAGCAGGTACGTGTGAAGTAACAAACTTAGTAGTTCAGAGTTTTACACGTCGAAAGGAAATGGATATTCGATTGGGTGGATAAACTAAGTAATCATGCCTCCGGCATAAGTACTGCGGAATTTTTCCCTTATGTCAAGGCCTTTGTTCGCAGATTACTACATGCTTGTGACAGCGATGCTGGCAGTAGCTGTATCCTGTTTCACAATATTCTTCGACACGGCCTACCATCGCACCAATCGAGACACCGGCTCGGGGTTGCCCTCTGACACGGAGCCTGTGATTGGTCGTGCAATCAGTGACGTCACAGAAAGCGGAGGGAACGCTGACGTCACTGACAGCAGCAACTGTGGTGGAAGCTCTGCAGATGTAGACTGCTCCCCTGCAGCAAGTGTATGAACTTAATTGACATGTTATTATCCATGAGTGATGAGAAAGAGCGAATGTAGTTTATGAAGACACTGATGAAAACTGAATGGTGAAATGTGTTGGAATTTTTGTTTATAGTGTGTACCGAATCATGGGGAAAACATTGCATGTATGTACCCTTTATACAATCAACGGGCCACTCGTACCAAAAACGTCTTATCATTGTTGTGTTACAAACAAAAGACAGTACAAAGGTACAAGTGATGTTCTGTTGTTACCGTGTAGAAATGTCTTAGGGTAGTAAGTAACCTCATCATATCCTGGAAATTAAATGCTCAGAATGTGTACATATTTTAAATGTTTTGACGGGAGACGATATGTGATGTTCCCTTCCACCAACTTTTGACAGTGCTCGCCTGATATGTGGTGGTAATAATTTGTCCCAGCACAACTTAAGCTGGTCACCTACTCGAAACATTTCCTCCCCTTGTTTGCCAGGAATTTATCAAATTAATATATGTCTGTCACCACAATTTAAGAAACATGATTACGGTGAATTTGTGTGATTTTTCTCCAATTCGGTCAACGTATTTGCTAATATGTTTCTGCGTGTGATCTTTTTATATAATCGTGTGTATACAAACATGCATACTGTAACACATCCATAAATACACATTTATTTATAATATGGAAGGTAGAACAGTCCATCCAACTTACCGACAGCAGCGGTAGGGCAGGACTTGAGGCTGGGAGGCGAGGCAAACAACATATTTCTTACAAATTTCCTTTCAGTCCACGCCATGCACGGAGAAAAAAATACACCCAAGGCATCTGATGACCTCAGAATCGTGTCTGGTGAGGGAATACACTGAACCTTTGACGCTTGATTTCAGCTTCAAATCACACTACCTGTGCGCTAACTATTCTATCGGTAGAATCATAAGACAATTTCAGTCAGTGTAAGATTAAACGCAAAAATATGCCAGCGTAATTTTACCAACTCTTGTTTTATATAAATCCCGGTTGAGATCAACTTGTCTGAAGGCATCATTTTATGCCATCTGACGGCATTCACTTATTCCACCACGGGCTAGAAAACAGCATTGGAGTAAAAAATCGCATTGACAAAGTCATAAATGGAAAGAGCGAAACAACCACAGGCATCAGATGATTACCGGCTTCAAATTACTCCGGCAATGATACTAGAAATACCATATCCACGAGGAATCACGAGCAAAGTGGCATCAAAAGATTCTTTGACCGGATGTGCCCAGAGGATCGAGGTACCTCCACTGCGAGTGCATTTGGCGTGAATTTTTGCCGCGTGTCTGGACAATCGACAGTTGTATCGTTGCTTCCGCCGCGGCAGCTCGCGTGCAGGAATTCCGAGAAAGGTGGGTCATTTTGTTCTGTCTGCTTGTATGTATGATGTATGTACCTACCGGATTCCATAGATATAGGATCGTGTAAAACATTGGGGGGGAAAGGCGCATTTTAAAGTCATTTCTTTTCAGTCAACGGCATAGGCTTAATGGTTAAAACTCACGAATGTTGTGGGTTCATGCAGGGACGGATCTAGCCCGACGGTTTGGGGGTTTCTGTGTTTGTTTCAGTTACTTGTTATACTTCCAGGGGGGTAGCCCTAAGTCTGCCTCTCCTCCTGAGGGGGGGCGGTGATGTGTGGGCTCGACACACCTAGTATAAACTACTCTCCAATTATATGATCGCTCTTCTGGGGGAGGGAGGGGGGTTGAACGTTCGTATATGTTGTCTAAGATCCACTGCAAGTGGTTTTTCACTTGACATGTCATTTCAATAAAAATAAGCACTCGGGATATTGACTAAAATACACACAGAGCATACAAAGACATAAAATCGTACCGCTGAAAATAAAAAAGACAGGTAACCATCAAGAACCACGATAAGATTATCACTATAAAACAGACATTAAGCATGCTCACTCGCGGCGTGACAGCAGTATGTTTCTCAGCCACGGTCTAAAACGTACACGGTCGTCCACTGCCAGCTGGTTGTACATTTGTACTCATCGGTATACAATCCGTCTCCTCCTCGCCTCTGAACGTATCCGTGGCAGCGTAAGGTTTTGCGACTGTCGCGTGAAATGATCGTGCGCAGCACCAGCCACCATTCCTATCGAATTGGCCAAATATTGGGGAGCACCACGCACAAGAGCTGAATGCACAGCACACACTGTGTGGTACTCAACTAGTTGTTCAGCTCTTATCCATCGCAACTGGGTCAAAACATCCGATACATGGTCAAAATACTACTCGCGCACTGAAATTTATAATATTTTGAATGCGGCGTGTCTGGGTAATATTACGAGAGCCATAAACTGATAGACAATAACGAATTACTGACATCACCAGCGCCTGCACAGTACCTTTCATGACGCTTCTGGGAATGGAATGTCGTGCGTGGCTCAGTACTATCAATATTTCAGTGCATCTTTCACACACCCGAGTCCACATGTCGCTCAAAACTCAGGTGTCTACCAATCATTACGCCTAGATTTTTGACAACTCTAGAATCCTGGATTACAGCCCCACAGAAATTGATAGTGATGTTCGGCAATGTCCTGAGCATTGATGGCGTACCAAGAATAACCATCTGAGTTTTGCTGGTGTTCAGCTTCATCCAATTTTTGCAGAACCATTGGAAGAGGGGCTCAAGCGCTCGCTCCATTTGAGTCACAATCCTCTGTAGATCACTTTTTGGGTCCGTCACAAGTATTGAGTATTGAGTGAACGAAGCTTTTATTGTTCGACAGACCTAGTATAAACTATTTTTAATTTCCCCGGCCTTTTGGGGTGGGGGGCAAAATATATATTGGCCCCCCTTCCACCGCTTTGGGGAGGGGCATGGGTGGAGATCCGGGGGGGTCAGGACCCCCCTGGATTTTGGGTCTCCCATAGTGTTTGTATAGGGCTTATACTGCCGATCCATTGTGAACCCCCCTGGACCCCTCCCCCTGGATCGAGAAGAGATCTCCAGCCTTGGGAAGGGGCATGGCCTGAATGCCCCCTCCCCTTGCGTCCGCCAATGTATACTTCTATTGGGTAACACCTACGGCAGTCACTCAATGTGCGCATGTGATGTAGTTTGGAGCACATCCGGTAGCGCACCCAATGGAGGGGGGCAGCGGGCCGGGCCCCCTTAATTAAAATGGCGCCCCCCCAAAAAATCGCACTAGGTCTGCGAAGCAAAAATCACCGCTCCCATCCCCCTCCCAAGGATGCGACGATCGGGCTGAAAAATAGTGGCGCCCCTAAAAAACAGCTAACACTAGGTCTGCGAGGCAAAACATTTTCCGCTCCCAAACCCCCTCATGATACGACGTTTGGCCGTCCTTTAGGAATAAAAGTGTGCCCCCTGAGGTAAAGTGCCGCCCCCTCCATCGGCTTGCCGCCCCCTTGTCAGCCGGGCCCTCCACATACGAGAATCCTGGGTGCGCGCCTGGGCACATCTAACAGGAAATGGGGCTCATTTGTAAGGGACTGTTCACTTATAACGTCAGCGGCCCAAGGGGTATGGGGTCTGCCATGTTTTACGTGGAGGGTGAGGGGGTGGTGTCTGGCCTTTGCTGACGAGGGGAGGAGAGGGAAACACCAGTTGAGCATTCACAAAATATGCTGCTCAGCCTTCACCGGCTTAATTTGTTCTTGTGTCAAATAATGTCACTGAGAACAGCAGTCTGGGTTACGAGGTCCTCGATATCGATGACCCGGGGTCATAGGTTCAATACATTAGCAGAGAATGAAAGTACATTATTAATTTTCGCATCAACGTGTTTGGCTTGCAGCTTTTCAAATGGTATGCAGTATAGCCTATGATTTTGTTTTATGACCTCGTCCCCGGGGTGAGAATTTATATTATCCAATCAAAATTAAACATTTTTATTCTGGGGGTTTAACGTCACACCAACTGCGGCGGTTATACGGCGAGGTGGGAGCGGGAGGGGGCAAAATACGGTAGCAAAATAAAGGATATTCATTTAAATCCATTTTCAAACTGAGAATAGTTATAATTATTACATTTAATACAGCTTGTTTTATTATTTCAGGTGGCTAAACTTCTCTGAAACGGATATGTACCGGTGCCAGTTTTCTTCATTTCGCCACCACGGCCGGTATCTGTTCCTAAGGCACTTGAGAGCTCATTCAAATGACGCTAACTTTATAGTAAAGTGCTTCAATTGTACGACAACATTTACTTCATTAGTCTGTTTCAAGAGACATTTAAAAAGGCACGCACATTTGAAAGCTGCTCCACCATTGATAGAGAACGAACGAGGCGCAGATACATCTACTGGATTCTCCGTGCAAAACCTTGATTCACCTGGTTTTGGAAACGTTGAAGAAAACGCTGATGGGGACGTTGACTCTAACAGAAGGAACAGATTGGCCAAGTTTCTGTTAAAGATGAAGACTGAACACAATGTTAGTGATAAAGCTTGTTCGTTGATAGCAAAAGAGATGGGGAATATTTGCCACAGAGTTATAGCTGATGCACAGAGAGTAGGAACAGATACAATAGTGCCTGATGCTCGCCAGATGGACACAACACTGGCTTGCCAAGAATTTCAGTCAGCTTACAGGCTTACGAAGTACAGCAGGGATAGCTTGGGCACCGTCGTCCCACTCACAAAATGTTTAGGATTAAATCCACGTGGCGTTCAGCTTACCTTTCAATATATCCCAACACAGCAACAGCTTGAGGCTTTGATTTGGACGAATAATTTGACGGTTGACATGCTAAAAAGGAAGCCAACCTGCTTGGAGAATGTTTACGATGACATTTATTCGGGTGATCTTCACAAATGCTATGAAGCTGACACAATATATCTCATTCTGTACTTTGATGAGTTTCAGTGTGGCAATCCTTTAGGGTCGCATGCTCCGTATACTAAGCTCGGTGGTATATATTATGCCCTTGGCAATTTTTCAAAGGTTTCGAGGTGCAAAACCAACAATATTTTCCTTGCAGCACTGTTCAAGTCTTGCCTCATACAGTCCCATGGGCTTAAGTAGGTCCCTCTAGTTAACGAGCTAAAACATTTGGAATCATTTGGCGTGCGGCTGAAAAACACTTCAAAAATTGCTCCCGTGAGAGTGCTTATTGTAGTAACTGACAATCTCGGGGCTCATGAGCTGTTGATGCTACCCAAAAATTTTAGCACTAGCAAGTTTGGTTGCAGATTCTGCATGGCATCTTGTGCTGACATGAGAACCATGACTTCTCTCAGTATGGATATGTGCCACAAGGAACCTCCGTTTATAGAAGAACTTGCGAGGTTTGATATAGGATTGCCTTCTGCTTTCAAAGGAAAAAGCATTTTGAGAGAGCTCAGCTCGCTCAACATTGCGGACGGTTTCCCTCCATATGTGGTTCACGACATGCTGGAGGGTGTCGTGCCGCGCGTTATATCCACTGTTTTGACTCATCTGTGCATCCAAAGAAAACTCGTGCAGCTGGAAAAAGTGAACGAAGCGATAGAAACATTCAAGTATGCTAATGCTGACAAACGTGACAGGCCGGTGTGTTTGAATCTTATCAAATCAAAAGTACGTGTAAAACAAAAGGCCTGTCAGAGTTGGACACTTCTCAGACTTCTTCCCTTAGTTATAGGTGATTTGGTACCAGAGTGCTCTGAATGGGATTTGTTGATCAGGCTTGCTCGCATTGCAGAATATGTGTTCTCACCTAGTCTAGATGAATGTGATCTCCACATTCTGCAGAATTCAGTAGAAGGCTGGCTGAGGGACTGGTTGACCAACTTCCCTGACTTCTCTTTGACGCCAAAGTTTCATTTCTTGCTACACTATCGCGATCAGATAAAAATCCATGGGCCACTTAGGTACTTCTGGACATTACGATTTGAACAAAAGCACCAGCAGCCGAAGAAATTTTCAAGAGGCAGCATGAACAGGACTAATGTCACGATGACTATTGTATGTAAGCACGAGCAACAAATGGCATTGCTTCGACAAAATGCAAACTATCCACTCGACAAGGACACACAAGTGTTAAGGGCAAGAGACGGGGTGGTGCAGGAGATGAAGATTGGTGGTATGACCTACCGGATAGGGGATATCTTATCCTCGAAGAAAAATGGGTCGGTCTATTTTTGTCTAATAAAGCATCTTTTTGAGTCAGGAGCATTTGGTGTCGCTGAGCACGTAGCTGAGCTGTACATCAAGAAAAAGAATGCCTATCAAATTTCTGCTACAGGAATTGACCGGCATATCAAGACCCAAGATCTAGCAGATTCCTTTCCCCTGGGACTTTACGGCAGATATTTTGTCCTTCATCATTACGTTAATGGAGTTGATGAGCTCTAAAACCGAAATTCAAAGGTACTTGTAAATAAACCATACTGAATTCACCATTCTTTGGGCGATGTTGAAGTATTTAATGTGCTGATCTAGCATGGAAGGGTTGAGAAAGGAATTTCGGCTTCTTGGTGCTCTAATACCATAATGCATGCATCAGCTTTTATTCATGTATACGCCCTGGCTCTCGATGAATAACCCAACACGCGCCCCGCTGGGGCGGAAAAATTTGCCCCCCGACCTTCTGGTTTTCCGTGCATAACGTAAAAGCGAAGAGACGCAGAACAACGTGACTAACGTTCAGTGGTGGGCACTCGATAACTTCATCCCGACTTCGATGACGATAATTCGATAAAAACCTTAAGTAAGGACGGCTAATTCGGGAACGATAACTCGTTAACGGTATTGGTTACTTCGATAATGCGATAACAGTAACTTTTTTGTGTACTCAGGTATGCCACTCGGCGTTAGAATGCCTTAAATATCTGTTGAATATCGCGGATTCATGTGGATATCAGCGATCACAAAAATTAAATTACCAATTATAAAATAAAATAAATTCAATAAACTACAACAAAATTGTCTGAGGGCAATCGAAGAAAAAACGTATTTACCAAAGAAGTGCCTAAGCACCTTAAGGGGCCATTTGAAATGTAGCTGATTATCGTAAAATACGTTTTTTTTTTCATTTATGCAAACATAAAAGGCTATGAGAAAAAGGACTAAAAAAGCACAAAAGTTATCATTATCGAAGTGCTCAAAACTGCGACTTCGATAAGGTGACTTCGATAATAATCGATTAGAGGTCTGGGAAAACGTTATCGTCGATAACGACTTCGATAATCATTATTGATGGCAGTTATCGAAGTGCCCACCACTGTAAATAGTACTTTATCCCCGCTGGAGTTGACGCAGATGACCAAGTTTTTGGGCCAGGTCATGTTAGGTCAATGTGATCCAACCTCAAATCCCGAAATCACGAGTTTGAAGCGATGCCGAAAGAACATCTGCCGACCGATCAATTTCGAACTTTCAGAATATGATAAGGTTATTAAGGCCTAAAAATCTGTCATCTCGGAACTTTCCCATTGTTGACCTAGGGTGTGGTCAATTTTTGGACCGCACTAGAAGTCTGGGGGAAATGGAGAGGGTTCCTTTTCAGTAAATAAGGGCTAGATGATGTTGGAAGTCCTCATACTATGTACTATTGACACGTTATCAGGGACGGATCCAAGGGGGCGAATGGGGTGGCTGACCCCTCCCTTAACCCTATTTCCGTCAGGCTCCCGGCTACCCCTATTTCCGGCAGGGGGGCAATATCGGCCCCCCTAAGATCTCGTAATCTAACCGGCCGATTTTGAAAATTCAAAGTGCTATAGATTCCCCTGACGCTAAACTTTATTTTGAAAAAAGAAAATTTCAAAATTTTGATTTTTAAGGAGAAGGTCGTGCAAAATATACAATTTTTGTGTATTTTTTAGATTTTCCATAACCTTTGTCTCTGTTGTACGATTTTCACAAAACTAGTTCAGATTTACAAATAATTGACCCAAAATTGTCATATACTCGAGTTACGCAAAAATTCGAAATTCAATGGCAGTTCCAGGACCAGGACTATGAGGGGAAATATATACAACCTAAAAAGTTTTTGTTACGCGGATTAGAAGCCGTGATATACTGCTTGGCATCTTTGACACATAAATAAATGAAAAAAGTGAAAAACTCATCAGGGGCGGATGCAGTAAGGTAAAACAGTGGGGTAAAATACATACCAACAATATGCGAGTGGTATGCATGAGTATATTAGTCCCTCGACTAGTTGAAATTTATTTCTGATAATTTTTACCCTCCCATGGCAGCTCTGGGAAAGGGGGTGACATAGGCGGGTCAAGGACTCTCGTCGTGGGGGGGGCGGGTGGGGGTGATTGGAAACACATTTTTAATATACAACGATATTGAGTCGCGGCGGTGATACTGGCTGGGAATATGCATTTTGAAAATGTGTAGTGACTGGACACGCCTCTGGTAATCTAAAATTTGGTTATAACTATTTTGAATTTTCATATACCCAATTGTATTCGCCCTGGCACGGCTGTAAGCAGTCTTCTCACTTACTAACGTTTAGTCCTTCTTGATAACATTCCCCCCATTTTGAACTGCTGTAACCGCCCCTGATGAATACAAATAGTGACAATTGTGAATGCACTATCATCTCACATAAAAAATGATATAATAAAACCATATAACTGGTATCAGGATCAGCAGAGACGGCTTCCTTTTACAAAGAACCCATCGCATACGATAATACTTGGTTTGTGGATAGAACCTCCCCAAAAACCCAGCCATAGCTCCGCCCCTGGTAAATATATAAAATTGACAATTTCAGAAAACCTGCCTGTACTAGTTTTAGGAAAAGTCAGGAAGTTTCAAAGTTCTATCGCAAGCCGTTTCGGAGATATTCTTGAAAAACCTGAGGGGGGCAATATTAGCCCCCCTGCCGGAAATAGGGTTAAGCCCAAGAGGCGCCCCTCTGAGGACGAAATGCTGCCCCCAAAATTCACCGCTCCCACCCCTCCCCTCAGGATGCGACGATTTGCCGCACCATTTGGGTGAAAAGTGCCCCTTTTGGGTGGCAAAGTGCCGCTCCCTGAGGCTTCGTCCCCCCTTACCGAAAGCGTATGTAGATCCAGGACACCAGCGGGGCGCGTATTGATTCTGTGACGCCACTAGAAAACAATTATCTTGCATGCCATTTATCCTCCCTTCTCGAATATTGCCATGTTCTTTTGTCATGTTCTGCGGGGCCTCTCAGATCATAGCTTTGAACTTACAAATTTTCTCACAGGCTGCATTAAAGCTACAAATTTTCTCGCACGCTCCATTGTTCTAGTTTAAGAAATTTCTCAGCATAAGTTGGGTGATGATTTGCCTTTGGTACCCAGTACGATACATCACAGATACAAACTAGGCGTTTTGTTCAGGGAGGCTCGATCCACGCCAATGGCGTCATTTTATTTTTTCGTGTGTGATCTCAACAAATTGTATCAAGAATGGATCTCAGCGGCAATTCTATTATTACACTCGGTCTATCCGTTTATAAGTTCATGCCGCATAACATATATCCCTGCCTAGGCACTATATACAGTTACGCAAGACAAATATCAGCTCCTAGATTACAATAGGAACATCTACAAAATTACTGCCTGAATAAAATGTTGCTGAATCTCAGGAGTAAACGTTATGGTTAGATATTTGTTTTTAAAATATTTTTATGACCGAAAGCCATTGAATTTGAACAACAAAGCTTCAAGGAATAACACAAATAAACTTTTTCAGGGTAACTGTGTGACCCCTATGCGTCCCATAGATTATACCGTTTCTTTTTGTTTCCAGTTGTCCCTACGGTACGGACATGGCTACCGGCGAAAAAGTCTTCGCGTTATCTATAGACGGGAGCTGCAGGAAGCTAAGGCTGAAAGTTGGACAGCATCTGCGAACTGCCATCGTAGAGCGGGCACCTGAACTCAACGGCAGAGGTCAAGAATCTCGCCAACTCGTCCACGCTCGTGGGTAGCCAAATGAGGTTCAAGGACCAGAACTTAGGTAGCCAATCACGAAGATTTGACAGAGATCAAGAATTGCATTTACCAGCACAAAACAAGTATTTCCACGATCTTACCGCCACGTAAAAGAACTATGCATAATATGCAATGCTACCTTGACTGATTTTAGGTAACATTTTAACTTTAGTGACAGACGATACAAATTAGTGACAAATAATTTATCCTTACTCACTCGCGTTATTTCACAGCTAAGTTAGAGATGGGTAGGTAACCACATCGGCAACGAAACTGACTCATACAAAGCCATGAGAAAAAGGTACTCTAAATTGCGATGACATGAAAACGGTAATATTCATTATTTTATATGAATTCAACCATTTATTTTGAATAAAAAGAGAAAAATGTAAAATCTATGTCAGGATTTATAGTGAAATTACTCTGCATAAGATAGTAAATCCACTGCTTACGTTGTACTTGAGGACTCGTTTTGCGGAATTAGAGATGGTCTGGTAGCCAGGCCGCCAACGAAAATTACGATTAGGGACCACCAGGTAGCCACTTGGGTAACCACAAAGTTTTGCGTTTCTGGCGCGGGAGTAGCGAGAAGAAAGCAGTCAGATATACGTGTTGTTGAAGCTGCTGTTTGGGTATCTTACTATGAGGCTGTAGATTTTGACCTAAATCAAAATAGGAGGTTTTGTTGCCAGTGGTAAACCCACTACCAATTCTTATATATTATGCCGCAGCCAGAGAAAAGCAGGGCAAAGTGAACTCTGCTAGATCTCAAAAGCCCAGGAGAGTAGTGTGATTTGAGGGTGTCAATAAGAGCACACATTTTAATCATGTGCATGCGAGATATCAAAACTGTAGACCTATAGAGATGAGAGTTGCAAGTTTTGGCTTTGCACCTAGAAAATTAGATGCTGTTTGGTGCCCATGAAGTCAGGTAAATTGCAGGTAGGTTTCTTTAGCGCCTACCTGCAGTTTTGGTGTCAATTTTATCAAATCAAACTTAAAATTGTAATGATTCCACAAAAGTTTCCATTCAGCAGGTGAATGTGGTGCTGCTTATTGATCTGCTTCAATATTTCTAGAATTTGCTGGATGATGGTTGTGGTATTAGGAGGTACTTGTCCTCTGGCTGAGTGCCTATATTTGGTTGCATGCATTGGAGATATTTAAATTATATGTATTCTTGTAACAGAGTGTTAATTGAATGTAGTCTTCAAGTAGCTTAAGTTTCAGCATGGTGACTGCTACAGTCAAATGGTGGTTGTCTGCTATCTTAGCAATGATGATCTAAGCAATGATTGATCATATAGCAAGCAGTTGCAGTAAGGGTACTAGACTCTGACGGCACATATTATTTTCATGTATTTTTGAATTAGGTACTTGATAACATTTTTGACTGATTAATATGCTCAGCTAATGGACGCATGCTTGTATTACAGCACACACAACTTGTAATCACTGCGCATATACTTAACCTTTTGCTGTTTGGTACTAAGAGTAAGCTATATGTAATCCATTAGTCTCCAAATCACTGTAAATTTAATTACTTTCATAATTCCATATTTTGGGAATACTTTTTCACTCACTAAGACAGTTATTCTGGGAGCCATTTAAAGCCTCAGTTCATGCAAAAGTTAATTTCGCTTCAGGTAGCCATGTTGGTCGCATCAAGGGATGTGGGTAGCCAACCTGACATGTTCTTGACCTCTGCTCAACGGAGAAACATTCAAAGTACAATACTTTGACTCAGAGCTGAAGGAGCAGATTGATATCGACGATGCCTCTGAGGTACCATCCGGCAGCAAGCTGATCGTTATCCAGGCATCTGTTTCATCGTCAATCACCGAGCTCATTCCTTCAAGTCCAGGACCTTCCCGAGAAAGATGGATGACCGAGGAGCGCCCCATACCAGCTATGTCCTCGGAGGCAACATTGGAGGAATCTGTTCTTTCGCAGGTATTTTCGCAAACAACCGGTGGAAGTCCCGAAGAAACCCAATTTGACGCTGAGGAGTCTGTATCGTTCCTCGCAAACATGCAGCAAGGGCAAAGGGAGGAGACAACCAGTTCCGATCAGGCGCAAAGTCGCAGAGGGATGGGAGCATTTGATGCGGATGCGCTTCCAGCTCCTCTGAGGCACAAAATCAAGCGTGACGACTATGAGCTTACAAGTTCCGATAAGAAAGCCATCGTGGATACGGCCTATTGCTTCTACTCCGCGCAGTCATATTGTCCCGAGAAATCAGGTTATCGTCTGATGACGGAAGAACTGTTTCGACAGATACCTCAGCTGTCACAAGAAGCTTCTGCTGAGGAGCTCATCGAGAGAAAACAGCAAATCCGAAAACAAATCAAGAACAAGTTAAAAAACAACCGCCGCCGCTGTTCTAACCAGCGCATGCAAGAAGAGAGAGAATTGAAGAGCAAGGAATTTGAAAGTCGAAAGACTGAGGGATACAGGAACTTCATGCCTCCACTAAAGATGTCCAAACTAGACAAAAACATCATGACTGCTCAAATCAGTGCAGAGTTGCAAAGGGTCACAGCATGGAACGATGTTGAACCAGTCATGAAGAAATCGTTCCCGCTTCGTCGGAACCTGCTGATTTCTTCGGAGAGAAGGAGCCTGACTGGTCTGCGTGATCTGTTCCCGCAGATGTTCAGCGTCGATGCCATCTGGCTGGACACAAGCCTCATCATGGAGCAGGAGAAGCCGGAGTGCCAGGAAAAGCTAGCAACGAGCTTATCCTGGCTGCTCAAAAAAGTGGGGAAACTAACCAGATGCCCGGAGGAACTAGAGATGAGAAACTTGTTTGTCCTCTGCAGCGAGGAATGCATTTCTGACAATGAACACAACGGAGTGCACATCCGAGAAACGGACAGCGGCCGCGTCCTTTTTCGGGACAAGAGGAGCTCACAGAGCTGCCTCAGGGCCTGAAAGAGGAGGGGGAAGCCGTTGTTGCGACTGTGGCCCATGCCGTCTTCTGCCTGAAGTTTGGAGGACCAGGAAGGAAGACCTTGCGGTTCATCTACCGCTACGCCTTCGAGTTTAAGGTAGACGTTGGTGAGTACGTCCGCCGTCTGTATAAAAAACTCAAAGACGCGTAGACCTGTTAAGTGAAGTGACGTGGATTAAGCTTAAAGCACAAGTTCGCTGGGCGATGGGAAATATCCGATGTTAAAGGAAACGCAGACCACTAACGTTTGAAGAACGGTTGGGTTGATTGCAAATGATCTGTGCTGTCAGTGATAATTACATTGAATCGCGCTGTTTGCGATGTGAATTAAAAGTTGAGAAATTGTTTCAAAATAAATCGAAAGCATGAGATATGTGTGAGACCGTGTTCATTGTTCAAGTGGCGTGAACAGTACAGGTGTATTTTTTGTTTTCTCCGCCATAATATACATGTGTTTTTTTCAAACAGTATTTCTGAACACGGGATTGATCGAATGCAGAGAATTGGATTAATATCTGCTTTTAAATTTTGGGGATATTTACTTTCAGGGTTGCTCTTCATTCGTCCGTGTCTAGAAAGAAGCCTAATACGGAATAAACCGCATCTTTTAGCTTCAAAATCTAATCAGGGGTGGGTCAGTTGAGTACAGCATCAAGACGTATTCCATTATGCATGACTGAGGAGTCATTATATTCCTATAGGTATAATCGGAACACTGGGAATAATTTAATCGCATGTTTATTCCCCATTTGCATTGATATTGAATAGGAAAATAAATGTATCCTTTTAAGAAAGTCCTGTTGAAGTGAAAAATTCCTGTCCGGAATAAGAAAAGTATATGGTGTAAAAATACCACCGAAAAATGATCAAAATATTCTCCCAACATGCTACTTTTAGTGGGGGCGTAAAATTACGCCGAAAATGAGAGTCATTTGAACCCTGATTTCGGGTCTGGCGTCTTTTGAGCATTGACTCTATGCACATACGACTCCTAAAATGGGGTTCATCTGGAGCACCGTGTCACAGGGCGTCAATATTTCTCTCCGTGTAGGACTATTGGTAATATTTCTCATGGAATGGGGCATACTACATCACCCTGTTTCGCCGTCTATGTTTAAAGGTAATGGGACATCTCCAAAATCGGATTTTTAACTGATACATCCATGTCATAGAGCATGCCGAGAAGCCACTTGATCGATATTTCATTTGCCACAGAACTTACCGTTCGCGGATGTAAAAACATACAAATTCACCCCCTATCCACATCGTCCTCCCCGGATAGACGCGTAGAGTAAACCTTGAGAACGTGGTGCCATGCTCAAGCCCTGGAGCGCGGATACCCTTTTTCCTGGACTTCTTTAATACCTACCCGCTAAATGTCTGTCGCTGATCTATGTGGTAGATTTTGAGGGGCAAGCCAAAGTCGAAAAGCAAAAAAAGTACACGCTATGAAACATTTTTTAAACTTAACTCGAAGTTAGGTAGTGGAGGTAAACCCAAAAGTCGATAACCAAAAATATATAAATAAAACGTCATGGGATGAACTATGTGGTCACAGATGCTTGTTTTTCCTCTCCGAGGCCCGATATTTATACTGAAGCTGACTGGTTCTGTTCGAAGCTGAGAGTTGAAGCACCAAAACCTTGCTTTTAAACAAAAAATGAGTCGGAGCAAAAAGGAGGTCGAAAGCTTTGAAGGGGGAGGGAGGAAAGCAAAGCATATTTGATCCAAGCTTTTCCATTTAGGGGGGTGGGACAAATGCCTTTCCCCCCTGTCCCCCTGGATCCGCCACTGCTGAACGGGCCTTTAGTGCTTGCGACTATAAATGTGAATAACCTGCGTATATGACTGGTTTGAAGCGTAAAATAACTCTGAATGTATAAAAATGCAGAAATTTATAAGTATCCCACAAATCCTAGTAATAACCCATTGCGTCTGAAATATTTTCTTTTGTATTTTTATAAGATTTCACTAAAAAAATGAGAGACTCCATCTGGCACACGGCGTTACCAGGTTATGGCGACACTCCTATGTGAATACTTTTACCTCGTGCTGCCGAAGTATGAATAATACGAAATATTTGGCATTTTACCTTTTTTCAACGGAAATAAGGTTGAATTCATTACTTTTAAGAAATCCCCTAAAACTAACGGAGTGGGAAATTATGCCAATGTGCGAGATTACCTTTAAAGCCCATGCAAATTGCCATTATAATGTAACATCCACGTTAACCCGCGCCCCACCGGGGTCCGGCGCCACCTTCGCCCCACCGTTGGCCATCGATAGCCCCCCTCTAACTCCGAAAATATGGGGGTTAGTGCAAATCTGCAAAGTGCATTAGAAAGCTCGCCTGAATTCAGTAAGAAATTACTTCACATGTTTAAGCGCTCAGGTCAATGGTTTGACCTCCAGAGGTCAAGAAAGGTCACGATGGGCTATTTTCACTCAAATATGCAATGCTTAAGAAAACTAGACATAACTCCTATGCCATTAGAGCTATTGAGACCTGGTGAAGTACATTTGATAGGAAATTGCCAGACCTTTTTCCGCTATTAGAAGGTAAAGACCTCCCGCCAGTGGTTTGACCTCCAGAGGTCACCTTGTGACCTAATATGACCTGAGGTCACGAAAGGTCAGAAAGTAATCTTGCCGTATATTAAATGAGCGCCAGTGACGAGACAAACGAGACAAAGAGGCGGCTCCAAAACCAGCATGAACCGCATAATCCTTGAACTGAAGCTGAAGCAAACTATTGAGGACTTGGATGATGTGGACAACAATTGTCTGATCATAAAAGGCACTTAGTTCATCTGCTGACATGGCTATCTTGATCTCGCTCTGGAGTACCCGCTCGTTCGTTTGTAACGTCACGTGGTGCTGACCTATGCGGCAGGCTAAGTGACTCAGAGGGCTTCAGGACACCTATTTAACTCAAATAGAGGAGCAATGGGTCCCGATATAAGCACCCTTAGGAATAACCGCACACTGGATGTAAGTGGTTTTGGCTTTGTTAGGCTGAAAACTGCTCAGTGCTCAGCCCAGCCACCTACAGTGCATTAACTGGCTCCCACTGGGCGCATCCCTTGGGGCACGGATATGTGACTTGGATGTGAGCTGGTATTGTGCGTCTTTCCTGAGTTCATTGTATTTTTTAATGCATTTTGGTGGATTCAATGGATACGTCTCTGATCACTGTACTTCATAATGCGTGAGCAACGTTGGCATTTATGATCCACTTTTAAACATCCCGAATTTTGCAAAGGAAGGAGTGCTCAAATACGAAAATGCACAAGAGTAAAACCGCCTTAAAATACAATTTTACAAATAAAAAACGTGTCCTGGGACGGAATTTTTGATTTTTTATTTTTATTAAAGCCTTATAACTTTACAGGTAAAATCGTGCGGGCGTTGTTTTTGGTTCATTTGGTCAACGCGCGTGTGACGTCACTGGTTGATTTTTCTGCTGTGGCAATTCCTGACTTTTGGAATTGCAGTCATTTGATAAAATACGAGTAAGTTGTTTTAAAATAATTGATCGCAAATAATTTTATTAAGAGTAATTACCAGGTGTCATACGCAATTATTATGGCACAAGCCAAAATAGGTACAAATAAATGGCCCGACAAACCCCGAAATCAACGAATGAAAACTCTGGCGCAGTGGTGGATACAAGGAGGGGTCTAGGGGGCTCAAACCCGCACCCTCAATCAGGGCCATGCAATTTTTTTAGTAGAAGCTATTCGTGGGTTGAGTGTGGTGGTGTTGAGGCCCCCTAACCCCCCTCCTTCCCATGAAAATATGGATCCAACTCTGTCCTGGCAAATTTTTTGCGGTCACTCTTAAGAGTGGCATACACGAAAAACCCGTTTAAAATATCGGAAATTCAGTACTAGCTACAGATCATATATGATATTGCAAGAGCATCAAAGCAATGCAAGATTGGCATGAGGGCACCTTCTAGGTGGTTAACTGGACAATTTTTTTTAGTAAATTGGCACAGATTTTATTTTTGTGATCAATTTAACTGTCTTTAATCCTCGTCCGTGCAGACAATGATACTGCTCTGGCGCTATGAATTCCTCAGCAGCGCGGGCCAACAGTGATGCAGCGGGCCTAAAAAACGGGATGACAATTCCAAAAATTACTTTCTAGAATTGATATCAAATGTATGCGGTGCATTTGGGAATTGTTTGGAACCCGGAAAACCATAATTATTTTCTTCCTCTAGCGTACCACATTGGTTTCACAGGAGCTGAAACTTGAAACTTATTCAGCCTCGCTAAATACGGGTATCTGACCAGAAATAGTAGCGTGATCTAAAACGTTAATAACAGGTGCTCACACCTCGCCATCCATAAAAAACGTATACTACCGTAAAGCTTTGGATGTTTGCAACCTTCTGGTTACAAAAATACGGTTGTGGCTGCTCCGAAGAATGCAGTGAGTTTGTTTTAATAAACATATGTTTCGGAACTAAAATTTATAACACACATCATATTTACTTAGGCTGGCAAAAAAGGCACAGTCAGGATCAGCTGGGAAATCATGCCATGTATTCTGGGAAGTGTCTTCTTTACATTGGCGGAATCTGTAGGTCGGCAATTGACGGCCGAAAAAAGTTATGACAGTTTTAGTGCACGCATGTTCTACCCGCAGTCGGCGGGCGGTTGTGGCAATGACGCGCGCGGCATTCACCAATCGACGCGTATTATTTCCTTTCCCCAATCAAATGACACATTTAAATGGGGAAAAAGGTTAATAAATCACAAAATATACGTAATGTTATTGATGGACGGCCTCTAATTGAAGGAGGCACTAAAGTTGAGAAGGAGGGTAAATTGAGACAACGAAAGCATGTTGTTCAATAGTTAGGGGAAGTCCGTGCATGAGTACGCACTTAACTTTCTACAGGCTTTCACTTTTCTCCTATAAGTCTAACAACTAACATTTTTATGTGGTTGTTTAGCTTGAAGAATTGTCTATGTATGGTCCATGTTTCAACTGGATGTCTCTGAAAGGAACTCGCCACGAG
The DNA here is from genome assembly GCA_034440635.1 of Lepas anatifera. Lineage (NCBI taxonomy): Eukaryota > Metazoa > Arthropoda > Thecostraca > Lepadidae > Lepas > Lepas anatifera. Next base: position 57,357 of record JAOTON010001306.1, on the reverse strand, counting down.
CACATCCAAAATAAAAAGTCACGTGCGTACTCTTGCCGGAGTGGGTCGGTAAGAGTACGCAAGAAAGGAAGCTGGAGTACGCATTGATACCCCGCTGTGCTTTAGGTGCATAGGCCATGTCGCGAAGTTCTTTGTCGCCAAACTAGGCGATTGCATGATTTTATGTCGTTCTGAATATGCAAGAACTATGTTGCAAAGTTTGGCTCTCCAAATATGAGTTACGGACTCTGGTCAGAGTGAAAATTAAATTGTCCTATCTCTTAAGCATGCGCACTCTTGCCCAATGGTCTACTGCGTACTCTTGCCGGACATGCTCCCTTGGGAAGAAAGTCTTCATAAACATGTTGGCAGGCATTTTAGCGTGCGCTCCGGTCCTGGAGCACACACCTAGCTCAGCTTTCTTACTGATGACAGACCGCAATACAATACTTTTAATAATAGAAGCATGGTCTACAAGTTTAACCAGTTAAGAAATATTACTTCAAGGGTGCCCAGAAACATATTTTGCTCTGTACTCCCGCGGAAAGAGCAGGAGCACGTTGAATTTTGGTGTGCAGCCTAGGCACTGACCTTGCTTTTTTATACCAGGGTATCCACCATCTCAGTGGTTGCTAAGTAACCAAAACAGCTGCTGCGTACTCTTACCCGCCCCTACCCTATTAGGGCACAGCGAGATCAGGCTGTGAATAAGAAAATTGATATTTTAACTTCGGCTCACTTTCTTCCCCTTGTAAAATCTTATTTCAATTCGATTTTCCGTTTATCTTTGGCCTCCACCCCTTATTAAAACTCACTGTCATGTATGTACAGCCGGTTCCACAGTGATACGTATACGTACGTGATATGTAAGTATTATTGTCAGTTCGTTTAAGAAATATCTTAAAAACGATTACTCTTCTTATATACCTTTCGCCTCCAGCAATGAATTTTGACGAGCTATCTAAATTTTGAACCCTGTAAACTGGATGAGACGTCAATTTGGAAAATTATGGACAACAAAACTTTTTCGCCGATCCTGATAATTTTCTGTGTCTTTTCTAAATTAATTCCGAATTTTGAACCTTTTGTAGTATTTCGCACGTCAGTTCATGCATCCAGTTAAAACGCAGCAGGTGAGGCAACAATGGTGTCGGCAAGGACCATCACTTGAGATATTTTTGCAAAAAACGACCGCAGCCTAATACCTAACAATCAGTATCGAACTGGCTGTACATACTGCCTCTCTTGGATTTTGAAGAAAGTCGCTCGTCGCACATTTTGTTGCGTTTGCCGGCTGTTAAGATTTAACAGTGGTTATCTTCTGATGATGTTTTAATACCCGACGCTCCCCAAAATGTGTTCGTAATGCTAATAAATACGAGATGAGAATGCATTTTTTCACTTCCAATGTTTGCCGGCTAACAACTGGGAAAATCCAATCATTAAATCAAATTAGCAATCATATTAATTGCTTCCCTTACTATTATCTTTATTCAGCTTATTGCATGTTCAGATTTGCGACTATGTAAATATTTCATAAAGCTACAGTCACTGTAAGAGCCGTTATAAACCCTCGATAGCCTCTGCATAAAGTGGCGCACCCAATGGTTTCCAAGGGGTGCTCTGGTGTCTTCGTTATGGACTTGACCTCAAAATGGATGTCCGCTGTAGATTTTCCTGTACAAAAGCTTTCAAATGGTATATAGAAACTCGATCTAACTCCTCTAGAAGCCGAGTTACTCTCGGCTTTTGTCAACCTTGTTTTGAAAACCAACATTGCCTTACATCGGTTTAGAAATGACACCATAACTCGGTGACCTGACCTGACCTTGGATTGAAATTTCGTCAAGATGTATCAAATTGATTCTGGTTCGCACTTGCCACGCGGCATTGTGCTCAACCGAGCCGTTTTTCTCCCATCGCAGAAAAAAATTAATGCCAAATGACTTCTTTTTGTCGCATCTTTTTGCCCATGCTGCTCTCTGAGTTACATTTTTGGGAATCTGAAGAAAGATACATACTTGCCCTTCGCGGTATTTCTGCAGGTGGCCACTGCACAGCGTAAAACCATTTCTTGAAATTCAATATTTCCTGTGGAAATAAATAAGAATTGACTTCCTCTTTCTTTTCATGTTTTGAATGTTGTATTGAATGAAGAGGAATAAGACGCTTAGCCTCTTGGGTTCACGCGTCTGTTTCCTGAAAAGGGGGTATGGCCTTGTTGGGCCGGTTATGGATACACATAATACGAGTCAGAACTCTACGTCATGCTCTTGCCTAAAATGTTTAAGCAAGTCTAGGTCAGCCTTAATCTAAATGCATTAATAAAGGTCACTCACTTTAAAACAATTATCACCTGATCAATAAATTTTTCATCGTCCCCCAGTAATACTTCAATAGTCATTTGTACACCAGATTCTATACAAACTGTATGCAACTTTCTTCGCTGAGCTTGAAACTTGGGACAAAATATGAACACGCGTTCTATAGTCAACCTTCATTCACATTCTTCATACACTTTGAATGTTGTATTCAGGTAGGTACAGCAGCGGAATCTCTAGCATCAAGTATACTGTTGAAGGTACTCCAGAAAGAAACACCTCCATAAACTGCCGATTCATTACTTTGAACATTTACGATATGCAGTCAGGCAGCAGGCTGGGGAATGCATTTCAGGTCCTTTGCAAACATGACGATACTTGCACGACGATTTACGGTTACTTATCCCAACAAAGGAAATTGCTGGCTAATGCTTTTAAAATGTTAATATCAGTAATGGATTGATGCCTCAACTTTGTATCAGAAATTCAAATCTGGACATTATCAGCCTGCATTGAAAACGAACGCAATCTTTCCTAGAAAACGAACGAAATCCTTCAACAGAAATATATGAAATTGAATAAAAAATGTTGGCAAAAATACATGAAAATCCTCCCGCGGAGTTCCTACCTACACTGCCTGCAAGCGATAAGACAAATTATATGAAAACAAGCGGCGGCACCGGCGACCAGTTTCCATGGCGACGGCGGCAGCCAATCAGCAAAAAATCAACCAGTGACGTCACGGTCAATACACCGACCGGCATTGGGATTTTAACATGGGATTACACGCCTCTGATTTTCACTCGGTTCTCACCCAAGATACCTTTACTTAAAGGTACGTTCAAGAGGAATTCCTCCACGCCCGAGTGACGTCACACGGGCGTGGAGGAATTCCTTCACCATTGAGCCGTGTATTAAACTGCTGCTAATGGCACTTCCCGCTTACGAATTTGTGAGAACATACGGCAATCAAGTTTATCCCAAATGTAATAGATAAGCATTTCATTTTCGATTCTGGGCCTCTTTTTGCAAAAATTGGAATATTTAATCATTTAATTTTCCCATGCTATATGCTACGAGGTGTGACGTCACATCCGGTGGTCTCCGCTTGCTGTTGGAGGGGGGGGCTGGTTCTCACCGAGCCCTAATACACATGTCATAGTTTTACTTTTCTAAAAGTTGGCAACACTTCCAGTTTAAGCGCTGATGATAACTGAGCCCCCAGGCTTCGCTTCCCTTCATGCGCCCTTGCTGTTTGTGGTCAGGCCATAGGCGGATCCAGGATTGCCGATCGGGGGCACCTTCCGGGGGGGCGCCATCTCGACCGGGGGCGCCATCCGGACCAGGGGGCGCCACTTATGACCGGCAAAACCTATCAGGTGGGCGCCAAATCCTATCGGTGGGCGCCGACTTTCGCATCCTGGGGGGGGTGGGAAGCGACATTTTAGGGGGCGCCATCGACCTTTCAGGGGGCGCCGAGGGTCGATTGGGGGCACGTGCCCCCTTGCCCCCCCTTCCTCCGCCTATGGGTCAGGCGACGACGATCGCTTCGAAGTTCGCATGCGCGAGGGAGAGGGGCGGGAGGCTCGGCACTCTACTGTGGCGAGCCACGTGCGGCACTGCCGGCGCGACTATACACAGTAGACAGACGGTAGGAGCCTCCACTCAGGGAGTCAGAGAAGTGGTGTGGGTGTTATGGATAGTGAGACTGAGTCTGACAGCCAGGAGTATCGCGCATACAGACGGCGCTGGCTGATCCTCTTCGTAATCGTGGTCACCCAGATCACCAATGGGGCAGTGAGTAAGCCTGGAAACGGTGGAAATGGAGATTCATATGCCAGTCCCACTTTACAGAGGACATTTTTTCGACCGATAACTTTTGCCCGTTTGTGTTAGCCGAAGGCAGTTTGTGATACAGTGACGAAGCGGAATGCAAAACATGATATGACAGATGTGGTGGTGCGGCTCTGGTAGAGGATGTTTTTTATTTCAGCAGATTAGGAAAGGTTATGAGGTAATTCGGCGCTTAACGTTCCGGCATTAATCTGAAACATCGTGTTAATTGTTTTCTTTGGGACTGGATCTTGGTAAACTGACTACGCCTGCTCTTGTCACAGCTGTAGCATGTCTGGTTTACCTAACAGGTTCCAGAATTAAATTTACCTCGATAACGTCAAACGTTTTCAACTCGGTTCATGGCGACAGCTAGAAAGTCAGAGGGATAGTGACAAGTTTCCGGCAGTCTTCAAAACAAAGCATTCGTTTCGTGTCGACATGTGCGTCGAGCACAAGTCTCACAACACCTCCCGGCAGGCATCGTTGTCCTTCTCTCCAGTCGCCAACTACGTGGCCAACTACTACGCCGTCAGCGTCGACACGGTCAACTGGCAAATGACCCAGTTCATGATCGTCCAGTTGGTCATCACGCCCTTCATCATGTGGGCGGTGGATCACTGGAGCTTCCGCTGGGTGGTGAGATCAAACATGGCCGCGGTGTCCTGGAGAGAATGTGACGACACATTCTCGTGATTTTTTAACGATCGCGGTCAAGAGAGAAAATATTCCATGAAATGTCATTGAACTGTGAAACATTAGTTGAAAATCAAAGTAATGACATAGAGGAATTAAATCATGGGCAAAACTCAGATAATCCCATTTATCGTTTCTCAATAGAATGGATCAGTTTGAATCGTTTTCTTGTGAACCACATCGAGTTAAGATGAATCACATGTGCCTGTATGACTAGAGCCTAAAATACAAGTAAAGGGGCTTTGCCTCCCCTGAATTCGCCTTTGGAACAATTCGTACACGGAGACCACTACAAATCAAGGGAGTTTGGTCTGCACAAACGTCTGGGAGATGCAGACACCAACAGAAGGCTGAAAAAGTAGTGTATTTTGCTCAATTTCCTTCTTCCCGAGATTAACACGAGCACTGGAAGGGGCCTCGGAGACCCCCCCCACCTGTTTTTCCAATGTGGCTGGAGAACTGCTCTTAGCCGAAAACTGCTACTTGGCCACAGTTAAAATCAATAGCGTGTCGATTGGAGAAGGAATTTGAAAATCAGCCGATTTTTCTACTTATAGGATTTCAAAGCCAGAACTGCATTTTGAGATTGCCGTAATCGCGTGGTCAGATCAGTTCACTTGCATTGGAGACCGAGTGGTGACGTCATAACGTCATATAACCGGGATTGTATGTCAAGGTCACCTCACATGAAGGTCAAGGCCAAGCTCGAAGGTCACAGGTCAAGGTCATATATGCATTTCAAGGTCATTGACCCCAGTGATTCTGGTCCAATTCCGTTACCTGGTCTGACATATCTTATGCTTTGACATCCTAGTTAGGGTACCTCAATGTAAAGGTCAAGGTCAAAGGTCATTGGTAAAGGTTAGTCCTCATTTCCCGCCCAACAATGGCTGTAGTGCTAGTCATAGTGTATATTATAGGTAGTATACTATATTGTGACCTAGGTCAATGATCTTGGATGACCTTGGGCTCCAAATTGTATAAACGATTCTTTGTGACCTTCCCTCTATGACCTTGGTCCGTCTTTAGCTTATTCCCGTCTTGTTCCTGGCATAATCACGGCATTTCCCAATAGCTCCCCAGCATGGCCAATGTTCGACCTTTATGTCCTTGTTTGACCTTGAAAGTATTGACCTAGGTCAATGAAAATTGCGTATGATATAGATAATTATAGCCCCCACCTATCCATTAACTGGCGTTTTTCTACACCTCTTAGTTTTTTAGATCTTAGGGGGCCTACCAGGTACCTCTCTAGAGTGCGTTAGTGCAAGATCACTCTCCAATGCGGGTGTTAAGGACAGTTTCTTAAAAAAATAGTTTCTTGAAGTTTATGAGCCAGGATTTTCCCCATCGCACAGAAGAAAAAGTTTAGGTATAGTATTTCATAAATCTGAATGGGTACCAGTCCCAGTAAAAAACCTAGATCAGGTAGGGTATATTAACCCGCGCCCCACCGGGGGTTCAGCGCCACCTTCGCCCCACCGGGGGCCATCGATGGCCCCCCTCTAACCTCCGAAAATATGGGCGTTAGCGCAAATCTGCAAAGTGCAATAGAAAGATCGCGTGAATTCAGTAAGAAATTAGTTCACATGTTTTAGTGCTCAGGTCAATGGTTTGACCTCCAGAGGTCAAATTAGGTCAAGATCGGCTTTTTTCACTCAAATATGCAATGCTTAAGCAAACTGGGCATAACTCTTATGCCATTAGAGCTATTGAGGTCTGGTAAAGTACATTTGATGGGAAATTGTCAGTAATTTTTCCGCTATGTGAAACGTAAAGACCTCCCGCCAGTGGATTAACCGCCAGAGGTCACCTCCTGACCTAAGATGACCTGAGGTCACGAAAGGTCAGAAGGTGACCTTGCCGTATATCAAACGAAAGCCAGTGACAAGCCAGACACAATGGTGTTTAATTCAGCGCTCTAGCTTATACAGGTCAAAAGTTATTGTCAAAATACTGTTTTTAACCCCTAGTGACCTTGGATGACCTTGGAGAGGTCAAAGGGCAAATATGGCCCCTGGAATTCGTGAAAGGGTGTCCAAGAACGCTTTTCTGAACAAGCTAAGCATTTTCAATCAATTTTGTGACTTTTAGATCATAAGACAGCTTTTCCCCATGTTTTTTCAATGGGAGAGGTCACCTCGTGACCTGACCTCAGGGTACGAAATCGAAAAATCTCGGATATACACCTTGTAGACCCCGGAGGGGCCATAAAGTGTAGGAAGTTTCAAATCGATCGACTTCGAAATGTAGCTCTTACAGAGCTCTAAAGTTGAAGTGAGGTGACCTTGGTTGACCTCGTCTGGTGACCTGACCTTGGGTGACCCGGGGTAAAAAATTTCAGGGATGGTGGTAAAATGATGCAGTGAGAGATAGAGCCCTCAACCGCGGTGCAGGGCCTCTTCGTTTTTCTGCTATCCCGGAAAAAGCTTAGGGAGGGCCATCGATGGCGCCCGGTGGGGGGAGGGTTAAACAATTTGGCTCCCCGAGGTCCCCTCCTTCGTCGGAAAGTTGGAACATTTTCTGGGTCCGTCAATGAAGGGAACAGTGCGAGATGAGATCTATCCCGGGGTGCCACCACCGCACCCGCCCCTGACCCCTATCAGGGAGTGGCTGGATGATATTACTCTCCTATTCCGGTTCTGGCTGTATTTTGATTACCTAATAGCCTCAAAGCTGTATTACGGTTTCTTGCTTTCTTGTTGGGCTGGCTTGTTATAAATATAATTTATATATATATATATATATATATATATATATATATATATATATATATATATATATATATAATCGAGAATTCAGTCTGAAACAGTATGCCTAATCTAGTAGACATCTCACCACATGACTGAGCTGCTGCTTCTAGGACTTTATTTATAGAACCATTTGTAAAGCCCTTCGCATTGGCGGACGCAGGGGGGCCATTCCGGCTATGGCCCCGCAAAGCGCTGGAGGGGGGGTAAACTATCTTTTGCCCCCCCAAACGCCGGAGAAAATTTTGAAAAAGGTGTCTACACTAGGTCTGTAGAGCAAAAAATCTTCGCTCCCATTCCCCCTCCCCCCGGAGGCGATCATGTACTTGGAGAGGTAGCTTATGCTAGGTCTTTCGAGCACTGAAAAAGGTGTTTACACTAGGTCTGTAGAGCAAAAAATATTCACTCCCACCCGCCTCCCCCCTCCCAGGAGGAGTGGCAGACATGGGTTTGCCCCCATCCCCCCAAAAAAACTCGAGTCTGCGTCCACCCCTGGCCCTTCGAACACCTTTTTTGTCTTGAAGAATCACACATGTATTTTGACATGTATGTGGTAACAATTGTTCTATGAGCACTGGTATTTTGACCGTATAAAATATAATCTATCGCTGTGAAATAGGATATGTGTATAACCAGCATTAGTATCTCATACATGTTTACAACAGATTGCAAGAAATGTGTGGTTTCATAGCCTTGAAAAAGTCAAGTTCTTGCACAAATGTAATATAATTTCGAGCAGACTGCTAGCTAAGACTCAAAGGACTGGTGAAAGAACTGTAGCAGCAGATAAAGATAAAGCGAACTGCTGCATTCGGTGACACGTCTCGGCTGTGCAGGACAGTGTAGCAACAGGAGGTGTATTAAAAAAACAGGCTACTAAGTGCAACATGTCCGGCGGTACAGTATAATACCCAGGCGGGTGGTGCGGTACGGTTGGTTGTATGCTAGGGTGCGCGTTATTACACTTGTTTCGATATCGAAACTTTTCACACGGCTTTAGACGGTAGACGCAAATATAAGGACAACCCTGCAAAAAATCGTCATTTTATCGAGTTTAAGCAACGGATTTTCACATTTTAACTTTCCCCCAGTGGGGCGAAAGGGTGCTGACTAACCCCCTACAGATTTTTCATCGTCATGGAGAAACGGCGGCGCCAAGCGCCACCGTACTTGGTACAGCTTATCATTAATCAATTCTGCAACTTCCTCTAAAAATTTTAAGTTCGGGTCATCTCGGGTCAGGTCACCAGACCAGGTCAAGTGACCTCACTTCAAAACATTTTTGGGATTGCATAACTCAGAGAAGGGTTAATTTATCAATGTGAAACTTATATCATATAATGGGCTCCCCGGGGGGGCTACAAACTTTGTTTCGGCATTTTGTATATTGTTGACCTAAGGTCAGGTACGAGTCATGGCCTCTCCATTGGAAATGCATGGGAAAAGCGCAAATTGCCGAAAAATGCTGCTTTTTCCGAATATAAAGCTTATAGGTACTTCTTATTCCCGGGATCGTAGTATCACAGGCTATTCGCAAGTTTAGTTTTGCAATTTTTGGCCTGTGACCTCTGAGAAGGTCATTTGAGTCTACCTAAGCACGTTTTGAGACTTATGTCAATAACTGCGCAGTAAATTGCAAAAGAGCTCTCATTTGGATACCACTATGCTTGATTTGTCATTACAAGTCAAGTGGTATGCGTATTGACTATGTTTAGTTAGATGATGACCTTGACCTGACCCTAGGTCATTTCATGTTTATACTTTGATCTAGAATGGTCATATTGTACATCATTCGAATTCCCGTAAATGGAAGCATCGAATGACGTTTAAATTTTGGCTATAACTTAACTCAGCCAAACGCTAGAGTAAAAATCTTCTAAATTGTACTATTTTGACCTTTAATGCCCTCAATATTACTCTGAGCTAAAACTTTATGGGAAGAGTTTCTTAATCGGTTCAATGGTCTATCAAACCATTCTTATGTTTTTTCGCTACCTTGCTCAGGAGCCGAATTACCGCCCCGGTAGCGCAGTTGGTAAAGCGTTGGGCTCCGGCTCACTGCTCAGAAACATGCAGTGGCAGTGCTTGTCCAGTAGGCCGTTTCAAATTTCCAAAAGTTTTCAAAATTCGTTAGGTCAGCATTTTTCCCATCATTTGGTTTATTTCTAGTCGATTGACAACAATTTCGTCCCAGTTAGTTGATAAATAAGGTTACCTATATTCGTTTCAAAATTTCATATTTTCGGGTTCGCTAGTCGTGTTATAGGCGGTACCGGCGTTGCAGTTGCCACTGCCATGGGCCTTGTTTCTGAGGTTGACATTTCTTCCCAGCCCAATTTTTCGATAGGGCTGTATGCTATGTAATACATTGGCTATTTTACGGACGTTGTGGGATGTATTTCCATGTAGGAAAGGGAGGGGAATGGTTCCTAAAGTACCCTCTTTGATAAATATGTTGGCAGATCGATGACGCGTCTCACATATGTCTCAGTAAATCGATATGGTGCAATATTCACTGGGAAAGGGGCACGAGAATTTAAAAATATCCTGTGAGAGAGTCGCGAATACCTCCTCAGTCTTCATTTTGTTTAGTTTTACGGCAATACCTATACGATTTAATTATTTCTGCAAGCGCTTCGGCTCCCTCACTAGTCACAAGCGAACTGTAAATAGAGACGATACAAGTTTTTGCTTTTCTGCATGCTTTCACTTCGCTGACTCCCTGCCTAGTTGTTCATCTTGACTAAATTCCAGGGAAGTATTTGCACTGCATTTTAACAGAAACCACATTTATACCTCACGCGAGTATCTCACATGCATGTCACGTCTTGATTTCAGCTTCCATCACATAGCACGTTTTCCTCCTATAGCGTGCTCATTGCTGCCCTTTCTAGCCTCCGTCAGGCGCGCCCTGTGATGCTCTTCTGCCTGCAGTAGCGACTGAAAGTGACTATCATCTTTGACAGCACTAACAAATGTGTTTAGCATATGGAGGCCTCTTCCGGATACGTCACTAGTGACTTTGATCGATCGGACAAGTCCCTCGTGAAGTAGCAAGTCTTTGTGAGAGACTCAACTTTTTGGATGTGCCGACAACCAAGCGAAGCTAGCGGATTTGAGGTAAAAAGGCCATGAAGACTCGTCCACCATGTCACCCAGCTGGCTTGTGTCGTCGAGGACAACATCAGTAGGGGAGTGGTCCGTCGCAGCTACTTTGGGGGTCGCCACTAGTTTCTCACTAATCTTAAACTTCTGCTCCTCAGAAACCTCGTCGCTGAGTAAACTGAACTCTTTGACTGGTAGCTTTAGATACCACAAGTGTCGTCGCAGCACCTTGATGGTAGCTTTTCCTACCTCACGGTCTACGTGTGGTTGTACGTGAACAGCGTTCGGTATAGTTAGAGGTTATTTGCTGGTGCATTTGCTGCGACAGGCGCTTGATGCCACGCACTGGCGTTCACAAGCACGATGGGCGGAGCTATGCGGTGAAGCTTGTGCATGGTATATTTTTCATAGCCAATCTGGTCCGAAACAGGTACATTTTGATGCAGTGCGGTACCGGTACAAAAAATAGAATCGGACCATGGAATCGGCACCGTCATGATTCTGAAAACGCACCAACGGTACCAATGTCACAGCAAACTGTACTCCAAGGGAACAGGTAATTGACATCATATGTACAGTGTTAGCGAGGGATGGGTCAGTGAAATCCTCATAATCCCATTAGAAACAAGGCGACATGTCAGATATGGCACATAATTATTCTCTGTTAGCTACATTATATTTTTCTTCAAATTTCCTGTGACAGGTTGGGCACATCAAATATTGCAAAGCAAATCAGGTAAGCATTGGAACAGAAGTTCGGAGGCTTATGAGACTTTGAAACCGACCTTTGCCATCCAGCGGGCTTGATGTCACCTGGCTTCGTGAACCGTGTGTCTCGGGGAGGTACAGCAGCAAAAGCTATCAGGCTGAGCTCGGCAACCTCTTTCGTCGCCGGGCTCAGCCTTCAAGCGCCTGCCGCAGCAGATGCACCAGCAAATAACTTCTAACTATGCCGAACGCTGTTCACGTACAACCACACGTAGACCGTGAGGTAGGAGAAGCTACCATCAAGGTGCTGCGACGACACTTGTGGAATCTAACGCTACCAGTCAGAGAGTTCCGTTTACTCAGCGACGAGGTTTCTGAGGAGCAGAAGTTTAAGATTAGTGAGAAACTAGTGGCGACCCGAGTAGCTACGACGGACCACTCCCCTACTGCTGTTGTCCTCGACGAAACAAGCCAGCTGGCTGACATGGTGGACGAGTCTTCATGGCTTTTTTACCTCAGAGCCGACAGCCGTGCATGGTTGTCGGCACATCCAAAAAGTTGAGTCTCTCACAAAGACTTGCAACTTCACATGGGGCTTGTCGATCAAACTCACTAATGACGTATCGGGAAGAGGCCTGCGTATGCTACAAACATTTTTTAGCGCTTTCAAAGATGATAGTCACTTTCAGCCACTGCTGTAAGCAGAAGAGCATCACAGGGCGCGCCTGCCGGAATTTACAAAGGCAACGATGAGCACGCTATATTAGGAAAGCGTGCTATGTGATGAAGCCTGAAATTAAGACGTGGCATGCATGTGAGATACTCGCGTTAAGTATAAATGTGGTTTCTGTTAAAATGCAGTGCAAATACTTCCCTGGAATTTAGTCAACATGAACAACTAGGCAGGCAGTCAGCAAAGTGAAAGCATGCCGAAAAGCGCAAACTTGCATCGTCTCGATTTACAGTTCGTGTGTGACTTGTAAGGGAGGCGAATCCCTTGCGAACATAATTGGATCATAAATGTATTGCCTCAAAACTAAGTGATATAAGGACCGAAGAATTATTCCTGACTTTCTCAGAAGAGATTTTTGCATTCTCGTCTTCCTTTCCCAGTAAATATTGCACCATGTCATTTTACTGAGACATATGTCATACACTTTATCGAACTGCCACTATGTTTATCAAAGGGAAAAAACAAGGATCATTATCCTCCCTTTCCTACTTGGGAATATTTCCAACAGCGTCCGAAAAATAGGCAATGTGCTACACTGCATACAGCCTTATCGAAAACGTGGGCTGGGAAGAAATGACAACCTCAGAAACAAAGCCCATGACATTGGCGACTGCAACGCCGGTACTGCCCATAAATTATGATAACACCACTAGCGAACCCGAAAACATGAAATTCTGAAGCGAATATAGACATTATTCTTCAACAAGCTGGGGAGAAATTGTTGTCAATCGACCAGAAATAAACCAAATCATGGGATAAATGCTGACCTCACGAATTCTAAAAAGAAATTGAAATTTGAAACGGCCTAATGTCCAGGCTTGGGATCGGTTCCCCTGAGACGCTCCGGCGCTTAATGGTTTATCCGGCGAAGGTCGGCCGGCAACTGACTGGTGAGAGGGTGACCTGAGCAGGGTGGCCGTCCCCGTGCTTTGTGGGACGTTAAGCTGTGGCTTCTAAATTAACCCTTCATTGTGGGATTTCCTCGTTCGGGTGGTGGGGTTGGGGTCTCCGTAACAAGTCCATTGATGAATTAAGTGAGACTTCGACTCCAACAGCCGTACTGGAAACAACTTGGACAGAATTAAAAAATCGAGGGGGTGTCAGCACTAGCCCAGCTTGTCAAAATTAGTTCCGATTTCGCTTTGCTGTTCAGCCTTATGATGGAGTGCACTCTGGTTTTTTATTTGTATTGTAATAATTTAATATTGCAATAGATTCGTAGTCTTCGTTTTGGCAGAACAGGAATACGATATTTAACACGCGCATTGACGGGGGTCTAAGCCACCTTCGCTTTGACGAGGGGGGCGGGTACCCACCCCCTAAGATCTCGAGAACCACGGTAGGTAGCGAAAAATGGTAAACGGTGTTGGGTAGCCCATCCACTTCTTCATCGAAAATATTTGCACCATTTTTTTGTCAGGTCACATTTAAGGTCACGAGATGTCAAAACATGCCGTCATAGGGATAACATGTAAATTAAGTTTTTCGGCCATCACAGCTGAACAAGTAAAGATAGAGCAAAACTACTTAAACTGTATGAATTCTCGCAGCAAGCCGAATCGAATGGTATATAATTTGACCTTCCTAGGCAAATCAAGGATTTGACCTGACCTTAAGTCAGGTCAGGGTCAAATTTTATAAAAATGCATATCATTAGAACAGCAAAGACAAGGCAAGTCTAATGCAGCTAAAATAAACGCTCTATCGCCATCCGTTATTGAGTTATTCAGTAAAAACAATTTTCCCATGTATTTCCAATGTAGAGGTCATGCCTCGTACCTGACCTTAGGTCATCGATATCAAAAATACCTGGACATATTTTAGAGAACTCGGTGGGCCCATTATGTGATGAGTTTCAATCGGATAAATTCACCCTGCTCTGACTTATGCTATCTTAAACTTTTTTTGAGGTCAGGTCACTTGACCTGTACTGGTGACCCGACCTGAGATGACGTGACCTTAAAATCGTCACAGAAGTTGTAAAAATGATGAGGGAAAAGGTATGCCAAGTACGGCAGCTACGCGCAGCCCTTTTTCTTCTATCCCTGAAAAACCCGAAGGGGCGGGTACCCGCCCCCCCGTCAATGCGCGTGTTAAGTGTTAAACAATGTCCTAGCGAAAAAGTGAAACACATCTATATACATACGTTAGTACTTTATTGTAATGTTTTATCCAACAGCACATCACACTGTTTGCCTGGCACCACGCTCTCCACGTGCAGCAGTCTCTGAGCCATCCGGACCGGCCCCTTAGACTCACGTTAGCGGCATTTATTTCGGAAGCACATTTATGCCGCAGACGTGTCTGAGGGGCCGGTCCGGATGACGCTGAGACTGCTGCACGTGGAGAGCGCGGTGCCACGCAAACAGTGTGATGTGCTGCTGGATAAAACATTACAATAAACTTCCAACTTATGTGTATATATATATATATATATATATATATATATATATATATATATATATATATATAATTTACAATGATGTTTAGGCGAATTTCAAAACTAAATTTATAAAAACATTATATTGCACCAATGTTTTTATAAATTTAGTTTTTGAAATTCGCCTAAACATCACTGTAACATATATTTGTCACTATGAACACAACATATATATATATATATATACGTATGTATATATATATATATATACATTTATATATACAGGACTATTTCTTCTCCATGTTGTTTGTTTTCCCTCTCTTCTGCTCCGTTGAAGTATGTATCTAATGTCCGACGGTGGAAAGTGTCTCAGCTTTCGCAGCGAGTGCCCCATGAGGTACAAAACAGGAGTTATCCGTGCCTACATCAGGGGAGCGATCAAGGTGTGCTCTTCGTGGGGTGCCCTCCATAAAGAACTCAAGCACATGAGGCAAATGCTTGCCAATAACGATTACCCACAAATGGAGGTGGACAGCGAAATTCGCCGTACATTAGATACATACTTCAACGGAGCAGAAGAGAGGGAAAACAAACAACATGGAGAAGAAATAGTCCTGTACTAAAAAACACCATGTCATCGAAGTACAAGGAAGATGATAAGGCCCTGCAGGAAATTATCAAAAGGAACGTGAAGGCAACAGACGGCAGCAGAAAGATAAATCTTCGGATTTACTATAAGAGCAAAACAACCTCAAATCTCATCATGAAGAACAGCGCCGCTGGAGAGTGTGATCTCCAGAAGACCTGTGTAGTTTATCACTGGACGTGTCCACACGAAGACTGTAAGCTTCGTCGAGTCGACTAAATAGGACAGACGGTCACCACACTCTCCAGACGGCAAACGATGAACCTGCACGCCCATCCCCCGTTCGAGCACTGGCGAGACGTCCACCAGCAACCTATCACCAGGAACATCCTCACCAACAACCTCACCATCATCGAGCGCGAGCGGAACCGGTGCAGACTACGAATACTTGAAGTCGTCCTCATTAAGGAGAAGTCCCCAACCCTCAACACCCAGAGAGATCACGTTGGAATATTCACCCTCTGCCACACCAACTCCTATGGTGGAGGTTAAAACAGAGGATCCCTAAGAAGACACAAATGCCAAAGATAGTTTAGCAGAGGGCCCATCTTTTAACAGCTTAAATATTCTTCACAGATGGAAGATGCCTGATATATTGCCGTGATTATTGTTGTGTGATACGTTTGTATTTTTGAATGGTATTGTCATGTTTAAAATGTCCACTTGCTTGAAAACGCTTATTGAATTTACGAAACCGGTCGCACAATGGATATTTTTTTACTTTCATAACAATGACTAGAATTGGAGATATAATTGAAAAACTCTCAGAAATGCCTAAAAAAACATTTAGAGACTTAGAAAAAGTTAACAAGAGACTTGTTAATTCCAAAAAAACAGGTCATATTCAATCATACTTGTATATATATATATATATATATATATATATATATATATGACTTTCACTTCTTAGCTTGGAAATTGTTCAGCACATAAAGATCATATTCCTGTTCTGCCAAAACGCAGACTACGAATCTGTTGCAAAATTAAATTAATAAAATGCAAATAAGGAAACCAGAGTGCACTCCATCACTCAGGCTGAAAAACAAAACGAAATCGGACCCAATTTTCACAAGCTAGGCTAGTGCAGCCATCCCCACTTCTCGAATATTTTTTTAACTTATTATCTTCGTTGTTCCTAGTACGGCTGTTGGATTCGGAGTCTCACTTAACCCTCGCCCCACCGGGGGCATCGATGCCCCCCTAAGGTTTTTTCGAGATAGCAGAAAAACAACGGAACGCAACACCGCGGTTGAGGGCTCTATTCCTCACCTCATCATTTTCCCACCATCCCTGAAAATTTTTACTCCGGGTCACCCAAGGTCAGGTCACCAGGCGAGGTCAACCAAGGTCACCTCACTTCAACTTTGGAGCTCTATAAGAGCTACATTTCGCAGTCGATCCATCTGAAACTTGCTACACCTCATGACCCTTCCAGGGTCTACCACGTGTATATCCGGGGTTTTTCGATTTCGTGACCTGAGGTCAGGTCACGAAGCGACCTCTCCCATTGGAAAAGCATGTGGAAAAGCTGTCTCATGATCTAAAAGCCACAAAAATGATTGCAAAAAGTCAGACTGCTCAGAACAGCGTTTTTGGATACCCTCTCACGGATTCCAGGGTTCATATTTCCCTTTGACTTTTCCAAGGTCATCCAAGGTCACCAGGGGTCAAAAACAGTATTTTGACAATAACTTTTGACCTAATTAAGCTAGAGCGCTGAAACAAACACCTTCATGTTTGTCTCATCACTGGCGTTCATTTGATATGCGGCAAGGTCACTTTCTGAACTTCCGTGGCCTCAGGTCATATTAGGTCACGAGGTGACCCTGGAGGTCAAACCACTGGCGGGAGGTCATTACGCTCCAATAGCGGAAAAAGGCCTGGCAATTTCCTATCAAATATATTTAACCAGATCTCAATAGCTCTAATGGCATAGGAGTTATGCCCAGTTTTCTTAAGCATTGCAAATTTGAGTGAAAATAGCCTATTGTGACCTTCTTGACCTCTGGAGGTCAAACCAGTGGGGCGAAGGTGGCGCCGGACCCCGGTGGGGCACAGGTTAACACGCGCATTGACGGGGGTCTGAGCCATCTTCGCTTTGACGGGGGGGGCGGGTACCCGCCCCCTAAGATCTTGTTATGATGTTAACTCCTCGGAGGCTTGGTTGGTTCTCTCTTGTATTTCCAGACGCACACCACTTTTTATCAACTCAGCCACACCGACGGACGCTGACTCATGCTCTACTTTTGGCAGACACATTATCCACACGACATCCCCCTCCATACAGTAGAATTGTGAATACAATTTAATCAGTTATAGGGGTCTAGGTTGTGAGATACACATTTTATGATAGTTGGCAGATTACACGTTTTTGCACGGGATGTCGTACAGTGTTCAGTTCCAGTCTTAAAATTAGAGTGTGTGTCACGAGTGTATGTGTGTGTGCCAGGAATCCGTTTCGTCGGTTTGAGTGAATGTATATAACTAGGATAAAATTAGAATACATGGTTGGTCCCGACGCAGTCTTTTTCTAGCCTCCGCAACATAACACTGGTCGCACCGCGTGGGTGGGTGAATTGAATTGACTTATCTAGTAAAGTTTCCCGCTCTGACTCTCCGAGGATCCCACCGCTGCCACCAGTGTTATGTTGCGGAGGCTAGAAAAGACTGCGTCGGGACCAACCATGTATTCTAATTTTATCCTAGTTATATACACTCGCTCAAACCGACGAAACGGATTCCTGGCACACACACATACACTCGTGACACACACTCTAATTTTAAGACTGGAACTGAACACTGTACGACAATCTCGAGAACCATGGTAGGTAGCGAAAAACGGTAAAGGGCGTTGGGTAGCCCATCCACTTCTCCATCGAAAATATTGGTACCATTTTATTCTCAGGTCACATTTAAGGTCACGAGAGGTCAAAACATGCCATCATAGGGATAACATGTAAATTAAAGGGAATGTGGCACCTTAGTTGAATCCTGGAATTTAGTGAAATTAGGCGTACTTTTAGCCAAAAATAATAAAAACACTCATAATTTCTATGAAAAATGTACAATAAGCTCAATATTTTGTTTTTAAAAATGCTCCTGTAGAAAAAGAAACAAATATCAGCCTGTGGATGATGTCACGATCTGGCAACCACTACCATACTTGAAACGCTGTAAGGGCTTCGATTGGCTGATGCTCATCGTGACGTCACCATATGTCGTCACACCAGTAGCTCACCACAATGGCCGCCCGGCGACGGGCTGATGGGGGGCTAGTGTCAGGTAGGTTTTAGTTTTTTCTACGGAAATATCAAGTTCCAAGACAAATGAAATATGGAGTACCGGGTTTTCCGACTTGCTTTACAACTTGGCTATCTCAGTTAAAATCACGTTGTGAAGGTGCCACATTCCCTTTAAGTTTTTCGGCTATTACATCTGAACAAGTAAAGGTAGAGCAAAACGATTTGAACTATATGAATCCTCGCAGCAAGCCGAATCGAATGATATATAATTTGACCTTGCTAGGTCAAATCAAAGATTTGACCTGACCTGAGGTCAGGTCAAGGTAAAATTATATAAAATGCATATCATTAGAACTGCAAAGACAAGAGAAGTCTAATGCAGCTAAAATAAACGCTCTATCACCATCCGTTACTGAGTTATTCAGTAAAAACCATTTTTCCCATGTATTTCCAACGGAGAGGTCATGCCTCGTACCTGACCTTAGGACATCGATATAAAAGTACCGGAACATATTTTAGAGAACTCGGTGGGCCCATTAGGTGATATGAGTTTCAACCGGATAAGTTCACCCTGGTTCCACTTATGCTGTCTTCAACTTTTTGAGGTCAGGTCACTTCACCTGTACTAGTGACCTGACCTGAGATGACCTAACCTTAAAATTTTCACAGAAGTTGTAAAAATGATGAGGAAAAAGGTATGCCAAGTACGGCGGCGCTGCACGCCGCCGTTTTTCTACTATCTCCGAAAAACCCGAGGGGCGGGTACCCGCCCCCCGTCAATGCGCGTGTTAAGTCATCAATGGAATTGTCACGGAGACCCCAACCCCACCACCCGAACGAGCAACTCCCACAATGAAGGGTTGATTTAGAAGCCAAAGCTTAACGTCCCACAAAGCACAGGGACGGCCACCCCGCTCAGGTCACCCTCTCACCATTCAGTTGCCAGCCGACCTACGTCGGATAAACTATTCAGCGCCGGAACGTCTCAGGGGAACCGATCCCAAGCCTGGACATGCACTGCCACTGCATGTTTCTGAGCAGTGAGCCGGAGCCCAACGCCTTACCTACTCAGCTACCGGGGTGGCAATTCGGCTCCTGAGCGGGGTAGCGAACAAACATAAGAATGGTTTGATAGACCATTGAACCGATTAAGAAACTTTTCCCATAAAATTTTAGCTCAGAGTAATATTGAGGTCATTAAAGGTCAAAATAGTACAATTTAGAAGGCTTTTTACTCTAGCGTTTGGCTGAGTTAAGTTAGAGCCAAGATTTAAACGTCATTCGATGCCTCTCTTAATGGTGATTCGAATGATGTACAATATGACCATACTAGATCGAAGTATAAAAATGACGTGACCTAGGGTCAGGTCAAAGTCATCATCTAACTAAACATGTCAATATGCATATCAGTTTACTTATAATGAGAAATCAAACATAGTGGTATCCAAATGAGAGCTCTATTGCAGTTTACTGCGCAGTTATTGACATAAGTCTCAAAACGTGATTAGGTATACTCAAATCACCTCTCAGAGGGCACAGGTCAAGACTTGCAAAATTAACCTTGCGAAAGGCCTGTGGTACTACAATCCCGCGAATAATAACTCCCTATAAGCTTTATATATGGAAAAACAACATTTTCCGGCAAATTTTCGCTTTCCCCATGCATTTCCAATGGAGAGGTCATGACTCGTACCTGACCTTAGGTCAACAATATACAAAATGTCGAAACATAGTTTGTAACCCCCGGTGAGCCCATTATATGATATAGGTTTCACCTATATCATAGGTGAAAAAATTTGATTTCGAAAAAAGTGTTGTAACGCGCACAATATTGTATGCACCCCTGACGGCGTGCATACTGTGAGACATACAACCAAACTATGCACCTTAAAGCTGCTGTTTTACCAAAGAGGGTTATATATGCATCTACAATGGGGAGGTCTCGGAGACCATACAGGGTGACTTTATGATCAATGCAATTTGTATGATTTATACGAATAATGAATTTTTGGTGCTGGCTCAAATGTGTTTATTCGGCCATCCTCTATTTTACCATGTGTGTTTGGTTTATGGTGCTTGCTCCTGTTTTGTAAAATGAAGATTTTAAACAAAATTTAGGAATGGGCTGTTACGAAGTAATATACGATTCATCTTGCTGTTTCCTAAAGATGATTTTTTCTTGTAACTATTTTGGAATATGATCTTTAAAAGTGAATGACACTAACGATCATGGAAGAGCTCGAATACTGAGTATGTCCACCTAAAAGAATTTGTTATCACGTAACTGCAATCGTGGCGGTAAGAATTTTGCAACCTTTTTTACAGGGAGCATTGAACAGAGACGAACTGCTAGTGGGCGCACAGCTGGCTACTTTACCTTTCTGACGAATTCGACGCCAGGATGTTGTTATTTTCTCCGACAGGTGGTGCTGGGAGCGGTGTTAAACGGGCTCGGCTTGGCTATCAAAGGCATCAGCACATGGGATACGGTAACTCCAGACGACCTGCGCTTCACCATCACAATGGTGGGATCGGTAAGTAGCCAGAACGGACGTTCCTTTCAGGGCCAGCTGAAGGCTTGTGCAGCAAAATACTATTAACTGAACTTTCCCCGCTTTATTATACGAAATCGTTGATTTAAGAGATATTTCAGGCAGCCTTACTTTGCCTCACTCTTCCCAAATATTTTAGGAAAAAATAAGGGAGGTATTTTTATGTTGTATTTATTTGTGTTAGGTCTCGAGCCTTTAGTGCAATGCATAAAAATACCTATCATCTTCATCACCTCCGGATACAATTGGGCATAGTAGTGGTGACTGGAACAAAATTAGAATTGTAAATGTCATTCAATGAATGGCTTTGGTACATTATTGCTTTGGCCGCGCCTGTACAGCCTTCCCTCTCTGCATTTTTTTGTGTGCAAACTGCAAAATCACCGCTTAAATCATTTTTATATAAGTCTTATCATGAGGAACATGTAAATAAGTGCCTTATCATGTTTGTTTTTAAACGATGACACCACTGCCGTGCTCATCCTTCAAACTAAATACGTGAGTCACCTAAATACAGCTACCGGATCCCCTCTACATCATTCTGCCGAGAAATATTTATGCCGCATTAGCTCGAATATCTATCGTAGGTTTCACGAATGTACATTTCTATCGTCTATCTTAACCCTAATGGAGGTATTTACACCCTTGATCTACCGAGGAGGGTGGATTCGACCCCCCTCCCTGGACGTTTGGAAATCAGGATAGAAGCAGGCGGCAACCTGCAGTGTGTTGCCTGTGTGGTTTTCGCTATTAATATGTTAACTTAATCTGTTCACACACAATTCGTTATCACTTATCGGACATTGGCACAGATACTTCTGCTCGTTGGACCCGAGCTTAATAGATGGATATGCCGATGCTTTACTATTAGGTAGATTTCTTTACACCCCGGATTGTTTTATTTCTGCAAAGTCATTGATGTAGCCATGACATATCGCTGTTTTTGTCTTGACACCAGATCTGTTCTAGCCTCGACTTGATCCGCAGGTCATTGCAGCGATAGCTCTGCCCTTCACGCTGGTCATACCTACGCGGTTTTCCCAAGCGTGGCATCCTCAGAGCGAGCGGACACTCAGCACTACATTGGCGTCTTTGTGTGAGTTCCGCTACCTATCCCACGTATTCTTTCATGCTCCACTGGCAATGTCATTGCTAGGCTTGGACTTCATATATATATATATATATATATATATATATATATATATATATATATGTGTGTGTGTGTGTGTGTGTGTGTGTGTGTATGTATATATGTACATTTATTTTTCTTTATGGCCAGTTCTCACCGAATCTCAACACAGCAAATACGTTGATAGCCCCTCATTTTTGTGCACTTCTGGTCTTACTATTATCTTTGTCTGTGATCGGGTGGAAAATATGGTGTTTGCCTGCTCTGAAAATGCTTGATTTTAGCCCAAAAGGTTTCACAAATGTATACTTTTTCATGAGTCTCAACCCTACCGGAGATATTTCGCACCCTCAGCCGACCGCAGAGGTTCGGTCCGACCCCCCCCTGTCCTAAGCCGTTCGGAAACAGAAAGATACAAGGACGCAGTAAGCTGCAGCGTATTGCCTGTGGCCTGAATCCTCGACTGGTATATAATCGTTTGAACCTAGGTCAATTGACGACCTCGAGAGGTCACATACATGATCTGAAGGTAACAAAACCACGTTGAAGTCAAACACGATGTGGTTTCGTATAAATTCGCATAATTTGTAGATTCATGATTCCCGCCCATTTTCTTATAATACGATCAAGCATGTTGACAAAATTTCACCCCTGATAAGTTTCCCAGATCCCTCCTAACGGAGTGAGAGTTGGCGACGCCGCATAGCCTTGACAGTTGGTGCGTCGTTAAATCCCAGCAATTATCAGTTTGACATGAAGTCGACGGGTTCTCTTGGGGTCACCTGAGATTGTTATTTCATGTGATATGCTCCAGAGGTTAATTGCCTTCAACGCAAGTGCATTGAAGCCTAAAACCTAAGCTAGCACTTAGTAGGCGCCGAGCTGCTGATTATAGATAAACTTGTTCAAGGAAAAACGGGACTTTGTGCAAGCCTTTGGGAATGACAGCATATCCCCACGGCATGACGTGAGTCAGACTTTAAATGTTGTCAACATTTTTTTGTATTAAACTAAATTATTGATTCTGAGCGGCATTGCGCAAATTGAGCCATTTTTCTGGAATCCTGAAAAATGTCGAGTGGGATCAAACTGACCCGTCCCCGGTATGGTGAGGGTTAAGGGTACTGGTGATTGTCCGTGAGATCCACTGATGAGTGACAACGGAGCTAGAGGGAAGAGGGGAGGGTTTCAGTAGGGACCTGACCCTATTCATTGGAAATTACTTCAATATGAGCCAAACTGGCAAAAACTCCATAATGTTAATGACAGGGGTGTCACCAGGGAATTTTTACTGACGGATGGACTCTGGATCGGCGATGACCGGAAGAAGAGGGTGGAGTGGGGGTGGAATGAAGTTCTGAAAATTGTGGCTGCATATGAAACACTGACGACGATGCACTTCACCGACACATTTATGTAGATTGACGCAGGTAACAGGGAGAGAATGCAAACGAAGTCAATGTCCAAAATTGGGGAGAGACGTCCCCCTGATTCGCAAGTAGAGGAATGCGTCCCCACGTCCACCTGGACCCTTTGGGATCAAGGAATCAGCGAGCTAAAATGTATCAAAACTTAACCTTTAGAGTCGGTAGTTTCCTGTCAGTAAGAGGTTGAAGGTTCACTGGCCGCTGGCCCTTTGGTTGGTAGCGATTAAAACGAGCAGAGTCACTAACCTGCTTACATGTATACCCGGATGGACCCAAGAAGTGAGGGGAATGACGTTCCCGTATGCTGACTGATTCTGCTGCATTCTGAGTATGGTATGTATTTTTAAGACTGGCTGCTGCCTCACGCCTTCCCGGAACGGTATCACTTACGACCGTCAGTGAAGTAAGAAGTTAAAGTAAAAACTATTTAGCGCTACCCAAAAAGCAGAAACGGGATCAATTAGCCTGAGGGAATGGTCAGGTGTGTGCTGTGAGTGCCACATGCCCAGCGGTTGTAAAGGTAGTTGCAGGCCATTTCCACCTTGCTGGAGTCTGGGTATGCATTGTTGAATACAGGGTGGCTCCCGTTACATGCAGGCACCAGACTCATTACGTGAGCACTTTGAGTAGGGTCGCGTTGATGATCCGAACACATCGCACTGAGAGGCAGTGACCGCAGCCTCTGTTACCGCGCCATGATAAGACACAATAAAGATAACAGATGGGTGTGAAATCGCAATCACGGATCATGCATGAGTCTCTGACCTTGAAGATGATTATGGTGTCACGAGGCCGTTAACTTTAGAAGGCTTGACAAAACCGGCTGTTTTTAGTAAAAATTAACTGGGTAAGGAACATTTTCAAGACATACATTCGTATTGCTGATAACTTTCTAGGGGCTTGAGCCCCCTAGCCCCCTTCCCCTTGTGTTCACCATGCTAGTTGATCAACCCGCTCCTGCATGACTGCACTTTAAATTTCAAATTTTTGTAACGAATTCACCTGAATTGCCAAAGTTGAAAAGTGGTCGCTGAACATCTAACGGGAATATCAATCTACCAGACACCGTTGACACCATAATGAGCTCGCCTGTTCTTTTTCCCAGCGAATCCAATCGGGTGTATGCTGGGCCTGGCGGTGACCCCGCTCTACGTGCACGGAGTGGATGATGTACCCCTCATCAACACGGCCTGGGCATTCCCGGCCGTTCTGTCGGCGGTGCTCGCCGTAATCGGAATTACCACGTAAGTCTGCACGCTAGATGTGACGTGGAGACGTAGTTGTGTTGCCCCAGCGTGAGCACACTGACACACTCGACTGTATCCAAGAAGGCAGGGTGAAGCCCATCAGCCTATGGTGTAAATGGAAAGATGAAACTGTGACCGGGAAGATGAGGCTGTTAGATGAGATTGTAAGAGGCGAGTGCAAACAGAATAGCTGGCGGAACCAAAAATGTCCAAAATTTGCAAGAGCATGTTTTTACGAGTCTGGATTGGATCACTGACATTGCGCAATATTACGCTAGCGTATGTGTAGTTCTGCCGCCGACCGCTAGGTTGTAGTTGGATTATTATTGATGAATAGCTCCAAAGCGCATTCATAACGTATTTATAGGTATCGAAGAATTTATTTGCAGTGGCGTTGCTGCCATAGAGGCACATTAGCCACTGCCTAGCCACTTCTAAATATAGAAGTAGGTGTGTATTTTCTGTGGAATAAATCTAATTTGACTCGATTTTTAAGTTACAGAGAATATTCCTTTTTCGGATCACCGGGTCAAAGAGCCGATGATTTGCATCCCTGACAATCCACGTTCTCAGCTCTTAACGTCAAAAATGTGAGATTAGGCACTTCGCGATTTCGCTGAATCTGCTAACCCCGTGGCAAACCTGACATGTGCTTTTTGATTGACACCTCTAATACCTCTTTCATTCGGACGCGAGTACTAGCTCGTTAAATTAGCAAACCAGGCATGCTTTAGTAGCTTGCACGTGCGATGCCGAGGGTTAGGACCTTGATTACAGCAGATTCGTTTATTGACATTCTAGCATTCACGGATTTCTATCTAGCCTTCTCTCGTGCGGGACAGTTGTTTGATAACTATTAGCAAGATATTTAATTTGTGAAATCCATATGAAGAATGTGAGCCATGGCATAAAATCTGGTCTGTTAAATTAAAAAAATATGTTCCCAAATCGATCGTACAGCGAGAAATTTGACGTAAAAAAATGAAGTGCCAAAGCTGTCCTTGAAATGGGAAGTTCTCGTGAGCACTTTGTCCTTCTTGACTTACTTATCTACCTACCTACCTATCCTTCTTCAATTTTGCCTTGTACCTTCATATACTGCCGCAGAACATTTTCCACAATCCACTGACGTGCGTTTTTTATATTTTTGAAAAAAGTACGGCATTAAACATTTAAACATGAATATTATTTTTGCTAATCGACATGAGCTTGCCCCTTCTCCAGCCGACCTGCTGGAATCGCCCCTGTCCAATATCAGGTAAAAAGCATAGGCGACGTCCTTGCCTCTAAGCCAATCGTGCCTAGGCTGTCATAATTTTCAGGCACCGCCACTGTTTATTTGCCGTAAAGAGGGAAAACGGGTGCTAAAATGTACTACGCTGCCGAAAAGTCATACATTATGCTTTCTCTTCGTAAAAAAGCACAAAAGTCAGTGTATGAAATGACATGCATATATGTGTATTTTGAATCTTATAGCATCATGAAACTCACGCATCTGAAATATTTGACTTAAAAAATATGTTAAGCTATACCCTGACGAGAAGCACCGAGTATTGCACTACTTAATGCATCACTAAGTGTCTTTTGGCTTGGGAACTCGCCTGATCGCATAGACAAAAGCACGCTAAAATGTCTGATCAAAGTGCTTTACATATTTTTCTCATATTCTGTTCAGCATCGTCCTTGGCTCTCGCATTCACTTGAAAGCAATGTCATTGGGAAAGTACAGCTCCCTGCAACTGGATCTGTACGCACTAGGCCCTACAGTTTTCGGTTCATTGCTAGTAAACGGCTGCGCGTCTGGCAGTGATCCAATACAAATCACGTGTGCTTTTCCAGAAATTTTCCATTGCACAACCAAACATTTTGTTTAGCAATCTTGCATTTGGAAAATGATTAGACAAAGCCTTTGGGTGTACTTCCCCGGCAATAACGTTTTTTTGCAAACCGTTTCCAAAGAAAGACTGATCAGTGGTTTCGGGGATGCACTTGGAAGCTTCTGGCAAGGCACACACGTTGTAGGCCGAATTAGGATCACGTTATCAATGACATGGAATGAGCCAAACCCTGCTGGGTAAAGTTTGTACAGATTTAGTTACAAGGGTTTTGCGCTCATAAGCATGCATTGATCACGTGATCTCGCTCCGAACCTCTGGTGTTCTCTTTTATTTATCGTGCTTCGGCAAAAAACGCACACATGCCTACCTTTGTTTTTTTCGTTATTTTCCATTGTTTTCGATGCCCAGTCCTTTCACCATTTGTGTTGCTTCGTCTTGGAGTGTGCCAGTGTGAGACGTGGAATAAACCCCACTTTACACCATTCCTCCCTATGGGCTGAGCGTGGGCATCTGAGTCGCTGTTTGGCCAGCTCGTGCCCTCAGTACAGCCTCGTCTCCCCGGTGTATTTTTATCTTCCCAATATTTATTGCAGCTTGACACACGACGTTATCTAAAAAATACATGCTACTATAGAAGTAGCCCCATCCCGGACTATTGATCAGACAATGACCACAAGGACCGTAATTACTGCCTTGCAGTTGTTGACCCATAACAAATATACATGAGCGGTTATCTGGAGTCAAAAGCATGCATGACTAAAATCTATAAACAATTTGCAATATATAAGACTAATACTACTTAGTCAACTTCAACAACATGTGTAACAGAGAAAGCATAAAATACTGCTATGAAAACAGGCCTAGAAAAGCGCTTTTATTCCAATGATTTTACAGCTATTTAATCTTACTGTTCCCTTATTGTACATCGTCCGCCCAGCTATATCGGTATGCCCGGTTCTACTCACTATGCCAAGTAAGAGAAGCATCTTCCTGGTTGCAATTTCATCTTTCCAAATACACCCAGGCTGTTTGGCTTCACCCTGTGTCCTTGGATATAGTCCAGTGTGCTCGTTTACAGTCCCATCTGCCCGGTTACAGCCTCGTATGCTCAGTTATGGCCCTGTGTACTCGGTCTCGGCCCGGTGTACCCGGTTACAGACCCGCATGTTTTGTTACAACCTCGTGTACTCGACTACAGCCCCTCATGTTTTGTTACAGTCTCGTGTACGCGGTCACAGCCCGGTGTGCTCGGTTACAGCCCCGTGTGTTTGGTTACATCCTCTGTACTCGGTTACAGCCCGGTGTGCTTGGTTACAGCCCCGAGTGCTCGGTCACAGTCCTGTATGTTTGGTTACATTCCGGTATGCTTGGTTACAGCCCCGTATGTTTGTTTACAGCCCCGTTTTCTCGGTTACAGTCCCGTGTTTTCCGGTTACAGTATTGTATGTTTGGTTACAGCCCAGTGTGTTTTGTTACATTCCCTGTACTCGGTTACAGCCCCCAGTGCTCGGCCACAGTCCTGTATGTTTGGTTACAGCCCGGTGTGCTTGGTTACAGCCCCGTATGTTTGGTTACAGTCCCGTATGTTTGTTTACAGCCCCGTGTTCTCGGTTACAGTCCCGTGTTCTTCGGTTACAGTTCTTTATGTTTTGTTACAGTCCTGTGTACTCGGTTACAGCCCCGTGTGCTCGGTTACAGTCCCGTATGTTTGGTTACAGCCCCGTATGTGTGGTTACAGCCCGGTGTGCTCGGTTACAGTCCCGTGTATTCGGTTACAGCTCCGTGTGCTCGGCTGCAGTCCCGTACGTGTGATTACAGCCCCGTGTGCCCGGCGGCAGCTCACACCCGCCGACGCCGCCGAGCCGGAGCGCCGCGCTGCCTTCCGCCACTGTGCCCTTCTGGACCACCATGAAGGCGCTGCTCCGCAACAGGCCACTGGTGGTGTTGTCGCTCGGCTTCCGGACCCGCCATCGGCACCATGAACTGCGTGGCCACACTCCTGGGTCAGATGTTCTGCACCTCAGGCTACTCAACGGTAAATACCAACACTCGGCACTGTCTGAATTGGTGAAGCCGGAATAGCTGGAATGTAGCTGTTTGTCGTAAAAGGACGGTGTGAAGGAGGGAGTCGCTTACATGTACATTTTTACCATTTTTGCAAGATACAATTGTTTCCTCCATATTTGCTTCAAATGTGGTTTGCACTTCGTTGCTTCCCGTATTTCATTCTGCTTTCTTTAACTACAAAATCATTATCAACACCAGATTTCAGTTCTGTTCTGTTTGTGATTAAAGGCATGCACGCTTTCAGGGATTCACTGGCTTATGCGGTGCCCTGTTCTTCGGCTGTGGAGTGCCTGGTGCCCTGGTGCTTGGTTTCATAGGAGAGAAAACCGGTAGAATGGTGGACGTGGTGAAAGCATCGTACACGCTCGCGACACTCAGCCTTATCGTCTTCTGCCAGGTGGGTCCTCGGCAACCGACCACTGGTAAAACTAACAAAGAAGTGTCACTATCTTGTGAGTATGACATATCTTTCCTTGACTTGTAGAGCTGGACAGATCTGAGTAACTTTAGAGATTCAGAGGTGGATAGGTTTTATAATAAGTTTTG
Source organism: Lepas anatifera (assembly GCA_034440635.1). NCBI lineage: Eukaryota > Metazoa > Arthropoda > Thecostraca > Lepadidae > Lepas > Lepas anatifera. Next base: position 28,158 of record JAOTON010001306.1, on the reverse strand, counting down.
TAAGGACTGCTGAAGGTGGGGTGCAATCAACCACATTAAGTCTCCTGGGAGTGACCTATGATCCTAAAACGATGGATACAGTCAAAGAGCTAAAATACATGAAACCCACCCTTCAGAAGAAAAAAGGCAGCCAAAGATAGTCAAAAGATACTGCAAGTTCCCCAAATTGCTAAGGCCGAAAAAGACAACATAAAATGCTTAAGACACCTTCTAAATACCTAAAAAAACACCCAACACAGGTGGGCCAAGGCAGGAGCCGCCCAGGTAGCTCAGTGCCGCCCCGTTAGCTCAGTTGGTAGAACGTTGGTGGGCTCTGGTCCGCTGCTCAGGAACATGCAGTGGCAGTGCATATGCAGGCATGGGATCGATTCCCCTAAGGCGCTCCGCCGCTGAATGATTACCAGACATAGTTCGACTGGCAACTGACTGGTGAGATGGTGACCTGAGAGGGGCGGCCGTCCCTGTACTTTGTGGGACGCTAAACTGTTACTTTCAAATCAACCCTGCATTGCGGAAGTTGCTAGCTTCGATCATGGGGCTGGAGCCTTTGTGACAAGTTCCTTGATGACTTTAGTGAGGCTCCGACATCAGAAGCCCAACTTGCAACAACTTCGACAAAATGTATATGAAAAAGAGCCTAGAGATGTAAAAGCGTGGGGGAAGGTAAACGCAACGTTTTGGTCTTGGACGATCGTCGGGGGAAGGGTGTGGATGTAGATGACTAGAGGCCCAAAGTAAGCCTTTCCTCAACAACGATCGGTTGAGGCGAACATTGCCAACAGTCAGAACAGAATACGGGTTTCATAACTCATGGACGGACCTCAAGGTCAGATCAAAGTCATCAAAGATCATAATGCATATCATTTGCACTGCAGTGGTAAGTCAAACACGATGGCTTCAAAATAAGCGCTTTATCACGATTTTCCGGGAAGTCATCGAATTTAAAGCAGTTTCCCCATTCGTTTTTAATGGAGAAGGCATGACCTTGACCTGACCCCAGGCCATCGATGTAAAAAATATGGTTGATGCAAATAGTTGTTCTCACTGACATGAATGTGTAATGTGAAATTCATATCAAAACATTACGTCTGGTGCGCCTCTTAACCCGCGCCCTACCGGGGGTCCAGCGCCACCTTCGCCCCACCGCACATAGGCCCTAAATGCCTCCGTCCGTGGCCAATATTACGAAAATGCAACTTTTTCTAAATCATTTCCTGAACACATATACTGATAGAGAATTCTTCACTGCACTTGAAACAGGCATGGAAAACACAAACCGTGCTCTGGAAGTCTTTGTAGAGTTGCTTGAAGTAAGCACTCGGGTGCGCCACCCGCGGACCAGAGATCTGCAGCGAAAATTACGTACATTTCATTATGCTTAAAATCGATCATGAAAGCAAGAACAGGTTAAAGTATGGCAATATCCACTGTTGTGTGAGCCCTTTGCAATGGGTTTTGGTATAAAATAATGCAAAAGTAGTTTTGACAACTATTTTATAGACCATTCTCTCAGTATACTGCATATCTTAAAAAGTGTTCGATTTACAAATACAAAGAGAGGGATTTAAAACTTGGCCAGCATCGGCCCAGCATAAGACTGCTATCAAACGATTCCCCAGGATGTGCTCTACAAGGGCAAGTCAAAATATCTTGCGTCCACTTGCAGCCCCGCGTTCCAGATGACATATAATAACTCAGGTTGTGGCTCCAACCAGGCCGCTGCGGTGCTAACGCAACGCCGTGGGCTACCGAATAGAGGCATGGACCGGCCAAGAATGAGCAGTATGAGTGGACTATCAGAGAACGATGCTATAAGAAATGCCGAGAAGTGCTAAAATTAGTTTATACAATTTCAAAGCACTATAACCGTCTAAATTTGTGTATTGACTGCTGTGTTGACTGTTATCCAAATACCCGGAGGGACTACCGACAACGAACCTTGTATTGCATGAGAAATGTTCCTGCTAGGTATGTCAATCTCGGGATTGGGATCCCGCTATTTTCAAAAAGCCCCAATCACGGGATTAAGCCTCTCGTGATCCCGGGATTCAGACATTTATTATAACACCTTCAAGCAAGGCCGGGACAGCAAAAACGATACCTAAGAACCATTTTTTTGCTGCATATCACACGTTAAACCACATATGGTGAATACCAGCCATACATTTTCATCCAAATGAACGGTCGCCGTAACCATCGGAGTCCCGAGGTGTCCTAGGGATCCAATCGGGAATAGAATTTCCTCGCCCTTCCCACTGTCACGAGCTGACGCAAGATGACGCTCGGGCTGCTCAGGTGACCTACGTCCCATATATGGCGATACCGCGATATCATATGTAGCAGAGGGTGGGCGGGGGGGGCGGAGAGAAACGTACTGACCTTCACGGACTGATATTTTGATATGCCTTGTTGAGGAAACACAAGGTAGGGATGTATTCTACCCTTTCTTCTACTCTGCGTGTTAACACGCGCACTGGAGGGGCCTCGGATACTCTCCCAACTACTTTTTCCGTGATGACCGGAGAACCGCTCGTAGCCAAAACACGGGAATCGGTCGCATTTGAGAAAATTTAACAGCGCGTGGAATAGTGAAATAATTTTGAAAATTTGTCGAAAATTGTTTTATTTATAGGCTTCTAAAGTCAGACCTACATTTTGAAATCGCCGCCACCGCGCAGTCGAACCGGTTTGCTTGCATTGGAGACCAAGTGGTGACGTCACAGTGTCATATAGACGGGATGATATGTCAAGGTCACCTCACGTGAACGTCGAGGTCAAAGTTCAAAGTCATACCAGCAATTTCAAGGTCATTGACCCCGGTGCTTTACGTGTCCCAGTCTGACGTATATTATGCTATGACGTCATAGTAAAGGTAACCCGGTTGTAAGTTCAAGGTCAAAGGTCAAGGTTAAAGATCATGGGTAAAGGTCAATCCTCCTTTCCAGCACAAGGTTTGCTATAGTGCTACTTTAAGTGTGCAAAATAGGGAATATACTATGTTGTGACGTCATACGTCGATGACCTTGAATGACCTAAACCTCAAAAATGAAGGAAAGATTCTTTGCGACACAACCTCTATGACCGTGGTCCGGCTTTAGCTTACTCCCGGCTTTTTCCACGCATTATCAGGGCATTTGCCAACAGGTCCCAAGCATGGCCAAAATTTGACCTTTATGACCTCGTTTGACCTGGACAATATAGACCTAGGTCAATGAAAATTAGTTATGATGTGGATCATCAAAGCCCCCACCCACCCCCAATCGGAATTTCTTAAGCCTCTAAGTTTCCGATATCTCAGGGGGCTTACCAGCCCCCATCCTGTGCGCGTTAATGTCGGACCCCTCTCCAGTAATAATCATTCGAATACCGGCTATAATAGAACATTCCCATGCAGAAAAGGTGTTACAATTATACCAAAAAGCTGGCTTAGAAAGAAAAACCAAGCCCAAATACACATTTATGATGCCTCCCGTTTTGTTGTGCGTGGTGACGCTTATGAATTTATGGCACACCAAGATTGCTGTATCGTTGTTCATGGATTACATGTTTATTGTTTGCAGTGTTTCAAACTAGAATTCGGTCACAATTCATGGAGCCACGACAACATCTGCAAAATATTTTACGGACACCTTGGGCTGGATTAAGTTGCTCCAAATGCCCCTCTTTTCACTGTCCTGATTACGCCCATGTAAAATAAACCTATGTGTCAATGCAAGTTTTATGCGCTGTTCAATTATCTGTCAAATGAGCTCATTTGTCCAAAAATCGGGGGGAATTTGCGGTATTGCGAAGGAGTTTTCCACGAAATGTAATATTGGCCACGGACGGAGGCATTTAGGGCCTATGTGCACCGGGCGGCCATCGATGGCCCCTCCCTCTAACTCCGAAAATATGGGCGTTAGCGCAAATCTGCAAAGCGCAATAGAAAGCTCGCGTGAATTCAGTAAGAAATTACTTCACATGTTTTAGTGCTCAGGTCAATGGTTTTACCTCCAGAGGTCAAATTAGGTCACGATCGGCTATTTTCACTCAAATATGCAATGCTTAAGCAAACTGGGCATAACTCTTATGCCATTAGAGCTATTGAGGTCTGGTAAAGTACATTTGATAGGAAATTGTCAGTACTTTTTCCGTTATGTGAAACGTAAAGACCTCCCGCCAGTGGTTTGACCTCCAGAGGTCACCTCGTGACCTAAGATGACCTGAGGTCACGAAAGGTCAGAAAGTGACCTTGCCGTATATCAAATGAAAGCCAATGACGAGACAAACACGATGGTGTTTGTTTCAGCGCTCTAGCTTATACAGGTCAAAAGTTGTCAAAATGCTGTTTTTGACCCCTGGTGACCTTGGATAACCTTGGAGAGGTCAAAGGGCAAATATGACCCCTGGAATCCGTGAAAGGGTGTCCAAGAACGCTTTTCTGATCAAGCTGAGCATTTTCAATCGCTTTTGTGACTTTTAGATCATAAGACAGCTTTTTCCCATGCTTTTTCAATGGGAGAGGTCACCTCGTGACCTGACCTCAGGGCACGAAATCGAAAAATCCCGGATATACATCTTGTAGACCCCGGAGGGGCCATAAAGTGTAGGAAGTTTCAAATCGATGGACTTCCGAAATGTAGCTCTTACAGAGCTCTAAAGTTGAAGTGAGGTGGCCTTGGTTGACCTCGCCTGGTGACCTGACCTTGGGTGACCCGGGTAAAAAATTTTAGGGATGGTGGCAAAATGATGCAGTAAGAGGTAGAACCCTCAACCGCGGTGCTACGCCTCTTCGTTTTTCTGCTATTCCGGAAAAACCTTAGGGGGGCCATCGATGGCCCCCCGGTCGGGCGAGGGTTAACAGTTTTTTAGACTGGGTTCTCTGGGTAAGACTGGGTTAGACTGGTTACGGTGCCCTGGGCTGGCGACCTGACCTCACATGACTTGGACCTAAAATTTCGTTAGAAGCTGCAAAAGCCCAGGTAACAGGTATATCAAGTACGCTAGCAATGCGCACCGCCGTTTGCTACCTTTTACAAAAACAAACATAGGAAGGGATGGGTATCTACCCTTCCCCCATACCAGCGCGTGTAAAAATTACAGCAGGGATCCCAACCTGTGCCCCAGCCCCTCCTAGATATTTACGTATAGTTGTTGGAAACTCACTTTTCTTTTCATATTTTTTGTCATATTTTCATCTTAGTGATACATGTTCCAGGACAGATCTATTTCCGATCGCTGCATTATGATTATTCGTTGTGTTTGATGGCACTTCGAGTAGCTGGACATGTTTCCGATCGCTTCGTTTGCAGGCGGTGAGGCACCCAGACATGGAGTGGCTGGTGGCGCTCACTATGGCCCTGATGGGGTTTGTGGGCGTGGCCAGCTACCCACTGGCGCTGGAGCTGGGTGTGGAGGCCACCTACCCCATAGACCAGACCTACAGCAACTCCTTCGTCTTCATGCCAGGTTGGTCAAGGATTCTCTCTCTCTCTCTCTCTCTCTCTCTCTTGCTCTTGCTCTCTTGCTATACTAACAACGCAGGCAGGAGTTGTTACTAAATTACACAACAAATTGACATGGAGCCGTTTACGGAGAAGTTTTTGTGATTACACTATGAACGTCATGACCCTGGGCTATTTTCGTACACACCACCGCCGGGGACGGGGGTCTGATCGGACTCCCCTCCGGCTTCAAGAACCGGAGAAGCTACGGAAAAAAATTGAAACGGTGCTTAAAGTGCCTTGCAGTCTGATACTCTGGAGCCCAATTTGAACCATGTCCGTTGACCGGTGACGTCACGGTGGGGCAAAATGATTCAAATTTAGGCCCATTTAGAAAATATATTTTAACTCTGGCACCATGAGACCTAGAACAAACAAAACACATCACGGTGTTTTTCTTAACCCAAGGATTCAAATGATATGCGGCATGACCTTGACTTAAGTCAAGGTAAAACAATAACATTTTAACGTCATGTTGCATACCATTCAAATGCTTGGATCATGCTCATTACTATGATACCAAATTCAAGACTGGGTCTTGCTCTGTTCAACAGTTAGAGATAACGACAATTCGAAAATCTTGACTTTTAGTGACCCCGGTGACCTTGGCATTGACCTGACTTCGAAATGGATGGAGCATGCAGATTTGTGGTTTCAAGAGCTTTTTAATTATGGAATGAGGACCTACTTGATATTCTAGAAGATAGATCTAGAAGATAGAAGAACATAGATTCTAGACCTCTTCTACATGTATGTACATACATACATGGAGATGTAGATCTTCTACTGTAGAAGCCGAGTAACACTGGTTTTGTGAGGCTCATTTTAGAAAGACAATTTTTTACAAAGGTTTAGAAATGACGTCAAAGCTCCTTGACCTGACCTGACCTGATGCCAAGTTTTGGTCCTAAGTTGTCAAATTAATCACCCCAGAAGCCGGCAAAGCGACTCGCGTCTCATTTGAATCCACTGAGAATCATTCGTGAAAAACGGACAGGGAGTTCGACCGAACCTCCCGGGCGGTGGTGGGTGAGGCGTGCTTGGAACAGCCGCTGTCAGCTGCTGGCGATGAACTGACTTCCCGCTTCACTGCCGGCAGGTGCTACCATCGGGGCCGTGCTGGTGATCTTGGGAACGGTGATGGGTTCTCCAATCTCTGACGCTGCCAAGGACGTCGAGATTTGCTCAGTGCCGGGTGCTCCCGTCTCCATTGAACCTCTCGACTACACTAGTAAGTAGCAAGCGACTTAGTGTAGTGATGAATTGGTTATAGTAATATGTTAATGTAAGGATACATTTTTTTATATTTTTGGCCAGTTCTATTATTTCTTCGTATTCAACATGCTTTGTTTTTTTATGAGTTAAGGTCGTCGCAGTGAATTTCGTCGGGTGTGTTAAGTGTACCATATCAAAAGCCATGTCAGCACCCGGGCCCCCAAAGTACCCCCCGCTCCGAATTTTAGTTCGCTCCAGGTCAGTGTCAGCTCCACGCAGCAGCAGCGATGACGTGGACAGCTGGACCTGCACTGACTCCACGGACGCCCGATGGGGATTAACGACTCTGCTGTCAGGCATCTGCGGTGCGATCAGATGCCAATACATTACACCGGTCAGCGTCGGCATCAGAAGACGAGTGCCAGATCGCCAGGGTTTGCTCCGGCGTCATTAGCCGGCGGCGGGTGGCAGTCTCTAACGTCGTTTCGAAGGCGCCGCTGGGCACCCACCGGCCGAGGAACACCCCCTAACAGCAATTACGGATTCTGACGACGCGCAGCAGCTAGTACGGGTGGATTACCGCCCGGTCAAATCACCCGCCCGCCACGCTGAGATGGTGACGGCAATGGCGGCGCCGGCACAGCTGCGTCCATCGGGACGGCAACGGAAACCAAGCACATGGTGAAGCGCCGTCCCTGTTGGAAATTCTTCCCGTTGGAGGTCACTACCTCCTGGGTCATCGGCGGTGGAAGGCGGTCCAAAACAGAAAGAAGGCGATCCTACAGGAGAGCGACGGAGGAGAAGGCGACGATAGGAAGTCGGGAGACAGCGGCGAAGGAGGGAAGTCTGGAGACAGTGGCGAAGGAAAACAAGTATGTTGGCAGGGGCGAGAGAGGGAGGTCGAGTAGTTTGTTGGCAGTGGCGACAGAGGGAGGTCCAGAGAAGTGAGCGGAGAGAGGAGGCGTGTTCATCATGCAACAGGATAGCGGAGGCTCGTGACAAAGTGCCGGCGCTTCATTAGCCCTTCGATGTGGATCAGAGACGCGAACGCCGGTAGACGGAGGCGGAAACAGCCACGGCAGGACGACACTGGCCATGGACCGGCCGGAGGCTCACCACTCCATATCTGCTGGCGTCCACAAAACCACCGGACGAGAGACGACGGCGACGTCATCGGTGTCGAAGGCAGCACGGCCACGCCCGGCTGCGGCACAAGAGGAATCATGAGAAAACTTCAGCCGCTGGTGAGAGCCAGCCAGACCCAGCCAAGTGCGTCGTTCAACCCCAACAATTATTATGCCACAGCCCACCACACTCCCTTCATTTGTCCCCCCCTGTCTTTGCAAATTCGTCTTCCTTGGGTGCAGACACGGTAATATTACCTCAGATTTGGTGTGAAGCACGGTCTTGCGTGTTGTCTGCTGGGTTTATACATTTTTCGGACGAATCTTTGCAAAATATATGTGTAGAAATTCCAACCATATTTCATTTAGAATGAACCGCTAACGTCAGAAACCAAGACTTTGTAACCTGGGTCCACCATGACCAACAGCGTTATCTAAATATTTGTTTAGTTTATACTTGAAGTGTTCTGGAGTATTATAATTTGGTGTTGTTCCTTCAATTCAGAGGTTTAGTAGCAGTTGGCGTCAAACTCAATTGTGGCGCTCGTGTTACATTCGTCTTTCTCGTCTTTATGCGATTGTGGCGCCACGCTTTTACTGCAAGCTGTTGTCAGATGTTTGCCTCATTTGTTAACTTAGTCCTGGTCTAGGTTTCACCATGTGAATATATCAGAGCATGTTCCCGCTTGGTTCTGCTGGAGTTGGAACTCAAGAGTTGTACACCTGAGCTGCGGACACTAGGTACAATATTGAATCCTTTTTTTGCTTTCAGTGCTCGGCCATTATTTTTCGCGTCTCGTCCGTGTTCAGTTCGACCGTCTCCTTCACTTCCGAATTCAGGTTCAGTTGAGGATGACAGCCAATCAGGGCATATTTGCAGTTCTAATTATGGTTTAGAAACACGGAATTCGCCGTGGGCGCGGTTCAGCCGCGTCGACGTCTCCGCCTCAAACGCTCGATTAGGATCCGAAAAACTAGTCTGGCGGCGTGGTCTCGGGAAACCAGGCTTCGTTACAGAATTGCTTCATTAGGTTCCGTCAGGATTAGTCTGGCGGCATAGTCTGGCAAGAGGCTTCATTACAGAAACATGCATTAGGTTCCGTGGGAATGGCCCGATGGCGTGGCTTGGGAGGGCCCGACACCAACCCCCCTTCTCATGAGGCGACATCTCAGTGGGCGTTACGGAGGGCACGGCAACAGGGGAGGCTGACGCCATGGGGAATAATGAAAATATGGAGCTTTTAAGGTGGAACAATTTTAAAGGAGGAGACGGGCGAAAGGTATAACTAAATCACGGGAGAGGGGGTATAAGACGGCCCATGGCACCACTCCTATCTGGACGTGTATGGGTCTGCGCCAGGGCAGGCTACTGTTAACACGCGGGGCGAGGTGGGCATATTTCCCGACTAATTTCAACCCTAAAAATGTATGGCCATGTTGCCTCGGTTCCCACCAAATCTCGACCCATTTAATTTGTCCGGCTTGTGTGGTGCTTTCCTTCGATGTCGTGCATCGCATGTAACGATGCCGCCCCGTGTGATCACCTGTCGCCCACGCAGCCCCCCCCACAAATATATCTGCCGGCGGCGGTGACGCGACACACATATTCTCCATCCGTTCCACCCTGCCCCGCTACAGTAACAGGATGCGTGTTTTTTTACAGTAGGGCTATCGTGGGAAGCTTGCTTTTTTTCTTCACCGTGGTGGTCTTAATTTTTAGCGGCAATGTGTCGGAGTGGTGGTATTGACTGGGTGAGACCCAGCGCTCCCAAAAATTGAACTTTTACTGGTATTCTTGTATTTTCCATCATCAATTGGTCTCGCATCATTATGATCTAGCTTAAGTTCAACGATTTGGAAAGCAGGCCTGTTTTTTAGCCCTTTTCAGGAATTTCATTATGATACCCTGCTCCTGATGCTGGAATTGTATTCCTAAGAAATAAAGTTGTTCCTAAAACATAGTTTACCTGGAGAAATCGATGAAACGAGCTCTGAATTACCTTTGAAAAGGCTAGTGATGAATGCTGGAGTGAAATAGCAAAGGAAAACGCTACAAACCTTTCTTTTTTGTCCAACATTTGGTTTTAGTTTAATCGAGCCCGACTTACCTATAGCATGAAGAGTCGTTTGCGTCATCCGAGAAGTTGGCCACTTTTGAGAACTTTACTCAATAAAAACGGGATGACTGGTCCATACCATAGCGCTATTTTACAAACAATTGAAGGTCAGAATTTGGCTTTGGTTCTGTGGGGATAAGGGATGGAGAAAAGAGCAGGTACGTGTGAAGTAACAAACTTAGTAGTTCAGAGTTTTACACGTCGAAAGGAAATGGATATTCGATTGGGTGGATGAACTAAGTAATCATGCCTCCGGCATAAGTACTGCGGAATTTTTCCCTTATGTCAAGGCCTTTGTTCGCAGATTACTACATGCTTGTGACAGCGATGCTGGCAGTAGCTGTATCCTGTTTCACAATATTCTTCGACACGGCCTACCATCGCACCAATCGAGACACCGGCTCGGGGTTGCCCTCTGACACGGAGCCTGTGATTGGTCGTGCAATCAGTGACGTCACAGAAAGAGGAGGGAACGCTGACGTCACTGACAGCAGCAACTGTGGTGGAAGCTCTGCAGCTGTAGACTGCTCCCCTGCAGCAAGTGTATGAACTTAATTGACATGTTATTATCCATGAGTGATGAGAAAGAGCGAATGTAGTTTATGAAGACACTGATGAAAACTGAATGGTGAAATGTGTTGGAATTTTTGTTTATAGTGTGTGCCGAATCATGGGGAAAACATTGCATGTATGTACCCTTTATACAATCAACGGGCCACTCGTACCAAAAACGTCTTATCATTGTTGTGTTACAAACAAAAGACAGTACAAAGGTACAAGTGATGTTCTGTTATCCGCGTGTAGAAATGTCTTAGCGTAGTAAGTAACCTCATCATATCCTGGAAATTAAATGCTCAGAATGTGTACATATTTTAAATGTTTTGACGGGAGACGATATGTGATGTTCCCTTCCACCAACTTTTGACAGTGGTCGCCTGATATGTGGTGGTAATAATTTGTCCCAGCACAACTTACGCTGGTCACTTACTCGAAACATTTCCTCCCTTGTTTGCCAGGAATTTCTCAAATTAATATATGCCTGTCACCACAATTTAAGAAACATGATTACGGTGAATTTGTGTGATTTTTTCTCCAATTCGGTCAAGGTATTTGCTAATATGTTTCCGCGTGTGATGTTTTTATATAATCGTGTGTATACAAACATGCATACTGTAACACATACATAAATACACATTTATTTATAATATGGGAGGTAGAACAGTCCATCCAACTTACCGACAGCAGCGGTAGGGCAGGACTTGGGGCTGGGAGGCGAGGCAAACAACATATTTTTTACAAATGTCCTTTCAGTCCACGCCATGGGACTATTGGTAACATTTCTCATGAAATGGGGCATACTACATCACCCTGTTTCGCCGTCTATGTTTAAAGGTAATGGGGCATCTCCAGAATCGGATTTTTAGCTGATACATCCATGTCATAGAGCATGCCGAGAAGCCACTTGATCGATATTTGATTTGCCACAGACCTTACCGTTCGCGGATGTAAAAACATAAAATTCACCCCCTACCCAGCCAGCATTTTATCGTGCATGTTTGTGCCATTTATTATTTCACAAGACAATTCTATTTGTTTCCTTTATTCCGTGCCTTCATTATCCTGACATAGGTACCCTTACTTTCTGGCCATGACCACAACTCCCTCAACGCTTGGATGGAGTTCAAGGCATGCTGAGGCGTGTGGCATCACTTGTGCTTCATGCCTTCAGCAAGTACCATGCAGTCGCAAGGGTTCCATGTATTGCCGTAGGATCAGTCCCCCACAATTGAAATTGTCATGACTAGCTTCGACCGGTTTAGGATGGATATCTCGCAACCTATGGGGCGTCTAGCTTTACAACTGGGTTCATCGTGGGTATGTTTTCAAGAGTTTTCCAGTGGTCACCATTATTTCTTAATCTGACATCTTGGTCAGAAAATATTACACAATAACTGATTTTGCTGCATTCTGACGGGGTAGTCTTCGGCTGACTTGCCACCGCCTCTGATAATCTCCGACCCTTCGCTCGACCGGCACGCATACCTGGGTCACGTGATTACTACGTGTTTACAACGACAGGTGCAAGGTCACACGTAGTAAGTAGTGTGTGGCGCGCAGGGGGCACAGTGTTTTGAACCGAGGGGATCCGTACTGTCTCGCAGGTGCCTAGCCCCAGGCGAGTAACCGAGGCGCCTGGGCACGAGAGTTCCGAGACTGGGTATGCCTGAGTTATGGCTTCAAACAGTGTTTACAGCCTCATAAGGCGCACAGGCTCATTGCTAAAATATTTATTCGGGTGGATTCGAGTTCATGGGGTTCAAAAAGGCACCCTGTGTCGAATTTTTGTTATTTAACACCCACCCCGGCGGGTTTCTGAGCCACCACCCTGGTGGGGAAAGGGTTTAAACACCTTCCCTCAGACTCGGCTCCTATGCAGGATAGAGAAAAAACGCGAGCACTGGTGGATAGCTCATAAGAATTGACCTCGAAACAACATCAGCCACTTTTTGTCTCAGGTCAATATTGAGGTCATGACAGGTCAAAGAAGGTGATAGGGTAGAGAAGAGTTTCTGGACCCTATCGTCTGACAGTTAAGTAAGAATCGATCGTGAGGCACCATTCGCCTCCTCTTGTTACGGAAAATCGAACCATGTATAATATGACTACACTAGATCAAAACATAAAAGTGACGTGAGCTAAGGTCAGGTCAAGTTTAGAATTTTTGCGAAAAGTTTATATTAGATATAACCTGCTCTTAACACGATGGGGAGGCACATTATGGGCAGAGGCGGAATTTCGGACGGCTGATAGGTTACCAGTTTCAGTTATAAATGGACCCATCATTATACCGCAAGTGACCACTGTATGAGTCAATGTGCTCTGACCTCGGCTTTCTCCCAGGTCGGACGTAGGTAATGCTTAGACACACGCCTGTTTTTAACACTAAGGTGCCATTTTTGGCAATCGTCTTTCACGAAACTGTCAGGAGCTGTTTGATTTATGGGGCATTCCAGAGCCCTGTTCCAGCTGTCAGCACAGTTTTGTCAGCAGGACCTCTAACCTCTCCTCCAGAAAAGAAATTTCAGCGCCATAATCGCCTCTTGTTTGTGCTAAGCAAAGGAAACTTAACCCTTTATACTATTAAAAGATATTAGACGGCCACTTCGTGCACTCACTATTTTTCATCAGCACAAACAGCAGGCCATCAGCCCGTAAAACCTCTAGAACTAATTCCCGGGGAGAGGCTACAGTCCTGTGAGGTAGGCGCTACGCGGCCCGCTAATTGGTGCTGACAAAACTGTGCGGACAGCTGGAACAGGGCTCAGGACAGTTCGACCAAGGCTTGACACCACCATATCTAGAAAAAAATCTGAAACTTTGTCTCCGGGGTAGTTTTGGGCCAGAAACACGCCTGTGAGAATATTAGCCCCTTCGACCAACGGTGTCCGAGTTATAGCCCGAGGCATTTTCGGGAGGTCACATTGTAGACTCATTTTTTATGCTTCATAACTCAAAAACGCATAGCCTGATTAACAAGTTTTGTATATCATTGAAATCGTCTTGAACTATACTTTATTTGGAAAAAGAAAATTTCAAACTTTGAAAATCTTTTACTTTGAATTTGATTCACCTTTTCTTTTTTTGACCTAGCTTGACCTTTTCGCAGTTGAAATTGCCCTTTTAGATATCTCAAAAATTTTTATTCATAAAATATCTTTCGATAGAAAAAATAATAAAAAATGCATTCTTGCTATAATTTCCAAATTTTTAGCACCTAAGGTAGGCATGCGGACGGTTTTTGACCACTGCGGTAGTACCGCCTTATGTTTAACACGCGCATTGACGGGGGGCGGGTACCCGCTCCCCTCGGATTATTCGGAGATAGCAGAAAAACGGCGGCGCGTAGCGCCGCCGTACTTGGCATACCTTTTCCCTCATCATTTTTACAACTTCTGTGAAAATTTTAAGGTTAAGTCATCTCAGGTCAAGTCACCAGTACAGGTCAAGTGACCTAACCTCAAAAAAGTTTAAGATAGCATAAGTCGGAGCAGGGTGAACTTATACGATTGAAACTCATATCACATAATGGCCCCACCGAGTTCTCTAAAATATGTTCCGGTATTTTTTATATCGATGACCTAAGGTCAGGTACGAGGCATGACCTCTCCATTGGAAATACATGGGAAAATGTTTTTTACGGAATAACTCGGTAACGGATGGTGATAGAGCGTTTATCTTAGCTTCATTAGATTCGCCTTGGCTTTGCAGTTCTAATGATATGTATTTTATATAATTTGACCCTGACCTGAGCTCAGGTCAGGTCAAATCCTTGATTTGACCTAGCAAGGTCAAATTATATATCATTCGATTCGGCTTGCTGCGAGGATTCATACAGTTCAAGTAGTTTTGCCCTTATCTTTACTTGTTCAAATGTAATGGCCGAAAAACTGAATTTACATGTTATCCCTACGAAGGCATGTTTTGACCTCTCGTGACGTTAAATGTGACCAGACAAAAAAATGGTTCAAATGTGTTCGATGGAGAAGTGGACGGGCAGCCAACGCCGTTTACCGTTTTTCGCTACCTACCGTGGTTCTCGAGATCTTAGGGGGCGGGTACCCGCCCCCGTCAATGCGAAGGTGGCTCAGACCCCCGTCAATGCGCGTGTTAACACCGCAAACATAGCGATTGCTTTTGTAATCGGTTGCTGGCAATCATATCGCTTTGTCTTTACGAAATTTTCATCGTGCAAGTGTCAGAATTCATGACAATTAACACGCGCCCAGACAAGGGGGTGGGCAACCGGCCTCTTCAGGTTTCCACAGGTAGTAAAAAAACACCTTCGCGCAGCGCCACCGTACTTAATGTACCTCTAACTCGAAATTTTTGTAGCTTCTGGCAAAATTTTAGGTCTGGGTCATACCAGGTCAGACTGCCAACCCAGGTCAAGAGACCTAACCTCGAAAAACTTTGGGAGGTGCATCCATAATATCAATTTTAGCCTATCGTGGTTAGATTCACATTACATAGTAAGGTCGCCGAGCAAGATAATTTTTCGTAGCAGGATTTCTATATCGATAACCGGGAGCAGGGTCAGGTTCATGATCTTTCCATTAGAAATGCATGGGGTAATTGGTAAATTTTGATATTTTGCGAGAATTGAGAATTGTCGAGAATTGCAATGGAGGTTTTATTTTTACGTTGTCGTGTCTGACTTGCCACTGCAGTTTGATTAATATTCCTTTTACCATACAGACCTAACCCTGGCTCTAGGTCAAAGCAAGTTAATTTTGACATTTGACTAGGCAATATTATAAGATACATAATCCGTTTGGGCTCAACAAGAGTGTTCCAATGGTGCTGAATATTTATTTCTACGGCTCTCCTCTGTCACCTATTATGTCACAACATTTAGGTTTCCACTTAGTTCCTGTAAGAAATACCGTGACCTCGAGCAGCTTCAAAGGTGACACGACCAAACGATTGTATGTAACATATTCGGTAGTGATTAAAACTGGCCATTTAGCGGCATCACTCCCAGTGCACTGTGTCATTATTCATCTGGGATTCTGGAATCCGCGTCAGCTATGAAATGATCACCTTGTAAAAATATCATGGGGCAACCTGTTCAAGTGACCAAGTCTTATGCGTTACAATTTCAGGACATTTTTTCGCATATATGAGCAGATTCAAATTACTTTTTGGGAATCAAAGCCTTTCAGACACGTTTGTTTACATTGCATGAATCCCCTCAAACGTATGCTGTGCTGCACTGGGTCACCTTGTATTGATACTATTTTTCCATCTCCGGGAACGATGTAATTGTGTGAGTTAGTGGTGCCCATATGATAAGTTTTACTTATTTCAATTATGGATTAAGAAGCGACATCTTTGTAAATTTTCGTTTAAGGCTGAAAGGTCCATTATTAATAAGTTCATTTGCCCTCGTCGCCGTCGAAACAATGGATCCCTTTCTATCACTTTTAATGGCTGCAATTTTTATTTTTATAAATATTGTCCAAGTTGTTGCCAGTTCAGTTTTATCTGTAGGTGTCTCACTAGAGTCATCAAAGGACTTTTTACGGAGACCCCGACCCCACGACCCCAACTCCCACAATGAAGTGTTAACTCGCGCGGGGCTGGGGGTAAATTTTACCCCCCTCGCGAATTTTTGCGATACCTCAAAAACGGCGGCGCGCAGCGCCGCCAAATTATTAGTACCTTTTCTTACATAAATTTTACACATTTCTGCCTAATAAAAATAAAATCGGTTGAAAAATTTTCGAGAAATAAGCAAAAATGTGACGTCACTACAGACGATTTTTGTACCAAAATCGCGCAATGTTTAACCCTTGCCCCGGTGGCGGGTACGAGCCACCTTCGCCCTGGTGGGGGGGGCTAAAAAGACCCCCCACGATCTCAAAAACTAAGAGAGCTAGAAAAAGCGCAAAACGGCAATCGAAAGCTCTTCGAAAATGATATCGAAAATACTTCGGTCATTTTTCTTGTCAGGTCAATATCAAGGTCACCAGAGGTCAAAATAGGTCAAAATCGATAATATGAGGTGTACTAAGAAAACCTCATATATCTCAGAAAACTATGATAGCTAGAAACATTTTTCTAACACCAATCGAAAGCTCTTGAGATTTGCTTTCATTACAGTGGCATTCATTTTCGTGTCAGGTCAAAGCCTAGGGAGCTACAGGTCTCTAAATATTGGGCATATTCTTGGGAATGTCCATAGCCACCCATGCAAAAGGTCGTTTACTTTTTCGCTAATAGCTTCCAAACCAAACAAGATACAGCCATATTTTATGCACCATTGCAATCCTCTCGTCAATACGAATCGAATGATATATGATATTGCTATGCCAGGTCAAATTTAAGAATTTGACCTGACCCAGGTCAACGGTCTGACCCAACTTGACCTGGTATAGTCATGATGTATTTAATTTGACTTCCAGTGACTATACAAACACTTTGGTGACAAAATAAAAGCTCTATCTTAGTTTATTCAAAATTTATAAAGAAAAACACCAAAAAATGCTTATTTGACCTAAGGTGACCTTTTAAAGGTCACAAGTCAAAAATTTTAGTATCAGCTTCAGAAATGGGCTAAGAGCAAGTCGCAACCGATGTTTGAAGTTGAATCCATCCATACTTACTGAGAAAAGCTCATTTCGTGATTTTCCCCATGCATTGTCAATGGGGAGGTCATGCTCTGCACATGACCTTAGGTCACCAATATCAAAAATCCCGGAACAAATGTTGTAGCTCCTGGTGGGCCCAAGATGTGGTATGAGTTTCAACTTGATCGATTAACCATTCTTTTAGGTATGCCGTCCTAAGTATTTTTTGAGGTGAGGTCACTTCACCTGACCTGGTGTCCTGACCTGATATGACCTTGAGCCAAAATTTTCAGGAAAGATGTAAAAATGATGAAGGAACAGCTAGACCAAGTTTGGCGGCGCTGCGCGCCGCCGTTTTTTGGTCACTTCGGAAAAACCCGAGGGGGGTCTAAAAAGACCCCCCACCCGGGCGAAGGTTAAAGAGCTGCTGAAGCTACAGTCCAGAACCGATTTCCAATTTTCTTGCATTAAACGATAGGTATTATTGTGGTCTTCAAAATGGCTATCTCGGATTTTCAAAATTTTGGTTTTGTAAAAAATATTTTTAAAAAAATATTTTTTTGGAAAAAGTTACAAAATTTCTAAAATTTTCAAGATTTTTCAAAAACCTGAATTTATTTGGTAAAACACCATACAGTGCATATGCATGACAACTTTTGAGTATCTAGCTTTATAACTTTAGCCTGGAGAGCTGCGAAAGCTCAGCGACTCACGCTCTGATTTTTAGGGCTGATCAATACTGTCTTTATTTAGTGAATCATAGTGACCCAGGATGACCCAGGATGACCTCTTACACGCTTACACTACTTTTATAGTGTTCCTGAGACAAAACAGGTCCAAAATCATGTGTCATTTGGCAAAAAGTATGAACTTAAAAAAGTTGACCTCTGATGACCTACCTTGACTCCGGCTGTGCAAGTTGAGACCAGAGTATTTCAGATATGATTCTCTGAACATCATAGCTGAATTCTGCATGCAAAATGGCTCAAAAACATGTATCGCATGACCACATTTGGATACAAAAATATGGTGACCTTTAGTGACCTCATCTTGACCTGACCCGGTCATGCCACCAGCCTAAAGGTCTCAAAGCACCTTGCTGCATTCAAGTGAAGGCTTTCCATGAAGTATGAAGCTCATAGCTTCCATTGCCTGATCTCCGTAGCATTGCAACCTCAAAAACCACGCTTTTGACAGCTGACCTCAGTTTGACCTTGACCTTGACCTCAAACTTTAAATTAAGTACATGCTTTTAGTTCTTCGTGATGAGATCTTTCGATTGGCGTTTGAATTTTCCAAATCGGACCATTAGTTCGGGAGATAACAGGGGGGGTAAAATTTACACCCCCACACTGAGAAAAATTTTGACTCTCCTAAATTTCCTGCATTGTGGTGACTCTGAACTCTCGTATTCGCTGACTCTCAAAATTAGGTTGAGTCGTTCAGCAAGAGTCCAATGAACCTCCCAGCATGAACGAATTTGAGAGCAGGGTCAGATGATGAGTCGGCCAAGGACAGCCTGCGCCTCGCTCGATCGTGGAGTCAGCTGACTCTAGAACCGCGATCAAAGTGACCCTGGCGAGAGCGGAATGAAAAAGGACGCTGCACGGAGCCCTATGGAAACGCCCACAGTTAAAAACGCCCACAAATTGATTCGACCACACAACGTAAGACCCACGGCTTTAAACGTCCAAACTAAAACTGTCCACGGCTTAAATCGCCCACAAATTGAAATACCCACGGATTAAAGGGCCCACAAATGCTCCCATAAGGGGATTTTAAACCACCCACGACTAAAAACGCCCACACATTAAAATACCCACATTCAAATGCTTAAAGCGCCCACAATTAAAAAAGGCCACGAAGCAAATCACCCACATAACTGTGCGTCATATCACGTGCTCAATAGTATATGAAAATGCCGCTAGGTGGCTAGCAAAGCTCTCATGGGAGTGCACGACGGGATAGGTATTTGGATATTTGTGTCAAAAAAATATGCTGCAAAGGTAAAGTAAAAGTACTCCAAGGCGGATTTGTGCCGCAGGTTTTCCCGCGCTTTCGCAAGGGCAATGAAAACACAGAAGGGTTCGATGACCCTGTTTGCGCGGGATCCATGGGCGTATTGAGAATTTGTAAAGAGGAGGGTTGGTTCGTTAGGCTTTGTTGGGATGATGTACCTGAGCGAGAGAGCGCAGTTCTTAACCAGGTACCTATAAGGGTGCCCTAAGTCAGAGGCGGACGCAGATCCGAGTTTTGGGGGGGGCAAAACCCATGTCTATCTCTCCTCTTGGGGAAGGGGGATTGGGACGTGCGATTTTTTTTAGATACCACGTGGGGAATAACGATGTTATATTTTTGGCGGAGGGAACGTGGGACGCGGGGGAGGGGGGGAGGGGCGGCGGCGGCGTCGGGGGGGGCGACGGCGGCGGCGTTGGGGGGGCGAGGGGACGGCGGCGGCGGCGAGATGGCGCTGAACAGACCTAATATAAGCTACCTCTCGAATGCATGATCACTACCCTGGGGGATTTATTTTTACTCTATTTCCAGCTGGGAGCAGATTCTGCCCACCTCTCAGGTTTTTCCATAGTATCTCCGCAACGGTTTGAGATAGGCTCTTGAAATTTGGTGACTTTTCTTACAACTAAGTAGCACATATTCCCTGAGATTTTTGAAAATATATATGTGCCTCCAGGCGCCGCCATGGCTCGCTAATCTGGGGGTTTATCCCGAAGCCGAGCATTGTCGCCTGCGCTTCGTTTGTCCTACAATAAAGCTGTCCGTTGCGAATTGGCAGCAGTTGTAATGTTTGAATGTTATTACTGAGATATAGGAGGACAGTTGATGTATATTTTGATATAATTTTGGCCATAGGCGGTTCCAGAAGCTCAAAATGCGGGGTTTACAGTGTTATCCATCCAAACTCTTCCAAAGTAAATAGATTGCGTACAGAATCTTCGGGAAGGGTAAACATAACCATGCTTTGATCACATATGTGTATTTAATGATTATAAGAAGCCATAGGCGTGCTCAGGTACCGTAATTAGGGGGTTCACTCGCACTCAAGCTCGTTTTAGTGTTGTGTGTGCATTGAATGGGACAAAGCATTGCAACTATGCATTTAGTTCTAGGACCAAATGAGATTTGGAATGACAGTTGATGTGTATTTTGGTATATTTTTGGCCATAGGCGGTTCCAGGAGCTCAAAATGGGTTGTCTACAATGTTATCCATTCGAACTCATATCATATGCGCGCTCAGGTACCGTAATTAGGGGATTCGCTATCTTTCAAGCGTATTTTAGTGTCGTGTCTGCATTGAATGAGGCAAAGCATCGTAGATATTTGCCTTTAGTCTTAACACCAAATGGACACCATTCATCCATAGGCGGATCCAGGAGTGTTCCCCGGTTCGGCCAGGGGTAGATAAAGGCAGGGTAATTTGAAAAATATTCATACCTGAAAGGCAGGGTAATTTGTGTCTTACCACACTATTCAGCCTCCCTGAATCCACTTCTGCCATATTTTCGATATTTGAGCACTTTGCTTGACATCAGAGATATTACACTGTACCTGGCGTGTGCATTTCTGCAAAAATATATGAAAACAATTTATATGATCCCCCATATTTCTGGCCCTAAAACCGCCCTTGAATTTTGAATTTCACCTAAGTGAGGGATTTGACCATTTCCAAGCAATTCCCTGTCAATCCATACTAGTTTCGTGAAAATCAAGCCTAAGAGACAGGACCTTCGGGTAATCTAAACAAGGCAAAATGTATATTTTGAACCCCCTTCCCTCAGTTTTCAAAATTTTGAAATTATCATTTAAAAAAATGGAGTTAAGCCTGAGAGGAATCGATTGCAGTTTAAGTTTTTAAAATCGAGCGGGTAGATTTCGAGATCTTAGGGGCGGAAGCTCCTCCTGTTGGAAATAGAGGCAGCCGGGAGTTCGTTGGAAATAGTGTTAAGATTTAATTGCTCGACAGACCCATAGTGGATGCACCTTTTTCAAAAAAATTATTCGGCCTTTCGGGGGCCAAAAGATAGTTTGGTACCCCTTCCAGCGCTTTGGGGGAGGAGTAATGGCCGGAACGCCCTCCCCCGCGTCCGCCAATGCTCTGAGTCACATTGTGAGTTGCCGCTTCTCGTTTCCTTTGGGAGGCGAGGGATAAGTTTTTAAGTGATATTTGGGAAAGGTGGAAAGCTGAGAAGATTTACGGGCACCGAGTGCAGTGGATGCCTCAGGTCCACCTTTTGTCACTGACTTATTCCCCAGTGGCACGCATTCTGCTGAAAATTTTATTTAAATCGTTTAGCAGGAGTAGAAGAATATTTTAACCCGCACCCCACCGGGGGTCCGGTGCCAACTTCGCCCCACCGGGGCATCGATGCTTCCCCTCTAACTCCGAAAATATGGGGATGAGTGCGAATCTGCAAAGTGAATTAGATAGCTTGTGTGAATTCAGTAATATTTTAATTCGCATGTTTAAGCGCTTAGATCAATGGTTTGACCTCCAGAGGTCAACTTAGATCAAGATAGGCTATTTCTACTAAAATATGAAATGCGAAAGAAACCTTGGCATAGCTCTCATGCCATTAGAGCTATTGAGATTTGATAAAAAATAAACATTCGAAAGGAAAATGACAGGGTTTTTTCCGCTAGGTGGCATATAATGAACTCCCGCCAGTGTTTTGAACTCCAGAGGTCACCACGTGACCTAATATACCCTAAGGTCACGAAAGTCAGAAAGTGACCTTGCCGTAGGACTTTGAGTTTGACTTTGAAAGCAATTTTAAGCATTTTTAGGCCGAATTCGCAAAAATGAGAATATGGACTTCTGAAACAACTTTTGTGACCTTTTGATCTAGCCAATAAAATTTGTTCGCGTATCTCTCTTTAAGAAACCTGAGCATAGCTCTCACGCCATTAGAGCTATTGAGATCAAGCAAAAATAGTTTGATAGGAAAATGCCAGGACTTTCTCCGCTATGTGAAACATAATAACCTCCCGCCAGAGGTTTGACCTCCAGAGGGTACCTCGTGACTTAATATGACTTGAGGTCTCGAAAAGTAAGAAAGTGACCGCGTTGTCTATCAAATGAAAACCAGTAACAAGACACACACGATGACGTTTGATTCAGCGCTCTAGCTTGATTAGGTCAAAAGCTATCGTCAAAATACTGTTTTTGCCCCTGGTGACATGTGAGGACGTCGGATAGGTCAAAAGGAAAATATTGCCCATGGGATCCGTGAAGGGGTGTCCAAAAACGCTTCTATGAGCAAGATAAACATTGACATTAATTTTTGTGGCTTTTAAATAAAAAGACAGCTTTTCCCATGCTTTTCAATGGAATAGTTCACCTCGTGACCTGTCCTCTGGTCACGAAATCAAAAAATCCCGGATATGCACTTTGAGGACCCTGAAGGTTTCATGAACTACACGAAGCTTCAAATGGATCGGCTTAGAAATGTAGCTATGATAGAGCTCAAAAGTTGAAGTGAGGTGACCTTGGTTGACCTCGCCTGGTGACCTGACCTAGTATGACCCAGAGTAAAAAAATTTCAGGGATGATGGGAAAATGATTTGGTGAGAGAAAAACTCCTCAACTGCGGTGCTGTGCCCCGCTGTTTTTCTGTTATTCCGGAAAAACCTTAGGGAGGCCATCGATGCCCCCGGTGGGGCGAGGGTTAAGCTATTGACCTTATGAAGGGTAATAGTTGTAGTGTTTAACCCAAGTAAGGGGCGTCACCAAGGAGGGTAGAGTAAATAAGAGACCCTATGAGGACGTCAAAAGTGACAAAGGTGGATCCAGGATTTCCAATCAGGGGGTATACATAATCGGAATAGGGTGGTAGTTAGAGCCGCAAACATTATCGGGATGGGGCACCATGCGTACCAGGAACGAGTTGGGGCACATCCTATCACGGGAGCACCGATACTAGCATTCTAGGGGAGGGGCGTCCGAGGTGGAAGCAGTGGTGAATACAAGAAGGGGGGCTTGGAGGGGTCAAGCCCCTTGTACTGTCAGACTGCCTGTAGATAATGCGTTGCACACAATGGCGGGCAAGGCTTGAGCATGAATTACTATAATGATTTACTGGATCCGCCACTGATGAGAAGTGACATTTCAGGGGGCACCATTAATCTTTGAAGAAGAGACGTGACCATTTCAGGAGGAGCCGGGGAGGCGATCTTGCCCCTTCCTCCCCCCGCAGGGGCGCAGCCAGGCAGGGGGGCACAGGGGGCACGTGCCCCCATCGGTCCCGGGGTGCCCTTTTGATTGCCAGGTGGTGTACCCTCTTTGGACCGTGCCGCTCGAAATTTAGTGCCCTACGCCGTTGAGTCTAGATGGAACTAGGCTGCATTTAGCGATTTAAGCGATTGTTTGACAATTAAGTGCCTTTTGGTCAGTTAGGGCATTCTGTCACCTTTCCAAGCACCCGGGAAGAGTATAGGCACGTAATCCGTTTCCAGATAATGCCTTATCGTCTCCAAGCTCATCTGGTGCCCCTTGGAGCTGATCATGTGCCCTCTGAGCGGATCTGATGCCCGCGTAGTCAATCTGGTGCCCCCCCTGAGAAAATAAGTGTGCCTTCTGAACCTATATAATACTCTCTGAGTTAGTTTGATGCCTCCGAGCTTTCCTGGTGTCCTTTTAGCTGTTCTAGTGCCCCTTGAGCTGATCTGGGCCCCTTGAGCTTATTTAATACCTCCCGGGGTTGATCTACTGTCCAGGGGTGCAGCCAGGGGGCACATGGGGCGCGTGCCCCCATCACTGCCGGGGTGCCCTATTGATTGTCAGGTGGTGTACCCAGTTTGGGCCGTGCCGCTCGAAATTTAGTTCCCTACGCCGTTGAACCTAGATGTAACTGGACCGCATGTAGCGATTGAAACTATTGTTGGACAACTTAATACCTTTTTTCGGTCAGCTAGGGCATTCTGTCGCCTTTCCAAGCACCCGGGAAGCGTATGGACACCTAGTATGTGTTCACCTAATTCCTCATCGTCGCCAATAATCGTAGGGGTGAAGCTAATCTGGTGCTCCTTGAGCTCATCTCGTGGCCTCTCAGCTGGTATTGGCCCCTTGAGCTGATTACTTGCCTTCTAAGCTGATCTGGTGCCCCTGAGTCAATCGAGTGCCCCACTGATCAAATGATTGTGCCTCCTGAACCTATATAATGCCATCTGAGTTAGTCTAATGCCTCCGAGACTGCTTGGTGCCCTAATAGCTGATTTAGTGCCCCTTGAGCTGATGCGGGCCCCCGAGCTGACCTCGTGCCTCCCAAAGTTGATTCTGTCTCCTAAGTCAATATAGTGCCTCTTCAGCTGGTTAGGTGCCCCTCAGCTGATTATTGATGTCTCCTTAGATAGCCTGGCGCCCCCTGAGCTGGTTTGGTGGGCCCTGAGCCCACCTTGTGTCCCCTGAGCTGTTATGTTGCTCCCTGAGCTGATTTGAGGCTCATGCCATAGTCTGGGGGCTGGGAGCTGATCCTGGCCCCCGAGCGGATCGATCTGGTGCCACCTGAGCTGTACTAATGCCCCTGAGTCGATCTGGTGCCTCCTGAGCCCATCTGATGCCCTCTGAGCTAGTTTGGTGCCCCTGAGCTAATCTGGTGCCCTTTAAGCTGATCTGGGCCTCCTTACATGATTTCATGAGTAGCTCTAAAGCTCTGAGCTGAGCTGGGCGCACAGGGGCTGGTGAGGGCCCCTGAGATGGTATGGGGCTCCTGAGCTGATTAAGTGCCTCCTGACTTGATCTGATATTCCCCTAGCTGGTCGAGGAACCACTGATCTTATTGTTTGTACCCGAAGATAATCTGGTGCCCTATGGGCCTCTGGTGTCTCCTAAGCAGCTCTGGGGCTTTTGAACTGATTGGGCCCCGAGCTGGTGAGGGATCCCTGAGCTGATTTAGTGCCCCTGACCTGAACTTGCCACTTGAGCTGATCGGTCTGGTGCACCCTGAGCAGATATACTGCCCTCTGAACTTAACTAATTCCCCCTGAGTCGATCTGGTGCCTGCTGAGTCATCAGTGTGTCTCCTAAGCCCATCTGATTCCCTCTGAGCTAGTCTGGTGCTTCATGGCTAGTATGGTGCCCTTTTAAGCTGACCTGGACCTCCTGGGTTGATTACGTGATTTCCTGAGCAGCTCCCAGGCTCTGAGCTCAGCTGTGCCCACAGGGGTTGGTGAGGGCCCCTGAGATGGCATGGGGCTCCTGAGCTGATTAAGTGCCTCCTGATTTGATCTGGTATTCCCGAGCTGATCTGGGTTCCGAGCTGGTTGGGGAGTACTGATCTGATTGTTTGTCCCCGAGGCTGATCTGGTGCCCTATGGGCCGATCTGGTGTCCTCTGAGCAGCTCTGGGGCTTTTGAACTGATTGGGCCCCCGAACTGGTTAGGGATCACTGAGCTGATTAAGTGCCCCTGACTTGATATTGTCCCCTGACCCGGCTTGAGGCCCCTGAACTGATCTGGGGGCCCCAAGAGCTGATATGGGGCCCAGGAGCGGATCTGGGTTCTGAGGGTACCCTGAGCTGGTCTGGGCTCTGAGCTTGTGAGAGCCCCTAATGTTGGCTTGAGGTCCCCTGAGGTGAGCTGGCGCCTTAAACTGTTCTGGGGCTTCTAAAACTGGTTTAGGGCCCTATGAGCCTACTTGTGGCCCATTGAGCTAGTCTGACGACTTCATCTCTAGGGCCAATGAGCTAGTCAAGTCCCTGGGTGAAGCATGAGCTGCTCTAGGGCCCTGATCTACGTCAGGGACCCTGGGGTGGTCTAGACAGATAATAAGAACACAAGGCCAACTCCCATCATCTCGGGGCAGGGTCACTGAGCTAGTCTAGTCCCTGGAGGCACAACTGGGGGGAGCTACTCTGGAGGCCTCTGATCCACACTTGGGGGCCCCAGAGCTGATCTTGAATAGATGGGGAATAAGAACACGATGGAAACTCCCCTTGTAAACTAGGCAACCCTGGTTATATAAATTGCTTATTATATTGGTGGATTCTGGGAAGGGATGATAAAAAGGCATGTGCCCCTGAGCCCAGAGCATAGTCCCCTAAACCAGGATTTCTACTAATTAATTTAAATGAAGAACTAGTTTTCACAATTTTTAGCCCTGTCCCACCATCCCCATCCAAACCACCGGCCTGTTCACCTTTTCTTTACTCTTAACTGGCACCGATCCTTGATAATATGGAACTCAATAAATGCGTTCAAAAGGTATCTCCCAAACTATTCCGGCAGGAAAAATCTTATTCTTCCAAAGTCACTATGCCACTCCTCGTCCCACGGCGACTGTGGGAGGCGAGGAACTTAATCCGCGTTCAACCAGGGCTCACTCGTCACGAAAAACCAGCTGGTATAACAAATGAATTTTCGAATCTAAAATTTCTTAACTTGCACATGTTAACAGATATCACAGGCTCCGCTGATTTCTCTGATGTTATGTACTTGTATGAGTTGGCCTATTTCCCCTTAAATCTATCTAAAACAGTCGTGTTTTGGCTAGTTCCGTGACATTTTGGTGATATTTTTTGGTTTTAATCGAGTTTTCCTTCTCCGTCAATGCTTGATTTGCATTTTTATTAAACCAAGATCCCCAAAAATGATATAAACAAAGATATAGTGCGTTTTGTAGGTTGCATTAAAAAGTGCCCTTTTTCTCCTGGGGTGCCCCTCAAAGTTGGTGTGCCCCCATACCAAAGCTTTGGCTGCGCTCCTGCCGCCCCTAGTCCATAACTTTCACACCGAGTCCTCACTGCCGCCCTCGCCTTATCACTTGTATGTATGTATGTATGTATTTCAAGGATCACCAACAGGCATGGGCACCCACTGACAGGTGAAGTCAAAGGTTTAAAACAATAAACATCAATACAGAAACAGGCACAGCCGATCGTCATTATCTCCTGTCACGTAACTATAAAACAACGCGTTTCTTGAATTCGGTGACATTTTGATACCACACATCTACATCGCGGTTTGCATTTAAGAAGGCGTTGCACGCCTTCGGTATTCGGCAAAATAAACCGTTCGGACGGTATTTATCCGGGCGTACATCACATGAAATGTAGCTCTGGTGCGGAGCTGCCGGGTGGGCACAGCCAGTGGGAGCTTAGAAAGCAGGAATGGAGAGCAGGAATGGAGAGAAAGCAAGAATGGAGACTTCCACTCTGATTCGCGCCACTCCTACTTCATGGCTATTGTCCCTGGCTCATCACTGCCGCCATCGACTTATGACTTTGCCCTGTTTTTGCCGTCCCGGCCAATTACTGTTGCCCCCAGCTTATCACTTCCATCCTAATGTGTACTGTTCTTAGTCCATAACTAACGCCCTGGGCTCATCACTGCAGCATTGATTCCTTACCGCCCGTGTTACCGTGTTAGGCTAAAAACATAAAGGACGCTTGGGCAAAAATAAAGGGCATGCACAGGTACAGGAATGCCATCTTTATTAATATTTACACGCGCTGTTTATCGGCGTTTTGCTCTCTTTTCACGTAGTTTTAGTTTAAAGTCCTTCGCTTTCATTTTATTTCCATCCACTCCGTTATTCCGAAGTCTAGAATCTAGCCCCACAAAACTGATATGCTCCAATCGTGGACAGATTTACAACTCAGATTGGATTCTTTTTAAGACGTATATGGAGCTTTGGTATTTTGCCTAAAAAAGCAAACATGTTTGGAAAAAGCTGTTAAATTCATGCCCAACATTCACCCATTAAGGCCCGGCGGGCCATCTTTGGATGGTGCGTTTCAAAAGGGCCAGTACGTATCGCCTTTCACTCTATGATCGCTGGAATCATGTTGGCATGCAAGTGAAAGCCTGATAGTTCCTGTTAAACCGAAAAAATGCTGCGTTGCACCGTAAGATTCAAAATTTTAGGGTCTTAAATTTGGCCGTTTTTACCATTCGTGACCTTAGACCAAGGGCGCGAAAGCGGGGGGGACGGAGATGCGCCCCCCCGTTGGCCAACCAGGGGAGACGTCCCCAAAAAAATTTTTTGGGTCAATCGTCATAAATACTGTCAGGTAACGAATATGCTCAAAATTCGCCTCCTGGTCAGCACCAGCCCGGGTCCGTCCCCCCTGCGAA